>JADLZK010013249.1:0-233504 GCA_015847255.1 Hyparrhenia diplandra | reverse complement strand
GTTAGAATGTAATTGTGACAGCCCATATTGGGCGTACGGCCCATTGGCCTTGTATATTGTGTCCCCAAATTTACAGCCATAGAGCACGGCGCTCACCCCTAATTGAGGGCGTGGGCGGTGTTTCTGGCATGGTATCGCCCCAATCTCCGATTTCTTTCCCACCTTCCGGGCTCGCGGACGCGGCCGCCCCGGGCCCGGCGCCTCCACCCGCCCGCCCGTCCTGCTCGGCCAGGCGCGCCACCGCACCACAGCCGCCCGCTGGGCCACATCCCGCCGCGCCGCCGCCACCACCAGCCGCGCGGGCCTCCCGCCCCGCCCGCCCGCGACCCGCCGCGCCCGCCTTCAGCCACGCCGCCCGCCGCGAGCCGACCCCAGTCGCGCCGCTATACGCTCGCCGCGACCGCCGCCCCAGCCGTCGGTGCCGCGCCCCCCAGCGCCGCCCGCCGCCGCCCCCTCCCGATCGGCCGCGCCATGACGTCCCTCCACGACTCCCCGCACGCTCGGCGTCCCCGGGCTCCGAACCTCCGCGCCCAAGGTGATGGCGCCGCCCGGCTTTTCCCCGCCACGCCGGGCTGAACGCTGCCAAAGACGCCCCGATCGTCCCGCCCCGCGCAGATCCGAACTACTCCAAGTGGAAGGCCTTCTTCACCGCCTTCGCGCGCGCATGGGTCGATCGGGCCACATCAATCCGCAGCGAGGCGTCGCGCTCGACCCCTTGTGACCTTCCAAACTCGACGATCGCTCGGGCGGTCGATCTATTAACTCGCGACGACGCCGTCTCTCGACCCGCCATGGAGGACGATCGACGCACGCCAACGCCGGTCGCATCGAGGGCCTCGCCCAGCGTAACAAGGAAATCTCGCGCACCGCCCTCGAGCAGAGTTCCACAACTCGGCCCAGGGCGACCTCCGCGTCGACGCCACGCCAAGAAAAGCGCACCGCCATCGCCGAGAGGCTCCGACACACCGCTCGCCGCTGCTACCGGGTGCTGAATCTTCTCGCTCAACCCTCGCCGCACCACCGCCGACATCATCGCCAACACCGTGCCGCCCGACCACCGACCGCCACCAACATGCTGGCGCCAAGAACTCCGCCGACGGCGGCCGAGCATAAGGAGGCGCTACGACATCGCCCCGCCGCCTCCACCGCCCCTCCCGCACGTCGCCGCTTCTTGCCGGCCTCCACCCCCTCTACCTCCAACAATGGGGCTGGCAAGGGGAAGGGCGGGCAAGGGGCGCTAACGGTAACTGGCTGCAAGAAGCCTGGGCTCCAGCGGCGGTCGGCGCAACCAGCAAACCGGGCGTGACGCCGGCTCCCCGCCCGGCCGGCCCTTGGGTTTGCTACAACCCTTGGCGGGATGGTGGAGGCTCCCTACTGGTCAAGGCGCCGCGGCCACAGCTGCGGTGGGATCGCCACCTCCACCTCCTCCACGCCAGCACACACCGCTTTGCGCGCCGGCGTTCTCCGCCGCGGGTGCTCCTCCCGAGGAGGCCGGAACCCGGCGGGGCTGATTGTCGCTTCAACCGATGGCGGTTCAGACCACTCTCCTTGGGTTGTGGACAGCGGGCGACATCCCACATGTCATCCAATGACGGTATACTTCTCTCCCGTCTCCCGTCACCACCATCCTCCATTATGGTCTAACGGGCAATCCATTCTATTTCCTGGTCGTGGCACCTCTCTTTTACACATAGCTGATCGTCCTTTTCATCTTGATAATGTTCTTGTCGCTCCCTCGCCTTACTCGTAACTTACTATCTGTGTTCGACAACTTACTCGCTCGCAATAAGCTGTTTCTATTGAGTTTGACGCCTCCGGTTTTTTTTTTAAGGATCTCCGACCAAGACGGTCCTCCTTCTAAGTGCAATAGCAACTGGGGACCTCTACACCATTCCACATCGCATGCCTCCTCGCTGCCATGTCGCCGTCGTCTCCCCGGCTTTGGCATTCCCGCGTCTGGTCATCCAGCACCGGCCGCCCGGACTCTAAATAAACTTTCAGCTATCCAGTTGTAATAAAGCAGCACCGCATTTGTCATGCACGGCTACCTAGGCAAACACGCTTAGGCTACCATTTGCTAGTTCGGTTTCTAGTACTTCAAAGACCATTTGAACTCATTCATTGTGATGTCCGACCTCTCCCGTTTTGAGTCTTTCCGGTTATAAATATTATCTTGTACTAGTTGATGATTTTACACATTATTGTTGGGCGTTTCCTTTGCTTTCATAAATCTGAAGTTCATGAGCATATTGTCCAGTTTCTTGCTTACGCTCACACACAATTCAGCTATCCCGTGCGCTTTGTTTTGGTGGATAATGGCACGGAGTTCCTCAACAATGCCATTGCTACCTTATTGGTCGACGCGGCATTCTCCTTCGCACCCTGTGCCCCCTACACATCCGCCTCGTAAGCGGCAAAGCCGAAAGCGGATGCTTCTCGCACTGAACAATGCTGTTCTGACGCTTCGATTCATGCCGCCATGCCTCCCTCTTACTTGGGCGAAGCTCTTTTCGACCGCTGTGTTTCTTATCAACCGGCCTTCATCGTCCATCCATAACGGTATTCCCTATCATCTTCTTCATCGCAAGATGCCGGATTACTCACTCGCTTCGAGTTTTTGGTTGCCTATGCTATCCGAACCTTAGTGCCACGACCCCCACAAATTGTCTCCGCTCGGCCACGTGTGTCTTCCTCGGTTACCCTCCTTCCCGGAAGGGCTACCGTGTCTTGATCTTTCCACCGCAAGATCATCGTCTCGCACGTTGTTTTTGATGAGACTCACTTTCCGTTTTGCGGCTTCCAAGCCCCAACCGGATTCGTTTGATTTTTGTTACGGGACATACTCCCGTGCCCGCCCCGTCTACCTCGGGCGCTCGGCACACAGCGGACCCGCCATCCCCAGGCCGGTCTCTTCCACCTTGGCCGACGCCCGCCGACCCCGTCGGTGGACCCGGCCATCCCGTGGCATGGTCGCGGCCTCACCGGCCGCCCTCAGCGCCCGGCCGGCCGCACCCGACCTCGGGCAGACGCACCGGCACCCGCGCCGCATCCCGTTCCCGCCGCCGGGCCTCGACGCTTCTGGTCTTCACTTCAAGAAGGCCCATCTCCTCCGCCCCGCCCAGCCCGGCCGCCAGCCGAGGTTCCTCCCGCCCCCCGCACCGCCGGCCGAGGTGCTATGCGGGCCCCGACACCTCCGGCGCCTCCTCGCGCTGGGACCTGCTCCCAACGGGGCCCCGCCACCGCCCATACCGATGACGGCCACCCCCGCGACCAGCCAGCCATCTGCCGTCTGGGTAACACTCGTGCCCGCGCTGCCGATCTGACTGGCGCCTTGGCGATGGGCGAAGAGTACCAAGGCGCCGTTGACAATGGCACTGGCACCCTCGTTCGACCGCCTCGTGCCAACGCCATCACCGGGCAGCGGGTCTTCAAGCACAAACACCGACGCTCCCCCGCGCCATAAGGCCGTGCGGTCGCTCGTGGCGGCTCGCAATCCGACGCGGCATCGACTACGACGAGACATTGACGGTTGTCAAACCGGCCACCATCCGCTGTTCTCGCGATCGCCGCGTTTCTTCCCGTCGATCCATCACCGGATGTGAAGAACGCCTTTCTTCACGGCCATCCGAACGAGACGGCCTCTGCCGCCACCGCCCGGCCGCCGACCAGATCGCTCGACCCCACGCCCGCCCCGCTCCCGCAGGTCCTTGTATGGGCTCAAGAAGGCGCGCCGGCACCGCCGCCCGGCTTCTTCGTTAGCTGCGATGCTTCACTGCGTCGACCTCAGACACATCCCTCTTTGTTTACGAGAGGGCGCCGACATCGCCTACTTGTTTGCTCTCGTCGACGACATCATTCGACAGGACTCGTCGACTCTGGCTCCTCACATCATCGCGAGCCACTCACTCGGTTTCGCCATGACGGATCTCGGGGATCTTCACCCACTTCCCTGGATCTCTCGTCAGCGTTCCTCCGGCGGCCTCTTTCTATCCCAACGTCCGACTGCGGATCCGCCTCCATAGGCCACAAGATGGCTGAGGAGTGTCACTCGGGCGACCCGCCGACACTCATGCCAAGTCGGCCGCTCACGGACGGCGCCCGGCGGTCGATGCCATCAAGACCGCAGCCGGCCGGAGCTCTACAAGCATTCCTCACGCCGACTCGTCCGGGACCTCGCCTATGCAAGGCAAAGAGGTGTGCTTTCATGCACGACCGGGCGAGAGCCCCATCTTGCCATGCCTCAAGCCGTCCCGCGGTATGTCAAGGGCACTCTCTCCACCGACTCACATCGCACAAAGATCACCCGCCTTGACCGCCCCACCCGATGCCAGGATTGGGCGGGCCGGCCCGACTCGGCGCCCACTTCCGGCCATCGCGTCTTCCTCGGCGACAACTTGGTCTCTTGGTCCTCCAAACGCCAGACTACGGTCTCTCGTTCGAGTGCGGAGGCTGAGTATCGTGCTGTTGCGCACGCCGTGGTCTGAGACTTGTTGGCTTCGTCAATTGCTCCGTGAGCTTCACGCACCCATCACCAGGCGACGACGATCGCTTCTCATTTCGACAACGTCGATCTTTATCCTATATGACCGCCAACCCAGTTCATCATTGTCGCACGAAGCACATTGAGATAGACATTCACTTTGTCCGTGAGAAGGTTGCTTTGGGGACAGGTTCGGTGCTCCATGTTCCATCGTCTCATCGGTTCATGGACATTATGACCAAAGGGTTACCTGTACAGCTTGTTCATCGACTTTAGGTCCAGTCTTTTGTTCGTGACACTCCCGCTAGACCAGGGGGGTGTTAGAATGTAATTGTGACAGCCCATATTGGGCGTCGGCCCATTGGCCTTGTATATTGTAACCCTAGCCTATTAGGCTATATAATGAAGGTCACCCCCCCTAATTGAGGGTGTGCGGTGTTTCTACACTCCAATATAAAGAATTGGTCCTTAGTTTCTTAGGCTTACATCTGCACGCAAGGGCAAGATAGAACACACGCAGAGCCCTCCCAAGGCCAAGTGTGCAGCGGCGGCTAGGTGAGACACCAAAGGCCAAAGCTAAACAAGGTTAGTTTGCATCTTGACCGGTGATTAGTGGTGGAGCCAGGACTTAAAACTTAGGTATTTCCACTTCACATTGAACAAAACATGACAAACAGGGCATATAAAGAGCAGTTTCTTTATCATTTACGGCAGCAAACTTTTCAACAATTGTTGCTTTAGGTGAAATGAAGGAATTATACCTCCATTGAGCCATAAAGTGAAACTAGTCATGGCTCCACAATGTTTAGCAATCCTCTTCCTCATGTGCAAATTTCCCACCGCCCCCTCGTCCACCAGAAGTGTGCTTGAACAAATAGCAAACAAAACAAAAATGCGGCATCTTTCTCAACGCTATATTGAAGCCATCTAAATTCATCAAAGCAAGTTTCCATGAAGTGCCGAGGCTTACCTCCAATGCTCCTTATAGGAAAATTGTGAATCCGTTCTTGACAAGACCCTAATGCAATGTATGCCCTGATCACAGAATTCCGTTCATTCACATCATATATTTTGATTGGAATCCTCTTTCCAGGATCACGAGAGACAAGGTCAATGTCATAGATAGCTTCATCACTTGATTCATACTCTGAGTCATCACCATCTCTGATAGGGTACCAAATAGAACGTAATGCCGCTTTCTGTAGAGTGCTGCTCTTGTTCTTCACCCCTTCTGTGGTTGCTGCTATATCAGGTTCATTGCTACCTATCTCAAGTCCTGCCACTTCTCTGATTGCTATCTCATTCTCAAATCTCAACAGATGGAATGCTTTCATTATGAACTTGACTCTTGATAGTAACTGGAACAACAGATGGATTCTGAGGTTCAGCGTCACTCTCGAACAGTAACTGGTTGCAACACTGATGGGGGAGGCTGATTCCAAGACAAATCTATGGAAAACATATATGCACACTGTTACGTAAAATTCAATAGCAATAGCAGCAACTAGCAAAAACTTCTATTCAATGAAGATTGACGTCAACACTTACCCTCACCCAAATCTGCGAATCAGACCCACTGCAATTGCTTTGTTCTGCTCCAAATACTCCACTCCATCAGTCCCTTTCTCTCTCTCTGTGCGACTCCGCCCACCACCCCCCTGTTGGCCTGCCGACTCCACGGCCCCCGCCCCGGTGCCCCGGCGTGCCGCCGCCCGCCTCTGTCTGCGGGAGCGCCGAGCCCATGCGGCCGCGCCAGGTGCCCAGGCCTGTGGCTTCCCGCCTCCGCTCCCACTTGCCGCCCGCCAAACCTCGCCGGAGCCTCGCCGTCGAGGCTAGGATTAGCCGCGTCTGGGGCGGTCTTCCCTGTCGAGGGATCGCGAATGGGGAACAGGAGGAACGGCAGGGGCCGAGGCCCAAAAATTTTTTTAAAAAAACAATTCGTCGACAGCAGGGATCGAACCTGCGCGGGCGAAGCCCAACAGATTTCAAGTCTGTCTCCTTAACCACTCGGACATATCGACTTTGGGTGATGGATTTAATTTTTATATCTTATCTCACTAATTTTTTTTGACGAGTATTATCTCACTAATTAATCTCTGGTTAGACCATTGCAACAATATTTTCTCAGCTATATCTTGTTTGTTTAAAACGTTCTGCACTTGTGCTAATATCTAACTATAACCTCTAGGGATGAGGAGCTTGGGCGAATAAACTTATTTTGCATCCCCATTTCATAGTTTAATCTCTTTGTTACATGTAATTTTCAATTTTCTGAAACAAATTTGGCACACTTTATTCTTCGCAGATAGTCAAATCATTCAACAAAATATCACGAATAAACTAGGGGACTCATTGTCCCAAATAAATAAATTCTGTTTAGAGTACATAGCTCGTTCTCCTTGCTAGTTCGTGTGCCACTTGATTTGCCTCACGACTGCAGTGCTCAACAGATATATCTTGGAACCCGCTCCGTATGGATATGGTGTTGCATTGGTCACATAGCGTCACATATGAGTTTGCCGAGAAGCACAGTGGCGTAGGATTCGTAATTAGGGTGGTCCATTGTTTTTTTTTTTTAACTAATATAATATAACATGTCCATATATAACTACTATATAAATTGTCAAACATGGTTAAGATAAAGAGGACATACCAATTTTATAAAATAGACCAGTATAGCTTTCATAACGCATTGTTGAAATATTAATTACTACTAAAAATCATATAATAAAAATAACATCATTACACTTCCACAAATAAAAACAGTTTGAATATCTTTTGGTTTTGTTCACTTGAGATCGCAGATCACCAATCCTAGCTCCTATTTTGCTTAGTCGCCAGGGGAGAAATAAAAATTTGGAGAGGCCAAAATGAAAATAAGAAAAGTGAATAGGGCAACAGGCTAATTATCTACCTATTAGTGGGGTTGAACCTGTCCCAAACCCGACCCTACACATATTTCAAGAGCCCTAACTAACACCCGCCCCAACCCGAAGTCATGACGGAAGATGATATGTGACTTACGCGTCGATCTACGACCATAGAGCCCCAACCCATTCTAAACCGTTTCGTAGTGTCACCCGTTTCCACCCGAAACCCGCCTAAAAACCCCGTCAAGCCCTGCCCATTAACAGGAGTAGCTAATTATAGGTTTGGCTAAGTAGTTTGGTCTTGAGTGGCTAGGATTATGAGCAGGTGCACTTGTACCTGGCGATTTGCTAGGCGCTGTTGCTTTGCATTCGTCGTCGTGGAGTTGTCGATGCCAGCCTGATGGTTGTGCTCGCCGTCGCCCCGGCCCCCACGAATGCATCACACGCACGCGAAAGAATACGATGGAACACCGTGGTAACGAACGGGCACACTTGAGATTTGCGATAGGCGACAGCGGAAGCCAGAAGGCCGAGCATCACACTGGCTGGACTCCTAACTCTACAGGCCTTTGGTTGGACCGAGCACAGGGTGGTCCGCGGCCCATAAGGACCACCCTGTAGCTCCTCCACTTTCGGCGAAAGCCTCCTTCTTTCATTGTCTCTACCATCTCCATGTACTCTGATTGAGCCGATTACACCTAACTTGTTGTGCAAACATCAGGGCCTTCTTTTTAGGGCTTATGCCTCTGCCATCGAAGCATCACTAAGTGAAGCAGGAAGCTATGGGCCGATGTTACAACAACACTCTGTCTCTTATGGTTCCTCCCACACTCCTACACTAACATGTGCCATCTCCGGTCTTTCTTGTTTCGACCTCAATAGGAACGAATTACTCTGTTGACTTGGTAGAGTACTTTGTGAGTATTGTGTCACACCGAGCCACAAGGATGTTTCTTCCAGAGAACCAACCAAGTTCGAGTATGCCTTTGGGTATATGCATATCTTTTCTCTTCTCTTCTCTTATCTTTACACCTAAAAAGATTGTAAAGGCATCATCGCTGGTGATACCAAACCTCTTTATGATTCTTATTAGATCCAGTTGAAATATGATTCGTATTGGATGTGGACACGTGTACAGGGATCAAGATTGATGCACCTAAAAACATTGTAAAGTCATCATCTACTGGTGAAACCAAATCTCGATACATATGATTTTTATTAGAGCCAGTTGAAATATGATTCGCACCAGATGTTAGACACGTGTGCAGGAATCGAGATTTGGTATCATCGTCCATGCTTTCCTTTGGGTATTTAGATGGTGAAAAGAAGGAACGAGAGGTAAAGAAAGAGCAACCCACTAACGAAAATGATTTTGCGAGCACTTGCAAAATCTTTTTTAAATGGCGGGCACTTTTTTTGCCCGTCACGGAAAATACCCCCGCCACGCCCAGCTTTTTTTTTTACGTGGCGGGCGTTTTTTGCCCGTCACGGAAAGATTTTTTGCGTGGCGGGCACCTTAACACGCACGCCACGCAAAATAAAATCTTTTTACGTGGCGGGCGTGTTAAGGTGCCCGCCACGCAAAATCTTTCCCCGTGGCGGGCATCTTAAAAGGCCCGTCCGCGAAAAATAGTGGCCCGACAAAAGGAAGCCCATTTCGCCTTGTCTTACGGGCTTATATAAATTAGCAAGTTAGGGTTAGAGCCTCACTCCGGCGCCTCCCTCCCTCTGCGGGCGCCTCCCTCTCCCATTCCCTCTCCCAGCAGCTCGCAGAATGCGCCGCCGTCGCCTCCCTCCCTCTCTCCCAACGCTCGCATGCGCCCGCGCCAGTTGGCCTCCCTCGCATGTGGCCTCGCAAGCTTCAGCGCCACCCCTGCATCTGGCGCAGCTGCTACGCCGCATGTGCGCTCACATGAGTCGGCCTCCTCCCTACGACACGGCGGCGCGCCGCTCCCGAGCGGCAATCGCGGCAGACATCGATCGGCGTCCCGGCGGATCCGCGGCGGATGGCGTCGGGGCCCCGGCGGCGGATCGACATCGGGCGGCCACGGCGGATCCACGGCGGTCGACATCCGGCGTCCACGTGCCGCGGATCGCGGCGGATCGACATCAGGCGGCCTCCATCTCCAATCGGGTGCGGTCGGCGGCGGATCGACATCCAAAGCGGCCTCCATCTCCACCACGTAGGGCGCCGAGACGTTATGGCGGGGCGGATCCGGTGGGACACGCGGTGGATCTCGCCGCGGGCTCAACGACGGGCGGCGGCGTGGGGATCCAGCGCCCGGATCGGGTCTCCGGCGGCGGGCGGGCGCCCGGCGGGGCGGCGGGGCACCGCGAACCCTAGATGGGCTCGACGGGCCCGTGATGGGCTCGGCGCCTCTGCCTAGGGTTTTTTATTTTTTTTTTTTTTTGGCCGTGGCGGCATCCTAATCTGCCCGCCATGCAAAATCGCTTAAGCGTGGCGAACGCATCAGAGCCCGTCACGTTAATCACGCTGATTAACCGCGGGGACTTTTGGTTGGTGACGGGCAGCACTGGCTCGCCACGCAAAACCAAAAAACGACCGCCACGGAAAAAACGTTTTTAGGTACTAGTGACCTTAGACGGTTCATTTGAAGAAAGAAAGTATACTTGTCTGTTTTTTTACTATCTTCCAAAACCAAATGTGCGTATTCAATTTTGGCAAAAACAAAATTATCTGTTTCAAATCATTAGACCTTTTGATTTTGCTAGGTATATTGTATATATAAGTGCATTGACAAAAATTATGTGCTTATAGAAAAGTCAAAACATCTTACAATATTTTTAGAATAGAGGGAATTAATAGAAATATTAGATATATACTAGCAAAAAAGTGCTCACGACGGAAGATAAAATAATGGTTTTGTAGATATTCCCTCCATCTCAAAATAGATGTCACTATGGGAAAGCGTGCGGTCAAACTTTTTAAACTTTGACTATGTTTGTAAAAAATATGTGCAACATTTAAATCTTCAAATAAATTTATTAAAAACTAGACTTAAAGATCTTTCCGACGATACTAATTACTTAACACAAATATTTATATATTTTAATATATAATTGCCACCATTTTGAAAAAACTTTGACTTCTCGGGAAGCGAGAATGACATCTATTTTGAGACGGAGGGGAGTATATCGATCATTATAGTTTTTTTATGCATCATATAAACCTCCTTAAAAATTTTTAAATATCAAATATAATTATTGTTTTTCATGTGGTGAATAAAATAGATACTACATGCTCCTAATTAATATGGGGCAGCACATACATGCAGCTATCATGTGCGACGGCTAAAAAATGTTGCTGGCTTTTGAAAATTAACTCCATGCATGTGGAAGCATATATATATGTTTGTGGCACGAGGTGGACAAGAAATTTTCTCTCTTTATTAGTAGGCTAGCAAGTATGTACGGCGTTGCAACGGTGAAAAAAATTTATTAAACTTGTGTATCATGGCTAATAAATCGAATTGATAAGTTCAAGCGATTGTGGGATATGCATAAAATTGAGCCGCATACAGTGACACAAACGCTAATTCAAAACATTCACCGTAGAAAAGAAAAGGCCTAGCTCCTCCCCAAAGTACGTGGTGCATTGGCACCCATATCTATATCTTGCCAGCAACGCTCCTGACCCAGACGTCTTTCTCAGTTTCTCTTCAATATTATAGTCTTCGTAATTCTATTTCATTCATTTATAACAAGATTAAAATAATATTGAACATGTCGAAAAATTCAAGACAACACACCCAAGCCTAAAATCTGTTCCAGCTAGTCGTCCAAACTGCCAATACAACTTCTCCGTCCGTCCGTCTGTAGGGTTCCATCGGCGTCAACCACAGTCTAGCAGCAGCAGCATTTGGAAACTTGACGGTCGCAGGCCAATGGGTCGTGCCTCATTTATCGTCCATCCAATTAAGGCCCGTAGAGGCGTAGACGGAAAAGAGGTGGAATGAAATTCTTTTTTATTAGTAGAGTGCATGATATAGATATATACATGCACACAGGGCGGATTTGGGCCTAGGGCCACAGCCCTAGGTGTGGCCCAAAAACTCTTTATAGTATGTATGTTTTATGGCATGGTGCTAGGTACTGGGCCCAATGTTTTAGACTTCCAGCCCAGCAGAGAGAGAAGAATAGGCCGCCTGGCCAGAACTATCTTCGCTGCCTGGCTATAACTGATTGTCTGCGCTCCTTGAAATTGACGAGCTCCGTCACTGTATGCGCACCCGTTCGCTACTAATTAAGACAAAACATGAGTGCATTTAAAAAAAAGGTGTGCGAAGTATGGATGGTACGTACACGTATGTAGGTATACGTGGAGGAACCAAGATGGATTACGCTGTGACGTGCACGCACGCAGCGTACCTGGTGGTGGGAGGTGGATCGGATCGACTTATTAATTTGTCTATTATTATTACCAATATATACACCTCGAAGCCATTGGACAGTGTACATACATATACATAATACACATAATGCACGCGGCAATAACATACATACATAATGCACGCGGCAATAAGTGGCTAGTTCTCCGCCGCTCTCATCCGTCCATCCCCCAACCGTACCACTGCGTCCCCATTCTCCGTGTTACGTGGAACTGAGTTGGCCTGCGCTGCGCGACACACGTCTTACATACACACGCGCGGATGGGGTACACTCAGGCGTACATCTACATCTACACACGTACACGTACGTGCCGATGCGACAGCGAGCGACCAAAACGGGTGGATATGGATCCATGCATCATCACGTACACATACTCCGGCCCGTTAACCAAACTTTCTTGGACCGAATAAATTGGAGGAATGAGAGTGAGTGTCCGGGGCCAAGCTGCCAACTGTGATGCGCCGCACACCAGACACGGATCCGCTATCGCTGTGCTCTTGTTGCCCCGGCCAGCGGCCCCGAGCAATCCGCTATTGCTATCGCCGTATCGGCAACTAGCTATCAAGGAATTGGCGGATCGCAAGATCGAGACCACCGGCCGGCCGTCTAGCTGGATTGGATGCATTCCGTTCCGCGATCACAAGACCAGACATAGGGGATCCAAAGTGTCCGTTTGGTTCAGTGGCCAGCCGGAGACAGTAGATCGAGTACAGGGCAACATCTCCTAAGCACTTCAATTTCTAATAAACAATTTTAAATTTACCAAAATTTTATAAGAGTAACCAATAACTGCATCATCTCTTTCGTTAACATGCATGCATACAGTATGATAGCATTTCTGCGTGTCAGGGTGCTGTGTTGGTGGGCCGTTTTTAGCTAGGCCCGTGCGTGCGTGCTGGTACTGGTAGCACTAGATCCGTAGATCCGGGTCCGGGTGTACTAGTACTGAAGCTGTCGGCTGCACGAATTCCCAAGCAGCAGGGTTCATCGTTACCTGACTGAATGACTGTGTGTCGTCTTGCGTTTGCGTGAGGACAACGGGATCCATCGATCCATCGTTACCTGCAGCAAGACGCGGCAGATGTTCCGAGCCTTGGTCGCATTGGCGGGATCGATCAGGCTCTTAATTCTTCATTACTTTTTTTTTTTCACAATTTTATTCTTGTTTCGATGGGAACAAGCTCTTGTTTTATTTATTTATTTATTTATTTATTTATTTATTTCTGTGGTAGAATAAGCTCTTGTTCATTCGGTTGTTTTGTTTGCTATAAGCTGACATAATTTTCAATCTTCAGACCAAACTGACTACAAAAGGCCAGGCATACACTTCCCCATCGCTGATCCATCATCAGGCAACAACCCCATGTACTTGTCATCGGGCCGCACTGAAATGAAACCCAGCTGATGTGGCAAAGGCCATTGGTTGGGGCTCCCACCCGCGGTTCAAATCCCGGTGTGACACTTTATCCCTGGATTTATTTCGCGATTTTCCCTATTGTCTGCATTAAGTGGTAGGCGACGTCCCCCGTCGATAGCGAGGCACAAGTGGTGACTTCGAACTTCAAGATTTGCCGCTCAAGATCTTCAAGGTGCTCATAGGGGGCAGGGTTTGTGCGTCGTGTGTTCATAGGGGGGGTGAGTATGCGTGCGTGTTGAGCGTCTGCGTTGTCTTGTGTAATCTTAAAAAAAAATGAAACCCAGCTGATGTGGCAATGCAAACAAGAAATTTGGTCGATTGTTTCAATTTACAAAAAAAAAAAAAAGGTTAGGTTGCGCATGCAGATATATGTGTGAGATGTCATCACGCTCGGCGAACAAAAAGAAATTGAGAAGAAGCGGCGGGGGATCCTGGTCGTTTTCATGTGGCGCCAACGGGTAATTATTTGATTATAATCTTAATCATCATGCATCATTGAGAAATTAAACATATATATCCAGATGACACACATGACGCTTTCCATTGGGTGGTTATTATTGTGATGCATCGTCACTTACATATTTTACCGAATTATTATGGTGTTGTTTCGTGGCCAAATTGATCACATATATGACCTTAATAATGCTTAGTCGGCTCTCATGTGTTTGTTTTCGGCCAAAACGGCTGGGTTGACTGCATCCGAACTACAGGCAATTGTTCGTTAGGGAACTAGCGTCAACTGTTCGTTTGGGCTTTGCGGCTTTGCACCGGATTGTGCCGGCTATCCTCGCAATGGCCTGCAATGACTCGCCCTGTATGACAGTGGTTACTCGGTGTAGCAACCTCTTGGGTGAAGCGTGGCGCACGCGGAACCACGCGACGCACGCGCGGCGACCGGGACTCTGCTTTGCTCGCAACTGCACCGGCCACCACCCTTTTTGTCCTTATTTTTTCATATAAATAATTATTTATTGTCTCTTCTTTTGCTGCGGGTAAAATTGTTCAAATCTGTATCTTATCCTTTGTGCTTGAGACCACCCTCTTTTGTCCTTGTTTTTCCATAGAAAAAATGTTAATTGTTTCTTGTCTATCGTGGTAAAATTGTGCTACCTAAGTGTCGATGATGACCCCTACCCTTAGATGATGATCCAAGGGTCTACCACGTTGCAAGAAATGTTAGTTATTTTTTTCTTGCAAAAGAAACTCCCTTTTTAAAATATAACAGGTAGCTCTCCTATTTATTTGTTCAAAAGGGGTAGTTTTACATTTTAAATGTTGTTTGTATAAGGACGTCCACAATGATAATAGCCGATAATAGCTAGTGGTAGCTACGTAGGTGATAGACAACAACAAACACTATTTTATATTATTGGACTCACATGTTGCTCTCACATGTTCTTGGCTCGTGAAATAGTCTAGCTTATTTGCATGTAGCTAAATACTACTCTCTTCTACTTTTTCGTTTGTCATGTCACATCTATATAGTCAAATAGCTAATCATTAGGGACGGCTTAGGGGCGGAGGCCCCCAACTCGGAGTGGCGGTAGCTTTGGAGAGTAACAACATAACCTAAGAAGACTACATCAATCAATAGTCATTGAAGAGTAAATGAGCTTAGTGGGCTTTGTTTTTTTATGTGGCCCACAAATACACAAACAAGCATTCCCGTATCTATGAAGTGAGAATTCTTAGAAGCACCCTCTATTTATTTTCCCAAGACTAACTAAAGTAAGCTAAAAAAAAGGTATTCTAATTCTATGTTTCATGGTGGGATGTTTTTAGTTTCAAAGACAGGCCTTAAAACTTTTGACCAGGATTGGCGCGAAAAATAAGAAGACTACATCACGGTTAATGTCATAATTAACCGTGGCGGTTATTTTTTATTAACCGTGGCGTTATAATAACCGCTTCGGAAAATCGATTAACTGTGATGGTTTTTATTAAAAACCGTCATGGTTAATGTGGCCCAATCACCCAGTCCAAAAGGCCATACCAACCCGCTAACAGATGGAGCATATAAATTAAAACCCTAAACTCCCACCTCACAGTCACACTCCCGCACTCATCACCCAAACGCCACATTGCGGGCGGCTTAGGGGGGGCGGAGGCCCCCAACTCAGAGTGGCGGTAGCTTTGGAGAGTAACAACATAACCTAAGAAGACTACATCAATCAATAGTCATTGGAGAGTAAATGAGCTTAGTGGGCTTTGTTTTTTTATGTGGCCCACAAATACACAAAACAAGCATTCCCGTATCTATGAAGTGAGAATTTTAGAAGCACCCTCTATTTATTTTCCCAAGACTAAAGAACTAAAGTAAGCTAAAAAAGGTATTCTAATTCTATGTTTCATGGTGGGATTTTTTTAGTTTCAGCACAGGCCTTAAAACTTTTGACCAGGATTGGCGCTTAAAAAAAAGAAAGGTTTCCATGCTAGGGATAGAGACTCTATTTTTCTATTTTAGGTATTATCTGACTTGCAAATATCCATTTCTAAATCAATGAAATGTGAGGATTAGAGATAAATTCATATATTATGTCTACTCTACTTTCGAATTGATTGAAAGTCACGTGCAATTCAGCTCCCCTTTAAGTACCTATTTGAAACACATTTTTTTTTTTTGAAAGGTGGCAAAAGATTTTGCCGGATTTTTATTAGACGGGTAAAGAAAGAAAAACAATATTTACAAAAATTACAAACGAGTGTATGCTTGTCACCACGACTCTACTACACGCCTATCACATCCACCACTTTGAGCCTGATAAGCTGTGGCTACTAAACTCCAACTGTTTCTTAGACCGCTACTACTGGTGCTGATGTTGATTTGTCTGCGCATAAGACCTTGTTGCCGACCGTATTGCTCGTCATCTTCCTTTCAAAGGAAGGCCACCTCCTCTAGTTTTAGGCTTTTTGTATAGATATTTCACAGGAACCGTATAGATATTTTACAAGAATCAGTTCAATTTCACAAGAAAGACAGATCAACATTTTTTTTCGCTTGTTCTGAATAGTCCTTGATTTGGTCCAATGGTGTCACGATCCGCCGCTGTTTGTACGTATAGGATAGGACATTGCACTTTTCAACTACTGACAATAGCGGTAAATTTAAACGGCGTGACACGAACCATTACGTACACAGTTTGACAGTAACATCCATGATTCAATGTATTGTTTACTTTGGGCGATCAAGTTGACAAACTGTAGAGATAATATCTCACTTCTCCTTTTCCAATCTAATCTTGCAGAGGGGCAATCCCAGTTGCATTTTTTCTACTACCATTTTTCTTCACATGCTTACACCAGCAAGCCGCATTGTGTCTGTGTCGTCTCTGCTCTCATCACTCCCACGACAAGCCTCTTTTGATTATGTCCACTAATGTTGCCGTGTCACATGCTCCTTGGTCGACGCCCAAAGTCAGCTTCTGAATTTCTGATCTGAGAGAGATAAAAAAGGCGCCGGTGGAGGTGAGAGAGATCAGAGATTCAGAGGCCTTCTTCTCCCACCCATGTCTGCAACCTGCTAGCTGATCCATCCATGGCCATGGATATATAAAATTCACTTGCTATAGTTTCCACCCACCTTCTCATTCTCAACTCTCAAGCGCCACCTACTTCTTCCCTCCTCTCTCTCTCTCTCTCTCTCTCTCTCTCTCTCTCTGGGGGCAAGAAGAGCAGAGTGTCAGTGAGTGTGCACAGTGCGTAGATGCTCGCCATGGCAAGCGCGGGCAAGGAGGAGCCCGGGTTGCTGGTGAAGCAAGGGAGCAAGCTCCACGCCAAGATGCTGTCCAAGGAGGCGGCGGCGCAGCTGGCGGTGCCGTCGTTCCGGGTGTACTACCCGGTGTCGTCGGCGGGCGCGGTGCCGTTCCTGTGGGAGTCGCAGCCGGGCACTCCCAAGAACGACTCGCCCTCCGCAGCCGCGCTCCCGCCGCTCACCCCGCCGCCGTCCTACTACTCCTCCACGGGCGGACGCGGCGGCGTCGGAGGCGGTGGCCGGTCGTCCAGGAACCGCCGGTCCGGCCTCCTCGGCGCCATCCTCCCAAGGAGGATCACACTCCTCCGCAGGCCCGGCGGCGGTGGCGGCCGGACCGCGCCGGCGTGCTCGTCCTGGTCCTCCTCCTCCTCCTGGTCGTCGTCGTCGGCCAGCTCCAGCTCCAACGCGTCGGTCACCATGTCGCCCGTCTTCACCGTGCAGTCGTCGCCCACCGTGGGCGGCCACCACAGGCGCGCGTTCTCGGCCGGCGCCGGTGACCTCGACGTCGACGACGCGGCGGAGGCCACGCCACGGTGCTTCTGGACGGAGCGCGAGTGCTGCGAGAAGAGGGTGGTGAAGGGGTGCGGCGTCGCGTTGGCCTTCAGGAACGTGCTATCCACGGTCGTCGGCGGCAAGCCCGGCCGGCGAGCTGCTACTACCAGCGCCGCCGCGGCATAGAGAGAGAGGCTTTGATTTTGATATTGATATAATATATGCATAAAGTTCAGGGTGTGCTTTGCATTTTGCCGCAGCATGTGTAAGTGTAATATGTAATCTAAGTAAGTGCTTTGCAGTAAAAAAACTTGACGTGCAATGCCAAAAATTAATCGTGCATGATACGTATGAAACATATATATAACAGTAAGTATATATCTACGTCATGTACGCGTGTGTGTATGTATTTTACCGTAGTATACTATACGGTCCTGCGTAGGGTATGTAGTCTCTGGTCCTGCAAATATTTGTGCCTGTCCCCAAAGTTGTTGAGTGTATTCACCACAGAATAAACGCCAGTGATCATGGTGCTAGATCTACGTACAAGATGCTACTCAATACTCTTTTATGTATTTATTTGCTCTTTTTTTGTATTTTTTTCTTCTCAATAAATCTTGGAGGTCATATTTTCAATACTTTGCTTCAGCTTCTGTACAGTTCGCCTAAAGAAAGTAGTTTAATTTTTTATATATATATTGAGGCGTACGTCATCATCACACATTGGATTAGAGTACCTTTCATCCCCAAAATAATCATATATATGTTTAGTCTGGAACTTTGCCATGTTTCAACTACAGTAGTTGGCATTATCCCTTTGGGGGCTGTAAAAGCAAAAGTTTCCTATGAAAGTAACCAAGATCAGACTAGATCATGAATAAAATCTAACAGCAAAGCAATCAGGAACTGCCTAATACTTCCGGACAAATAACCTCCCTGAATTCCATCAGTATGTCATTTGGATCATCTACCTAGCTAGCTTGATGTGTCCCAATTCCCAAGTAGTAATTAAAATAGTTTATGAGACCCAATGGAGTGAGTCTTTGATGAAGCTTCAGAGAAAATTAAGCACAAATCGAGGGGTTGATCCCCTGTCTGTCTCGCCACCCTCGTGATCCATAAATCTGTCACAAATTTGCCTGCAATTGTTTTCTCCAACTTACAGCAATTTGAAATGAAATATATATACTACTATTAGTAACATGGAGTTCTGAACTTGACTTGAATATTTTAATTCTGGCACACAGTTAGTTTAAGGTTCTTGAGAGGCCTTGCATGGATTTGAACCCTTGGACATTGTTCTTGACTCTCTTGCTTGACCACCATTAATCACTGTCTCAAACTTTGTTTAATCCTCTCTGATTGTCATGAGAAGATTAACATCTTGTTTACCCAGTCCAAGGTTCCTGGATGCTGCTACTAAGAACAAGACAGTAGTGGTTAGCCTCTGATGTCCTTTTTAGAATTTGAAACTCTGAAAAAGAGAAGAAACTATCATGTTCAGGCCTTGGGGTGATGATGTGGATTGTGGACTATGAATGAATTTTTAAAACAATTTATTATCATCATCCACATACCATGAATGCATGAAAGTTGCGGCATCAAGTGTCTATCTAGACAGTTATGGTTTAAATGATCTCAGTTCATCTATTTGACCTCCATCAGGTCCAAGTTTATCCATGCAGTCACTGTCTGATGACACACTCTGAAACTATCTCTTATCGAAATGACTCACCTGATGTTATCCTAAATTAATTCAAAACAATTCATGCCCTTTGTACTGAGAATCCCAGGATATGAAAGTTCAGTTACACCATTACTACAAAAGTACTAGCAATTCAATCATCTTGCAGAACTGAATTCCTGCATTGCCCTCTTCATCCCTTGATAAGTGTCTGTTGGCCAAACTTCCTGACCAGAATGAGGTGGTCAGTAAAGGCAAGGGCATTAGAGGCCACTGGCTAGCCAGCTACCTGCCCTGGCTGGGGGCTCCATCTCCTCTGCTGCTGCACATTGCTATGGATGGCCATTGATGCAGAGGCTTGCATTGCCCCATATGAGGGGCACCAAGTAGTTGAAGCACTCACAGCAGGGAGGAAGACACTGAAGTTATTGCACTTGCAGGACCACCTCATCTCATCAAGTGCTGATTTTTTCCCCCCCAAAAAAATAAGCAGCATACAGGTGCGAGATGGACCCATGTTTCACTCACTGCTTGTGGTGATAGGTTTAGCTGGAGGATGAATCCAGCTAGTTGCCCAGGCTGTTTTGGGCAAATGACTATGTTAATTGTTTACAAGCAAGCATCGTATACTTCTCACCACTTTTAATAAATTGAGTTCCTGAAAACGAATGGCGACCGATAAGCGAGGGCAGAAAAATTAGGTGCAATTTCACATTGATGCATATATATAACTGACAACTGATGTGCTAGGAATTGTTCATTCAGAGCTTAAGAAAGGTCAATGCTGCCCTATGTGATAAGCAACGTTACAAGATTCCTTTCAAATCACAAATTCATTAGCCTCGGCCTACCCTTCTTTTTCTGAAGGGTGGAGTGATGGACAGGAAACACGTACGTCCAATAAGTAGAACAACTATATATGGGTAATTGGGTATAATGACTTGTTCAGAGCGTCTAAACTGTAGATCGAGGAACACCATCATAGCCAGCCTCTTGCAAGACGACCCTGTCCAGGATTAGGTATGTCGCATGATCCTATTCCTGACTATGTATCATAAATTAGTGTGATTCTTAACCTAACCCTTAGCTGTTAATTGATTGCAGATCATAGCAATAGAGATCTGCACATGAAGCTTTGCACTGACAAGCAGTAGTCTCAACGACAAACTTATTGATACAGCAGCATACCAGCACATGTTTATTTATTTGTTTTGGAACCAAAGTACATGTTACTTTAATATGACAGGGCATCCTCAAATCTCTAGCACAAACACTGTGGACGTTGCTTAGTTTTCCGTTGCAGAACAGTGTGAGAAACTGATGATTCAGAGTACGGCATGCATGAGGAATCTCAAAACAAAGACATGGATGTGTGTGCGCTAACCACAGTGTAATGCCAAATGATAAAAGTTCAGATTGGCACCTCGTAGCTGCAAGACTGTTTTCTACATGAATAATGCTCATGCAAAAACAAAATTGATAAAAGTCGTTGATCACCAGCTACTACTACTATATATCTGAAGAATGATATTACAACATCTTGGCGCCAAGTATGGGTTCTACGCCTTTACATACGTACACTACACCCAACCAACAAACAATCCTTGCATCTTTTACAGGGAAGAAGAAAAGAATCTTGATTGCTTTTAGCACGTACCTAGTACTCCTGATGAACAGTACATATGAAAGTCCAGCTGTGGCTTTTGTGATGAGACGAAAGTTCAGCGTGTGTTTAATTTCTTTCTGAAATTGATGAAAAAAGTAGAAGTGGTAGTTAGATTATTTTAATACAAAAACAGTATTGATCCGAATTTGGTAATAAGTTTCTATTAAACTGACAACAATAACCATGGAAGCTGCAATCTGCTGCATGTATTTAGCCTGTTAAAGCGAAAAGAAGAGATGGCGTGCACAGTTCCCATTTTATCCTGGTCCACTGATGACTGATGTTACAGTAGTCGTCACAACGCAAGGCCAACAACAAATTCCTTTTGTAAAGGATTGGCTGGGAGGAGTGTTGTTGGTCTTTTTGTTCACAGCAAGTATGACAGTGATGATATATATAATCCGACATCACACACAATTGTTTGTGAGTGCTGATTTCGTTTGTGGTGATGTGTGAAATTAACCATGGAGGTTCTAGAAAATATATAAAGCTCTGTCGTGTCGTCCTGCCTTGAGATTTTCCTAATTCCATCATAGAATGAATAAGGTTCTTTAAACTGCAACCTCCCATATATATGTTGACATGTAGTGGTTAGGTCAAAGCTTATACTGTGAAAAAAAAAAGCCATCGTTTTTTCCCTTGTGATGAAAAATGTGGTTCATATTTCTCTAGCTAGGAAGCATGCATGCTCTCTGACGAAATTATGAAAAGAATGATCTTTAAACTACAGCCTTCCGTGTAGTTGTTAGGTACTGTAGAAGGCTATCTAGAAGCCCATCTTGTGGTGTGAGGATATATACATTTAATATTTTCCCGCAGACACCGATCGGTGTAAAATCATTCCAGTGTCAAATCGATCACATTCAGATGATGCATGCAACAACCTGTTCATTTGATCACCTCATCTTTCTTTATATGTTTATTAATTTTTATTTTTCTTAATGCAGTCACTGTTGAGCTCTTGTAAATTCTTATGCATGTGCAATGCAACCTGCTATGCGTTTGCCGATTGATCTGCAGCCGCAAAGCAATAAACAAAACATGTATATATATAAGTATATATATTTTTGCCAAGACATGTAGGCAGGCGTGATGCAGCAGGTGGTATGGTATTGAACTATTGATACTATACTAGGCGCGGTGCTGCAGGTAGTACATGCCATGCCACCTTTGCACTCTGGAAGAAGGCTCTGGACGGCGTAGGAGTGTGCATGCGTCAGTGCGGCGCTGATATGATTCAGTATCTATCTGCAGGTTCCAATGCAATAAGGGAGAAAAAACCGCGAAAGGCATATGATATTCTGCAACTTCGAAGCTTGCATTGCAGGGCGCCATGCCCATGCCATGACCATATGGGATCGATCTGGAAAGGACCCCATGTCCATGCGGGAAGGAATTGCTAGGAAACGAAGAAAGACAAGTGAACGTGTGTACGCGCATTGCTTTTGGTTGTGTCAAGTGTGAAGAATGATGGGTGGTTACCAAACCTACTCCTTGACTAGGAGCAACATCGGCCACACATGCTATCATGGGCGTTCGTGTATGTGAATCGATGCCTGATACTGCCACGACGCACATGCATCCTTCGTGGTCGCTCTCTATTTCCACACGGAGGCGGCCGACGACGGTCTGGCCGGGCCGGCCCCGGCGGTCCCAAAGCAAGGGAGCGAGAGCACCGATCGAGCATGATGGAGTGGCTGGCTGGCCCAAAACTAAGTGTCGGATACATCGATCTAGCTATAGTGTCGGTGCTCGGTTTGGCCTTGATTACGACGACCTTCCGCTACAGGACCATAATAATAGATCTGGTTAAGCGAATCACGGTCGACATTTGGTCAAATACCCAAATGGATAGAGTAATTAAATTATCTGAGGTACTTACATAATTAATAGACATGAATTTATCAAAAATGAGATACATGTGACAGGGTACTACGGGAGCTCGGGTCTTCGCCGACACTAGATGCGCTCGGCAAAGACCTCTCGGCAAATTTTCACACGTCGGAGGATCTTTGCCGAGTGTCTTACCGAGTGCCCGAAAACACACTCGGCATTACATTCAACAAAATGAAAACTGGATGGATGACACCATTGGCTAGAACTCGGCCATCTTCATTGAACCATAATTTTTCTGACTTTTTTTTTTTTTTACAAAAACGTGCGAGAGTGGAGATTCCAACTACCAACCTATTGCTGAGCACGTCAACCCTGTACCCTTGCACTACTTGTTCATTTGTGCATAGGATTTGTTTCATTATTCAAATATTATCTTGTCTGAGTGTAAATTGTATATATTTGAGGTCCTAAACGAATTCAAATAAAAAATTGTCAACTACAAAGTTTAATAACTTTTTGAGATCTACGATTTTAATTTAGGAATTTTTTCCATCCGAGGTAGTTTGAAAAATTCAAGTGCCTTTTTTTGGCTCGGCAAAGGAATTATTCAAATCAGCTTTTGAGCCCCTAAACAAATTTAAATAAAAAAAAGTTGTGAACTACAAAGTTTCATTACTTTTTCGAGATCTACAATTTTTATTTAGGTACTTTTTTCATCCGAGGTAGTTTGAAAAATTCGAATTTCAAATTTGAAAGACGGAGACGTAGTTTTGCATGATAAGATGAATTGAAATCAAAAAGTTTTCTACTACAAAGGTTCATATCTTTCTGAGATCTACAAAGTTTAATTTGGTCATTTATTCATTTGACAAAGTGTTAGTAACATTGTTCAGTAAATCTTATTAACGAGGTGGATTCCTCAGCGTTGACGCGGTATGAAGTAGAAATCTATGAGCTAGAATATTACAATCACCCTCCTATTCTTTTTCTATCTTTTTTTCTCCTTTTTTTCATTCTTTTTTTATCCTTTACTTTACTCTATATCAACTACCATTAGTGGGGCCCACCTGTAATTTTATCAAAATATATCCATATGAGATCTTGTTTTAAAGGATTTATTAAAAGAAATTCAATGGTGTAATTAAAATTTAATTTAATTTTTTTGGTTTGTGAGTTATAATATTTTTTTAGTTAGTTCAAACAAATGAGCCCGCTATTTGGGTTCCAAAAAAAATAGACACCCCAGGGGGTCACCCGCTAAGCCCTAAAACATGTGCTTATCTAGGGACCACCGAGATATAGTTCACCTAGATGGGACCTAGGTCTCATCTAGGGTGGGCCGCATCGCCAACACGACCACGGATGGGGTGGGGCGAGCACAAGTCTCGACCACCTGAATGGGTCTATGCAGGGGTCTCGGTCCACACTCGTCCCTTCAAGGACAAGGCGGTGCCATGCGCCCTGGGTGGGTAGGATTCAGCGAATCCTCGCCAACCTACGAATCCCGATCTTTGGCGTCGACCGGCAAGGGATAACGCCGCCATCGCGTTTCCCGGGAGGTGCAGGGGCCCTATCACCACGCCATCATCATTTCGCCAACAACAGCTTGTCGCGCCACGATGAAGATCTCTAGATTGGTTTTGGCTAATTGATGACATTCTAGGACTAATCTCTCTATGCGAAGTGTTTGATTAGTTGGAGATTGGTCAAGCCAAGTGTGATGCACGTGGTCATGGTGGATGGATCGTGGTGATCTAAAAGATGTTCAAGTGCACGCTTGGAGTGGATTCGAGGATCAAAATGGGCTCAAGGCAAAGGTATATCCATAGGGGCATTTTGATTTTACACTCAAGACACCATAGAGGGTGTGAGTGATTTAGGATAAATAACCGTACTATAAAGAGGGGAAAATCATAATCGCTTTACTCACCTAGTGCCACCTATTTGAATATCAAATTGCATGTGCATTTTGGTTAGTGACGTGGCGACTTCGATGAATTCCTTGAAAAATGCTATCAAATATGGTCTTGAGGCTTGACATATTTTTTTGGATGAGATGGCATAATATTTGGATCAAGAGATATTGAATATTTGGAAAAGAAAAATGAGAAGAATATATATATATACATGTATATATTGTGCACACTTGGACGTTGGAAGTATTCATGGTTGTGCTAAATATACGTGTATATATGTATATGGCTCATGGCCGGTTAGCTTGCTTTGGCTAATCATGTACTCGAGCAATCTTGCACAGATGGACTGTTTTTCAATTTGAAAATAAGAGGCCGACGGACAACTTGCTAGCTTAGCTAGCTTGCTTGGCAAATTTACTCCTCTGCTGTATTGGTCCATTCGCTTGCTTGGTTGCCGAATGGGACACTGCCGAATGGGACACTGCCGAACGGGAGCTGCTGCTTGGTTGCCGAATGAGCCACGGTGCTGTTTGCCGAATGGGACACTCTGGTGATTACCGAATGGGCCATGCTGGGCCAGGAGCTGCCGTGCGCTGGTGCAGGCCCAAGTGCGAAGCTGAGCGGGATTGCCCTTCTAAGTAAAACTCCAGCTGGTCCGTTGTTTGTTCAATACAGACAGCCGCCGCAGCCGAGCGAGAGGAAAAGAAATAGAGCGTGCTGCTGCTCTGCCGCCGCCCGTTGGAGAGCGAAGGCAGCCGACCGTTGTCTCTGCCCGTTGGGGAGTTGTGAGCCTGCTAGTATATATGTGAGCTCCTCCTCTCTCTGCTCTCTCTCTGCCTATTTCGAAAAATCCTACAGTGAGCTTGTTCTTTCCCCATTCCAAACCCTAGAACAAGAGAAAAAAAGAGCTCCTCTCCTCTCCTCCCCGATCTATTGATTTGAGCTGAAATTAATCGAAAGTGAGCTTGTGCTAGAGAGCGATTTGAGGGCTCCAAGAGGATTGCTTCCTCTCCTCTCCACTTCGTTGGTGGATTTGAGTTCTTGAGAGGAGATTTAGGAAAACCTAGTGTGCATTGCATTTCGGGATTCATATTTGTGGCACTAGGTGGTTATTGCAATTGTGGATTTCTTGTTGCTCTTGGAGAGCACCACTCCTAGACGGTTTGGAGTTTGGTGGAGGCGTTGGCAAGAGTTGGTGAATGTTCTTGGCCACCTCCGGTGATTTGTGAGAGGATTACGCACTCCTCGTCGGGAAGACAAAGTGCAAGGAATACATTGCTCGTGTCTTGGGTACCTCTCATTTGCTTTGGGTGCAAGTAGCCTAAAGGCACCTGGCTAGGAGTGAGCTCCACCTTGCCCCACACGTGAGAAGGTCGGCACAACGGAGATTAGCTTGAGGGTGCTCAGGTGAACTTCGGATTAAATCATCGTGTATCTCCATTGTGATTGTTGTCTCTTGGCTTTCGGATTCATTATTCATATTGTGACAACATCCCCGGTGATTGGATTGACTAGCCTCGACATTGTGGTATATCACCTCTACACACTTGCATTACTTTGATATATATATTGTGCTTGTGTAGTCTTGCTTAGTTGCTAGAGTAACTTAGCTTGTTCACCTAGTGGTAAAGTAGCGACTTAGCCCTTGTGTGTGAATTAGAGACTATAGCAAATAGAATTGTCAATAGGAGGCTTGCCGACAAGTAGAGCTAGAGCAAACGCATTTACGCTTTGTTATTTACTAACAAATTGTTCTAGTGATTTTGTAGTAATTTTATTAGGCTATTCACCCCCCCTCTAGCCATCTAGGACCTTTCACACGACAGGGCCGCAATGTTGCATCCCATCAGGACCCATGCCGCTGAGCCTTGGGTGCGAATCCCAGGGGGCGATTCGGGCCCACTGGGACACTATGTCGAGCCTCGGATCAAGATGCACGAGCTCGGCACATCACAACATGACAAGGGGGTCATGATGGATGACCATGCAAGCATACGCAAGCCTACAACAAGCAAACAAATGCCATGAGTGCTACCTAGACTAGGGAATCATCACGTCTGTAAGCACGACCCCTACCCTTGAGATATAAAAGGGGAGCACCCAACACCTAAAAAGCAAGCGACGGACGGGGGGAACACGACATGTTTTCCTCCTCCACCGTCCTTCTTCCTCTCCGTCTTCTTCTTCTTCCTCTTGTTCTCATGAGACCTGGAGTCATGGCCCCTCTCTCACCAGCTTGTACCCTCTACTACGAGCACTTTGATACAGGATAACAGGAGGAAACTCTCACCGCTGGACATAGGGCATTTGTGCCTGAAACGGGATAAATCTCTGTGTCTTTCCCTTTTGTGTTGCTTTTTGTTCACCATGAAGAGTTTGACGTCCGCGGCATCATTCACTAGTCGGTCGTCTGACAGGCCCTGATTTTCAAAACACCGACACCCGCCGTCGTACGTCATGGTCTTAGTGACGCTGCTGAGGCGGCATGCTTGCATGTCGAGAGAACTCCTTAGTGGGGGTTCTCTATATAGGCGCAGTAGATTTCTCTTCTAGTTCCAGGAAACTATGAGAGGATATGAGAGAGATGTATGTTTTGTGAGCAACGCTACTAATGCTTTATCAAATGCAAAAATGACCAAAATAATTTTTGTAGATCTTGAGAAGTTATACAACATTATAATTGAAAACTTTTTTATATGAACTCGTTTAGGGCCTTAAAAACTGTTTTGAAAAACTGCTTTGCCAAGCACAAAAAAGACACTCGGTAAAGACCCACTTTGTCGAGTGCCAAAAAAAGCACTCGACAAAGACCCCAGCAAAGAGTCGGATTACCGTGCGAGCACTGGGGCGGCCCGGGATCGAGTCCCCACTACTGCCGCCCGAAAAATGGACAATGTACACTAAAAATGCAAAGTGAATTATAATTTAAAACGGAGGGAGTAGCAATATAGTCTAAAGTAGCCTCGAGCAGATGCTCTACTTGAGCTGCCGTCCATGTTCCGGTCCTTCGACCCTCTCTCCGTTCCCTTGCTCGTGTATAGATGGGCCAAGTCCGGCGCTCCAGCCCACGTCCTTCTCGATCAAACGAAATGCAATAGCTAGATTAGCCCATAATCCATGAGTTACTGACATCGTCGTCCTCCATTGCCATAGTGAGGCGCCTACGCCCACACTGTCGGGTGACCAGTGGGGGACGGAGGAAGCCACGCCACTGAGTGGTTGAGGGACGCAACCATGCGGCATGGTAGTGGTAGGGCCACCGCCACGCAGCGTGGCACGGTGCGCCGAAGGAAATGGTGAGGGAGAAGAGAGATTGACAGTTGAGGTTTTAGGGTTTCGACTGAGCTTATACATCAGTTTATGGCCGACCTTACTTCGATCTTAGATCAACGTCACGGTTTTGTGTTTTTGGGTTCCTAGTTAGTCCCACGCTAAGTCTGCTGAATCCAGTGGCAGTGCACTCATGGACCTTAAGCATTTTCATTTTGACCAGAGTAAAGTTTTACTTTGACACATTTTCACCAACACCATTTCCATCGCAGTTTTTTGAGATTTTTGGCGATGATTTTCACCAAGGTTCGTAGCAAAAAAATAATAAAAAAAAATGTTCGTAAAAATGATTTTCACTAAAGCTTCGTAATATCAACTGTGGATAAACTTATCTAAATTAACAACTTAATTAGCCCCTACGATCTAAAAATGATGTTATTCTAGATTTGAGACTAGTTAAACTTTTTCATGTTTTACCTATTTTATATAAACTCGACGGAACGCACATAATTGTGGATTTGGAAGTATGTAAAAGTTCGGCACCTTTAAAACGAGTATATACCGCCTTTTTGGCTTTGTCGCTTTAGAGGAACCGAGGGACAGCAATTGCTAATTTGGACACTAGTCCGACACAGAGGACAGTTGCCCCTGATTTCAGAGGGATCTGGCCGGCCTCGACAGTGCGTTCCGGCGATGCAGCGTGTGTAGTTGGTGAGATGAGCATGCGTTCCGTCGGTGCATGCATGTGTCGTTGGTGAGTGGCCATCGATCGCGGTGCAGCAACTAGGTCGACTGGACGATGAGTGAGCAGCTGCTGGTCGACTGGACGATGAGTACGCAGCACTGCACGACTGCATGCAGATCGATCGAGTCTGAGATATCGTCTCCGTCAGATATTTGTCATGCATGAATTAATGATGACATTAAGCTCCAACATGCTCCCGCTCGACATCTTAAGAGTGATGACTGATGAGTAGCTACCATCAACCAAACGGCCAACATGCAACAATATGCATTCAAGGTTTACAAGTAGTACAGCCACAAGCATAGAGGATCATCTCTACTACAAATCAATCACACTATCACAAGCATTATCATATAGGAGTACATACATGAACAACGATAATCAGATCGCACACCAAACTTGCAGCCCTGCACACGCTGCTTATTACATACTGGTAGTATATATGTATAAAGCTGTTATGCACCCCGGCCGCACCGTGTCTCAAACGATCGAGCTGGCCGACCGGGTGTAGCAGCAGATAGACAGGCACTCATCGTTAATCATACATAGATAAACCAAACAAACACTCGCAAACATGCACGCTGGTGGTCGAAGGCAGGCACCCCCACAGGCAGCTGCACCTGCAACGCACCCTGAGGCACCAACCAGGCAGCTGGGCGTACGTCGTCTTTCTTATTTCAAAACTAAACACACGCAGAAGAGCATTGCCAATGCAAACGGCGGCAGCTGGCCAAACTCGGCCGGACGACGTCCAAGGCAGGAGCAACCTTTTTTTTTTTTTTTTTTTTTTTTTTTTGGCAGCGAAGGCAGGAGCAACCTGAAGCCCCAAACCTTGGCTTTCTGTTTCACACAGCCAACAAATTCCACGCAATCAACACGCAGGGCAGGCAGCATCCACCGCTGAACAACAAGCCACTGACGACCGACGTAGCAGCAGCAGATGCATATTTTCTTGAGAATGAGGTACAGTTTCCATCACCTGGTGGCAGCAAAACAACAGATGCACTCATCAACACGATCGTCATCCTCCGATACAAAGATGTGCCTGAGGGCACCACAGCGGATGATGTGAATGGTCTTCAAATTGGGGAAGGAGGGGCGAGTGCCCATCACAAGCCCGAATTGGAGGCCTGGGCAGCAACACAGGTGCAAGTGTTGTAGGTTACTGAAGCGGTTATTAGAACCGCCAGCTATATTTTTGCTCCATACACAACGAGCTATCAGGAGATCTGATGCCCATATGGTCTCCAACTTACCATGCTCCTCCTCTGGACCCGGAGGAAAGACGACATACAAGTTGGGGCACCTCTCGACGCGGCACCACCTGAGGTTGGACCAATATCCAATAGGCATAGTATTGTTGCATGTTGTCGGGACATCATGCACATGCAGGGATTCAGTATACCATCTCATTAATGTAGCGAAATTATGACCAAAAGGATATGCCTCCACCTCACTTTGCACGCTACAACTTCCTTCACCAATCTCGATATGGTGATCCAATTTTTCCGTCGGCCCTTGTGGGAAGGTTTGCATTGGGATTGGGACATCACCGACCTTGGTAGAGACATCACAATACAGGCTTGCATAGTGTCGTTGATGGTCACTGGATTCAATCATCGCTTGCTTGCTTTTTGTTGATTCAGGTTGAATAGTCCCCATACATGCAGCTGAAGAGGTGATGTTGATGTTGAAATAACAAGCATTGAAAGGTGTGTGATCTATGGGAGTCCAAAGGGACCGAGCGAGCCTAGCATCCACAAGGACTGCATGCACTTGCAATTGGAAGGACGATCTCTGTTAGCCATGAAGGGATAGTGACTGACGACACCCAAGCAACCTACCACTCCTAGGCCGTGTGTCTATGCAGATCAGCTCTAGTCGTAGCTTTGGCTGCTGCTCAGCCGAGCCCCATTTTATTGCATGAAGGCACTCACAGCCTAGCAAGAAGAGTTTCTTTAGCCTAGAGACATCCACCACCATAGCTCCAAAGTCAAGTACCTTGATCGCACATCCTGAGAGGTCCAGCTCCTCCAGATTACAAAGTCCACGCAAGAACAAATCCTCCAATGATGTGCAACCTTTTAGAGATATTGCTCTGACATCCTTCTTATCTACAGAAGATGGACGCTTTGGACGAGAACTCATTGGAGGTAGCTTGCCAGTTGATGTCCAATGGGATGCTGGTCCATAACCATCAAAACTGAATGACCTTAGAGAGGTGTTGGGCAGCTCAATTTTTTCAAGCCCATAACAACCATCTAGAACAAGTACTTGAAGTTTGCTTGCTTCTGATAAGCTTTCTGGTAGGCTTTTCATGACACTGTTACCAGAAAAATCAACTATTTCCAGCTGTTTCTTATCCATAAATGAGATGTTGATGTCAAAGGATGTCGTCTCTTCCTGATGTGCAGGTTTTATTATTCGAAGTCTTTGAAGTTGAGGTAGTCTTTTATGTAGTTGACCTGCATACTGCCAGCACCTAACTCCTTCAATATTTAGTTCCGTGAGACTAGTCATAAGGTCTATCTTTTCCTCTAATAAGATCTCATCCCAGTCTGTGTAGCGAAGATCAAGCACCAACAACTTTTGCAAAAATGATGTCCACTTGGTGATACAGTCCCTTCCTTCTAGTTCAATTGTATTATTATGATGTGTGCAGTTGCCCAACCCAAGGAATTTTAACGTATTGCAGTGGAGGAAAGGAGGGGATACAAAACTGAAGGCACATCCAGAGAGAATTAGAACGCCAAGTTTGTTGCACTGTTTAAACATGGCATTTGATAACCTAGGTGCACTAATAGTCTTGTCAGATGATAGAAAGACTGTCGATGCACTTGCAATTATGGTTTGCATGCTGCCTTGAACTAGGTTCATCTTTGAGGTGATAGAAACCCAACGGTAAGGCTGTTCTTCATATTTATCAGTGTTATCAACTATCAAATGAGAAGTCTCCGGATGCTGCATCAGCCTAGGAAACACCTCATTAAGTAGACCACCCTCCAAAATTATTTCTGAATCCAACGCATTGCAAATCTCTTTAGCTCTGTCATCTTGTTGAATGATCCCATCACATATCCAAAAGTTGGAAGCATGAGAAGCCCAATCCAATCCAATGGTACGGTGAGAACTACGTCGCAGGAAAAATCCATAGCGACAACAATTTATGAACATTGTTAAGTGGTAGCCCGACATGAATGGATAGCGAGCAACTATATTAGCTACCTCTTCATGAAACAATGCCTCAAGCTGTGAGTCTGATAAACCGATGGTAGTCTTTGAAGTATAAATGTAAAGGTTTGTGTGTCTTAATTTCTTTGTTACTCTCTCAAAAATCAGTTTCATTGGCACTATTTACCGTCACGAACCTTCTTCCAAGTGTCCAGATTATTGTGCCATATGCATAATATGTTGGAATGCCAAATTCACTTAGAGAAACCTCATCACTACTCCCATTAACTAAAATCATCATAAATCTCTACTTGACCCAAGGATTTGGTGAATCATTTCTGAAACTTCTTGTATCACATCCCTAGATGCATGATCCACTCCATTGAAGTCATCTTCCTCGTCCTGCTCCTCAAACTTGTTCATGGTCTTTCAGTCAAGCCTCAACTCCTCTGCAATTTTTCTTTGCATTACCCTTCTACTCTCCCATATTGAGCAATCAATGTAAATGGTTCTGCTAAAGCATAACTTCGGAGGAGATTTCATAGATCGAAGTGCTTGTGCTATGGACCTAAGAACCGCGGTTGCTCCAAATCCACACCACCCATCAAAGTAGATTATGTTGTTCTTAGGGTTCCCCGAATAACATTAAGTATTTCATCTCTTGCTGCAATAACATCTCTTGCGTTGATTATCTGTAATGTGGCGATAGGTAGCTAGTTCTGCTCGACATTTATATAATGAATTTGGTAAAGAAAACAAAGTAGCTAGGAAATTGTATGCATGCTCCGTGCGCCTGTGTGTATTATATATATATAATTTATTTTGTGACCACTTTGAGTTACAATAACTACTATGCTAATTGATGAGATTATAGTAACTTCCTCATAAGTGATTTACTTAAACATTACAGTAAATATTATCATAAATTATAGTAGTAACACATGAATCATAAATATATACTACCTCGGTTCCAAATTATAATTAGTTTGACTTTTTTTCAATTTCAATTTTGACCACTGTCTTATTCAAAAAATTTGTGCAAAAAATATCATTTCTTTTGTTTTGGCATGCTTTATTAACACAAGGTCCTTAAAGAAGGACTATATTTGCATAAATTTTTGAATAAGACAAGTGGTCAAATTTGAAGTTGAAAAGGTCAAACGAATTATAATTTAGAACGGAGGGAGTATTCACTTTATCGTAAATGAGTACAAACATTATCATAAATCCTGAGAGTAGTGCAGTACCTTATATGGTGGCAGCATGATCAAACTTGTGCTACTGTACAAGAGGAACAAATCAACAGGTAGTACACGTGTAGAAGATTATCGATGGGTCTATTTAACCCATGATAAGCCGATCATTTGATCAACAAAGACGACCTCTCCGATCTGCAACGTGCATTATTCCCTGTATGCATGTAGGCGTGCACACAACATTATTATTATGTTTAACCTGTCAGTGAGTAGTCATCAATTAGTGTTAGTAGTAGTAATAATTTATGTGCACACATGTTGGATCATTATTTTACAGTCCAAGCACGGTATAATAATAATGATTTCATCAATCAATCAAGAAAGGAACATTTTTTTCTATAATTTTGCAAGAACTCCAACTCCACTTCGACTATGAGTTGATCAAAACCTCTCTCTGCTTTTGATCTGGCCAGCTGTGAACACATGGTGGACATGTACCCTTATGGTTCGATGTGTGATGAGTGATTGCCAATGAGTAGTGTCTTTGGACAGAGTTTTGGAACTATCCACGACATAATTTGGGGGTGTGCAACATGTCTCTTGGTTTGTGATGTGCAGGTGTGGAGCTTGAAGATTTTGGTCGGGCGAAGGTGAAGGTCAAGCAAGTCTCGTGTCCATGGACTAGGAGGAGTCAAGGACGGATGTTGAGGCTTGGATTGAGGGACCGGAGAAGCTGGGTGACCGACCGTGGGTGGCTAACACCGGGATCATGGACAAGTGCAAAGTACATGGGAGTGATTGTGTTGGCTAAGTCAAGACAATGGTCGATCAAGCAAGTCAAATGGAGGCTTTGAATACTTGGTGGCTAGGCGTCGAGGATGCAATGACACATGCCAAGTTCATGGCGCGAGTGTATGGAGTAACGTCGTGGTATAATACCACCATCACAAGAATAAATGCGGCTAATGCGTGCTCCGATGGCCTAGCTCTAGAGACAATGACACAAGATTTATACTTGGTTCGGGGCAAATCGGGCTCCCCTAGTCCGGTGTGATCACTATCCGAGCTCAAACGCTCATACCGGGGCCAGTACAAGCAAAGCGAGACAGGGAGAAAGCCCCCAAGTCTCTGTGATTGAGGCTAGTGCCAATATCGAGTGGGTGTTGTGTTGTTGAGAGTGAACTCCGCTGCCTCTCGCCTCCACCCGCAGGCCCTGCCTCCCCTTTTATAGTCGCAAGGAGGGCAGGGAACATGAGCTCCTCTCGGGTTGAGGACTTGGAGAATTAACAACATATGTACAAGGCAGTAGTTGCATGGAAGAGCTCTTAGTTGAGCTCCCGGCGCGGACGGGAGCTTCCTTCGAGCTCTTGAGTGTTTTGGGCGTTGAAATTGGTCGTCGCCGTACGCGGGAATCATGGTTTGGGCGGTGGTCAGGCGTCGCCCTGTCCCTAATCGCAGTAGGAAGACGTCTTCTCGGTATGGGGGCGCCCATACCGTCGATGGAGGTGATGCACACCGTATGTACCCGTCTGACACCGTAGCGGAGTTGTTGGAGCCGACGGGGGGTATGGCGAGGTGGTCGAATGACCTCTCCTCAGTAGCTGTAGCTCTACGTGGCTACGGTGCACGCCGAGGGTGGTTGGACTTGTCGGGGAGTTGTTGGCCAACTCTCGCACTGCACTTTCCCCGGAAGCTAGGCGGATGAGCTCTTCCCCTCGGTCGCCGTCGCGGGGCCCGTCGTGGGGAAGCTCGAGCGAGGGGAAAGAGGTCCCCGGACGAGGTCGAGCGCGTTGAAGACGGGGAGCTCATCGCCGGGGGGACCTCGAGCGGTGCGGAGCGGTGAATCTCCGTCCGAGGAGCTCATTTGTGAGGACCCGCGGCGAGGCCGAGGCTTATCCTGCGTGGAGAGCTCGTGGTGCGATGAAGACTTCGTGTTCGGGTTGAGAGCTTCGCTATGGGTGTCCCAAATATTGATCCCCACGGTAGCCCCCGAGCATTTGGGGAGAAGAGGTCTCTCCTGGATGCTTTGCTTTGCGTGGTGACTCTTGTCGTGGGGGGAGCCCTCATTGCCGGATTGGTGTTTGATCGTGGGTGCGCGTGGCGCACCCCGCGGGTGTAGTCCCCCCGAGGCCCGTGAGAATAGTAGATTCTCGCGGAGGCTTTTAGAATTTTCGTGGGCTCATCGACCCGCTCCTCCCGCGATTGTTCGTGGAGGTGGTGAGCTCGAGCTCGATCTTGCCTCGTTAGCCGAGATCGAGTGCTCGGTGAGCCTGCCGTCGGATAGTCCGGGTGAGGCTCGAGCTCGTCAGCTCGTTTGTCCCGATCACCGGTGGATCAACTTCAGGTTCCGGAGCCCGACTTCCAGTGGTTCTCGAGCCCCCGAGCGATGTCCGGGGCGAGGTGCTTCCTCATCGGAGAGGTTAGCTCGAGTCGACATGTAACCCTCGGCGACCCGCGCGCGATAAGCAAAAGCCCCCGAGCCTTTCGAGCTCGAGGTGCGGGCCGCCGATGCCGCTCTTCGCAAGGCGCCCTCGCCGTGGTATCCCCGGGGCGGCTCTCGAAGCTCACGAGTTGAGCTGGCCTTCGAACCCCGAGGGCGGTGAGCTCGCGTTGCGAAGTTCCGCTTTTCGCAGCTTCGGTGACTTGACCGCTCTTGGCGAGCTCTTGGGTTTTTTACCCGTTGTGTAAAAATAGCCGTTGAGATCTTCCCGTTGGGATTTTTACCGTTGGCGGGGGTTATCCCATTAATGCCGCATCCGTTACGCTTCCGCCCGGTGTCGCGCGCGGTGATCTCGCGGTGTCGATTTGCGGGCGGACGTGGTGCGTGGTGGGCCCCACGGCGGTTTCACCTCGTCGCCTCCGCCGCGCCGGAGCTCTATAAATAGGGAGAGATCGGGAGCCGGATTTACCTTCCCGTCTCTTGCCTTCCTCCACGCGACCGAGAGAGTTCAATCGCCACCGCCCGCTTTGTAGATCCGATCCTCCACCTCCCCTGCTTCACCGGCGACTCGCTCCGAAGACCGAGAGATGGGTATGTCGCTGCGTTCGACGGCGACGGAGGCGCTGATCGAGCGGTGCGGCATCGTCGGCGGGCTGCCGTATCCGCGGACGGGCGGCGAGGGAGTGGATCATTCCGCCCGGCATCGCACGCGGTGCCCGACCCGCGGCGGGGTACGCCGTCTCATTCATCGCCTTCCACGAAGCGAAGCCGCATGCCCGCGGACGACTTCTTCCGGCTCATCTCGCATCTTGGGGCATCGAGCTCCAGCACTTGACGCCCAACAGTGTCTGCTTCTCCGCCTTCACCATGCTCTGCGAGGGGTGGTTGGGGGATTCCTCCCAACCGGGAGCTCTTCAAGCACTACATCTACGCAAGATCCAGCCATTGCCGGGCGGGGGGGGACCCCCCCCCCGATCGCTGCGTGCCGATGCAATCTAGCGCTGGGAAGGTCCGAGAGACCTTCCCGGAGGGGGACTTCCCATCGGGCGACCCGGGTGGCGGGAGGAGTGGTTCTACCTCAAGAACGACCCCTCCCATCCTCTCTCGCGGCACACCGGCCGCACCTTCAACAAGGGGGAGCCGGCGTGGCGCGAGGGTCCGCACGACAACACACCGGGAGGACGTGGAGGCGGCCGTGAGCAAGATCAAAGGCGCTCCGGGACGCCGGGCGATGGTGAACCACATCATCGAGGCCTGGCTCGCAAGGCGGTGGTACCCTCCGGCGCCCGAACTCTCCGGGATGTGGGAGATGGAGGAGGGAGGAAGCCCCCGTGGGGACGACAAACGCCCCGGCCTCACCGTCGACCAGGTGGAGTTTTGGATGAAGCAAGTGACGAAGACGGGGGTGAGGGCGCGGGAACTCCCGGATCCTCCCGATCCAGACCCCTGCTTGGTAAGTGCTCATCGTCCCTCGGCCTCGTTTCCCCTTGTTGTCTTGAGTCTTCTTAAGAGCTCGAGCTCTATAGGTTGGCGCCGTGCGTCCTTTTGGCTCTCAACCTCCTCTTTCCGTGGCCGAGGCCGACACCTCCGCCGTCGCCAGCGGGCCCTCGTTCGAGCGGGAGGCGGGCTCGTCCCAGCGGAGGCGCGGCGGTAGGCGGCCGAGGAGGCGGAGCCCGGTGTCGGCCGGCCGAGCGCCCTCGACAACGACGACGACGCCCTCGCCGGCGGGGCTTCCTCGGGGCCCGCGAGCTCGCTGCCCCCGCTTGGTGGCTTTGAGCCGCGGCGGGCACTCGCTCCGCCCTCGGCCCTCCCGCGCCCAAGCCCCGATGCAAAGTCGGGTGCTTGGGTCGATCGGGCGGCTTCGGGCTCGCGGCCGAGGCTGAAGAAGAAGAAGCGTAAGAGGGTGGCCGCCCGGGTAAGCTTTCCATCCTTCGTGTTGTTGTTAGCGGTAATGGTTTGACCGCGGTCGACCCCCGCCGCTGTGCTCGGGGCGGCGGCAGTGTACCTCAAAAACGTCCCGAGGATGGACGTGGCGCAGCTCCGGCCGGTGGCTCGGCTTGAGATGACGAGCTCGGCGGGCGCCGTCGACCATGAGCTTCGATCTTTGAGCTTGAGCGGACAAGCGAGCTTGGGGCGGGCGGTGACGAGGTGGCGATGGCGGATCGGGAGCGGCGGCGCCAAGCGCCGCGAGAGCTCCACGATGATGGCGTTGTTCCCCTTCAAAGGGGACGCCGCCGACTAGCGCCTCGTTGACCTCTGGGACCTCTCGCGCTTTGGGCTCCTCGGGCGTCGACCGTCCCGTGGGGCGGGTATTGAAATCGTCAGCGAAGCCGCTTCCGGTGAGCCTCGGCCCGATGACTCACTGAGCGGCTGGGGCGCCGGCTCTCAAGCCGCCGCGAGCTCCTCGACGGCGGCGGAGATGGAGAAAGGTGGTTTCGGGAGACTCCGGCCATCGAGGGACGCGCCGAGGAGGAGCTCGCATCCGTCCTCGGGGCCGAGGAGGTCGCCGACATCTCCGACGATGAGGACACCGAGGTGGTAGGGAGGATCGAGCGGGCGAAGACGGCTTCGAAGACGTGGGCGCCGGGCGCTGGCCGCCGCCGCGCCGGCTTGTTGCCGCTCCTTGGCACGGCGGAGTCAGCTCGGGGAATGACGACGACCGTGCGCTGCCGCGTCAAGTGTCCCCCGAGGGCGCGAACGTTGTGATGCCTCCGACCTACGTCCGGATGGCACAGCAGCCACCTCTCGCCGTTGGAGGACCCGGAGTCGCCGCGGTTGGCGCCGGGCGGACGTGTGTGCCGCCTTGCTGAGGTTCGATCCGCCGTGGCACTAGGGGCTCCCTTTTATGCCTTCCCCGTCTTGCTCATGCGTTGGTGTCTTTTTCGAGGGGGTGTAGGACGCCATCGTGGGTACAACCGGCCGACGTGGATCAAGGCGAGGGCCGGCGGCTTCGTCGGAAGGCTGACGGAGCTGTGCACGAAGATGTGCGAGGAGCTTGGTTCGGCACAACTCCAGCACGGTTTCTCGGCGCCGGGCGGAAGGGCGTGGCCGAGTTCATCCGCGACGAAGGCCGGGCCTCTTGAGAGGCCCAGGGAAGGTGGAGGCTGCGCTACGGGAGGCGGCCCGGTGGGAGGAGGAGCTCGAGCTCTCTTACAAGCAGCAGCGCGAGAAGATGAAGGAGGAGCTCGACACCCTCCGCCGGATGCTCGACGACAAGGAGCTCGAGCGCTCGGCGCTTGAGCAGAGCGGAGTCCCTCCGGAAGGACAAGGATGAGCTCGCCGAGCGGCTCTATCACCGCGACACCAAGCTTGAGAGTAAGTGCTGCGCCCCGTCTCTTTTTATCCCCTGCTTTATTCATCGCTCGGGGCTGATTGTCCTCGTCGGCGGGTCTTTAGCCTATGACCACGGCTTCCGAGGCGTGATGTATCTTTGCGTGCTTCGGAGGCGGAGAAGGATCTGGCGGAGGTCAAAACCACGAAGCCGTGGTGCAACGAGCAAGGGCTCTATGACGAGCTGTGGGAGTAAAGCGGGCGGCTCGTTTCCTTTCTTTAATCCCCGTCGTGTCGCGTGACTTGTGTCCCGACAAGTCGTCTTTGTTTGCAAACTGAGAAGCGGGACTCCCCGAAGAAGACACGGGAGGCCCGGGGACAAGAGTCGGAGCTCGCGCCTGCGAAGCCTCTCTGCAGCACACGCAGCTCGTCTTGCCGGGAGAAGGGAGACGGACTGAAGAAGAGGACCGAGGGACCTCATCGACGCGCAGAGAAGGAGCTCGGGGAGCCTTCAAGAGCACGCCGCCAAGGCCGCGGGAGGAGGCCGAAGCTCGAGCGCCAAGGCCAAGGCCTCGAGTCGAGGTTGAGGCCGCGTCGCGACGCCCCGGGGTGGAGGACTTGGCGAACCCGGTCGAAAGGGTGTCGGCATCCCGCGCAAGGTGACGGAGGACGCTTGGTCGCGTGGTCCACAAGGCGATCGGTGTCGTCTTCACCCACTACCCCTACTTTGAGGTTGACGTCGTGAAGACGGGGGTGGGCGCCGGTGTTGACGATCTTGACGTGGAGCGGAAGGCCGCCGCTGCGAGGCTACGGCTCGCGGAGCTGTCCGCCGAGCTCTTCAAGCTTGCCGCCGAGGAGCTTGAGGTCTTCGAGCCTCCCGTTGGTGGAGACGGAGCGGCAGGGGAGCCCGTCGAGGAGGAGGCCGCACAGACGTCCTCGCCTCGGGAGCCGATGGACCAAGACCCACCGCACGGGAGTAGGGGGCTCGAGGCTAGGCCTCTTTTGTTGTCAGCTTTTAAAGTCCTCGTAGTCGAGGCGAATTGTAAAGAACTTATGGGAGCTCGTGATGACGCTTAACGGAAATCGCCTTTCTTCTTTTTATCGCACGTTGTCTCTACTTCGGCCTTTTGTGAGCTCGTGGTTTGAGAGCCGGATGGCGGGCCTTTCCTCGGCCGCGGGGCGCGGGAGGTCGTTAGGCGCCGCGCCACGCCTAAAGCGGTGAGCTCATGACTTGGTCATTTCGAACATCGCTTGAGTTAAGAGGAGAGAGTGAGTTCGTGATCCCGAGTTCGTTGTTGGGCTCGAGCTCGTGAGTTTTTGCGAAAAAAAATGGTGTGTTAAAAACGTGCGGTGTGCACCCCTCCTTGTAGCCCCCGAGCAAGAGCGGGTCTTTGCCGGAGCGGAGGCCGGTCGTTGCACAGATATGCTAAGGAAAGAATTCGAAATGCTTGCACATATTTTTGCATCGAATTTGTGATTTTATTGAGCTCTTGCGGCTACAAGATTTCGAAATACATTTTAGGGGTAGAAGCGACGTAGGCTGTTCGATGTTCCACGCGTTGGTGAGGACTCGGCCTTGGTGGTCTTTGAGCTTGTACGTGCCCGGCCTCAAAGACTTGGTCGATGGTGAAGGGACCTTCCCATGGCGCCCGGGAGCTTGTGCTTGTCCTTCGAGCTCGGACCCGACGTGGGACATAGTCGCCGACGCCAAAGCTCGTCCCTTGACGTGGCGGTCGTGGTAGCGCCTCATGGACTGCAGGTACTTGGCGGAGTGTATGAGGGCGATGTCTCGAAGCCTCGTCGAGCTAATCGGCGGCGTCTTCGAGCAGCGCTTGGTTGTTGTGCTCGTTGAAGGCCTGGGCGCGGGCGCGAGCCATACTCGAGGTCGGTGGGGAGCACGCCTCGGACCAAGACGAGGAAGAAAGGCGTCCGCCCGTGGCCCTCGCTTGGTGTTGTGCGAAGACTCCATACGACCAAGAGGAGCTCGGCGAGCCATCGGCGGGCGTATTTCTCGAGCCTTTTGAAGATGCGAGACTTCACGCCTGCAGGATCATGCCATTAGCCCTTTCTACCGGCCGTTAGTCCTCGGGTGGCTGGCGAAGACGTGTCGACGCGGATGCCGTGATCGCTGCACCGGTCGATGAAGACCTCTCCCACGGTTTGTACCATTGTCGGTGATGATGGAGTTTGGGACCCCAAAGCGGTGGATGATGCGGTGAAGAACTTGACGGTTTCCTCGGCTCGACACCGCGCGATGGGCATGACCTCAATCCACTTGGAAAACTTGTCGATGGCGGCGAGGTGGTGCGTGTATCCCCGGTTCTCTTGAAGGGCCCTACCATATCGAGCCCCCCGCACCGCGAACGGCCAAGTGAGAGGGTCGCCTGGAGGGATTGCGCCGGGAGGTGCGTGCGCTTGGCGAACGGCGGCCCTCGCGGCGTCGGACGACTCGAATGGCCTCGGCGATGGCGGTTGGCCCGCAGAAGCCCCGACGGAACGCCTTTCCAACGAGAGCTCATGGCGCCGCGTGATGGCCGCACTCGCCGGCGTGGATCTCCTTGATGAGCTCCCTCCCCTTGCTCGAAGGCGATGCAGCGCTGGAGGACGCTGGAGGCCCCGCGGCGGTAGAGCTCTTCCCCGACGAGGACGAATGACTTGGCCCTTCGCGGGCACCTTGATTCCTCCCGCCCTGGGGGAGCTTGCCTTCCTTGAACCACGGGGAGGCGGTGGGATCCGCCAATCGGGCTTTGGGGCCGCTGGCCGAAGCTCGATCCGGCCCCCGAGCCAGCCCTCGAACCAGCCCCCGAGCCGCTTGGGCTCGAGCTCGTGGCTAGGCGAGGCTTTCGGGTTGGGCGGGTTTGAGTTCGCGGGAGTGTCTACCTCCATGGGGTCCGCACTTGGGGCGTCGGCGATCGAGTTCGCGTCTGCCGCCGAGGGCTCGCCAGAGTCGTATCGACGGCTTGTCTTTGCTCGTGCACGAAGACGCCCGGTGGCATTGGTAGCCGATCGGACGCGAGTTTGGCGAGGACGCCGGCGTCGTTGTTGAGGTGGCGATGGATGTGGTTGACCTCGAGCCCGTGGAAGTGCTCCTCGAGCTCGCGGACCTTCTCGATGGTACGCGATCATCTTCGGGTTGACGCAGTCAACTTCCTTCATGACTCGGTTCTTGACAAGCTCGGAGTCGCCTGGACCTCGAGGTGCGGATGCCGAGCTCGTGCGCAATGCGCAAGCCATTTACCGATGTCTTGTACTCGGCTCGCCAAGTGGACCTTGAGGGAAGAGTAGGCGGATCGAGTACTTCATGCGCACCTTGTTTGGGGAGATGAAGACGAGCCCGGCGCCGGGCGCCATACTTTTTCACGGATCCGTCGGTACAACGTCTAGTACTCGATGTCGCCGGGTGCGGGCGGTCGCTCGACCTCGGTCCACTCCGCGATGAAGTCCGCCAGGGCCTGAGACTTTATGGCGTCTCTGGGGCGTAGGTGATGTCGGCCCCCATGAGCTCGATAGCCCACTTGGCCATGCGGCCCGTAACCTCGGGGCTACGGATGACCTAGCCAAGGGGGAACTTAGAGACGACCTTGACCGGTGGGAGTCGGTAATGCCTGAGCTTTGCGCCGGGTGATCAGCGCCATGCGCATACGAAGTTTTTTCGAGCTTGCGTATAACGGGTCTTGGTGTCGGTGAGGACTTTGGGCCGACGAAATACACGGCGCCAGTACTTTGAGCGCATGCCCTTCCTCCTCCTTTTCGACGACGAAAGCCGGTGCTCACCACCTTTGAGGTGGCCGAGATGTAGAGGAGGATTGGTTCGTCGGGCGTAGGTGCGACGAGCACGGGTGGATTAGCGAGGAGTTGCTTCAGCGAGTCGAGACCTTGCCGGGCTTCGTGGACCCGCAAAGCGCCGACTTCTTCAAAGAACTTGTAGAGCGGGAGGCTCCGTTCCGCGAGTCGAGCTATGAAACGACTTAACGCCCCGGGCACCCCGTGAGTCGCTGCACGCACTTGACGTTTTTAATCGGCCCCATGTTCGTGATGGTGGCGATTTTCTCTGGGTTAGCCTCGATGCCGCGCTCGGAGATGATGAAGCCAAGCAACTTCCCTCAGGGGACCCCGAAGATGCATTTTTGGGGGGTTGAGCTTGACTCGAACTCGCGAGAGCTTGGCAAAGACCTTTTCGAGGTCGGGGATGAGTTCTTTCGAGCGTTTTGTCTTGACAACGGTGTCGCCGACGTATGCTTCCACGAGCTTCCCGAGGAGCTCTTTGAAGACTTTACGCATGCACCTTTGAAGGTGGCGCCCGGCGTTTTTCAAACCGGCGGGCATTGTTACGTAATGCAAATGCCAAACGGAATGATAAAGGAGGTGGCAAGGCGATCGAGCTCATTCATCGCGATCCGGTGGTAGCCGGAGTAAGCGTCAAGAAAACAGTGTCTCGCACCGAAGTGGAGTCAACAATTTGGTCGATGCGCGGCAAAGGAAACGGATCCTTCGGGCATGCCTTGTTGAGACCCGTGTAATCGACACACATTCTCCATTTCCCATTCTTCTTCTTAACTAGTACAGGGTTGGCTATCCACTCGGGATGATACACCTCCTTGATAAACCTAGCGGCTAAGAGCTTATCTATCTCCTCGGCGATTGCCTGGCGTCGATCGTCGTCGAAACGTCTAAGCCTCCGCTTCACCGGCCGAGCCGGGTTTGATGTTCAAGGAGTGCTCGGCGACTTCCCCTCGGTATGCCCGGCATATCCGAGGCCCTCCATGCGAATACGTCGAGGTTCGCACGGAGGAAGTCGACGAGCTCGCTTTTCCTATTTGGGGTGAGCTCGGCACCCACGGAGAGGGTGCGCCCATCCCTTGTCGACCGTGACCTCCTTGGCGTCCTTCTCGGGCTCGAAGGTGCCCGCAATCTTCTCGAGCTCGGTGGGTGCGCTCGTGCTCGCCACCTCCCTGAGCTTGACGGATGAGCTCGCTCACCACCTTCTTCTTGAGCTCGGGGGAGTCCTCGGCGCCGCCCAGGCCGCCATCTTGGGCAAATCTCGCCGATCTCGACGGGCGGCGTCGGCGTCTTGGGGCGGCGGCCTCGCGGCGAATGCGTGCTCGAAGGTGGAGTCGACGGTGATGACCCCCTCGGACCGGGGATCTTGAGCTTGAGGTAGGTGTAGTTGGGGACGGCCATGAACTTCGCATAGCACGGCCGCCCCAACAGAGCGTGGTAGGCGTTCTTGAACGGGAGCACCTCGAACGTGAGGACCTCCTTGCGGAAGTTGTCCGGGGTGCCGAAGGTGACGGGGAGGTCGATCCGCCCGAGCGGGAGCATCTGCTTCCCCGGCACCACGCCGTGGATCGGTTCCGGCGATGGGCGGAGTCGTGCCTTGGGGATGCCAAGGGCTTGGAGCGCGTGGATGTAGAGGAGGTTGAGGCCGCTGCCGCCGTCCATCAGCACCTTCCCGAGGCGCATGGTGCCGATGATGGGGTCGACGACGAGCGGGTACCTCCCCGGGTACGGGATGTGTCGGGGATGGTCGGCCTTGTCGAAGGTGATCGCCGAGCTCGACCACTTGAGGTACTCGGGGTAGCCGGCCGGTGAAGAGGACCTCGCGCGGCGTGAGCTTCGTCGGTGCTTGGACTCGTAGCCGGTGGCCCCGCCAAAGACGACGTTGACGGCGCCGTCCTCGATGTAGATGTCGGCGTCGAACTCGTCGGGGGCGGTTTCGCGGCCTTGTCGTCGTCATCCTTGTCTCCGCCCGCAGTGTGCCCATCACGCGTGCTTCTTCATGAGGCGGCAGTCCTTCATCTTGTGCTTGACCGACCTTCGTGGTGCGGGCACGGCGCCCTCGAGCATCTTGTCGAAGCTCTCTTTGGGCACGGTTCGCGCCACCCTTTGGGGCCGGTCTTGCGTTTATCCGCCACGGCAACGAACTCGTCGTCGCGTCGCCGCTGGGACGCTTGTTCTTCTTGTTCTTCTTCTTGCGAGCGCGGGAGCCGGATCCTTCGGCGGCGTCATCGTCGACCTTGGGCCTGCCCTTGCCCGTGACGGCGGAGACGGCGTCCTCTCCCTCGGCGTGGCGGGTGGCGAGGTCGAGGAGCTCCTTCACGGTCCTGGGCTTCTGAACGCCGAGCTCGTGGATGAGGGTCTCGCAGGTGGTACCGAACGTGAAGGCGGTGATGACCTCGGGTCGGAGGCCTCGGAGAGGTTGTTGCAGCTTGGAGAAGCGCCCGATTTAGTCGCGCAGCCCTCCCCCCTCTTCTCGTTTGCACCCTCGGAGGTCCCACGTCATGCTTGGCCCGGTGTAGGTGCCTTGGAAGTTCTCGACGAAGACGTCGCGCAGGTCCTCCCAGTTGCGGATGGTGCCTTCCGGGAGGTGCTCGAGCCACGACCGCGCGGAATCTGCAAGGTAAAGTGGGAGGTTGCGGATGATGAAGTAGTCGTTGTCGACGCCCCCAGCCTGGCAGCCGAGGCGATAATCCTCGAGCCAGGTGGCAGGGTCGGTCTCCCCATTGTACTTCTGGACCGAGGTCGGAGCTCGGAGGCGAGAAGGAAATGGGGCGTCGTGGATGCGTGAGCCGAACGCCCTTGGCCTCCTTGAGCTCGAGCTCGAGGGCCGGCAATCCCGCTTGGGAGAGACGGGCTCCGGTGGGCGGTGTACCGGCGTGGGGCTGTGACTCTTGTCTTCTTGCCCCGTGGCGCCCACCGCGTGCCGCTTGCTGTCAGGTGCGGGGGACGCCTCGTGGTTGTCGTGGGTGGTACTTGTCGCCGTCCCGGGGACGTTCTTCTCGCCCGAGCCTCCGCTTTGCGCCGGGCGTTGATGGTGTCCCACGGGCGTCGCGGTTCTCGCCGACCCATCGTCGTGCGTGAACCTCGGGGTGGGAGGAAGCCTCGTGCTCCTCCGGCAATCGTCGGTGAGATGCAAAGCTTCTTTTTTCTTTGGACCGCCGCCTCCGCCAGGGAGCCTCTTGAGAGCTGCTCGTGGGTCCTTCATGCCTCGGGCTCCTCGGGGCCGGGCAACGACGGAGGAGGAGCACGGCGGCCGCCCGTGTTCGGGACGCCCTTCCAAACACCGGTGGGAGCTGCTCAGACCCTCATCCCGGTTGATGCGGTCTGGGCGTCCACGAGCTCGAGCTCGTGCTCGCGATCTTTGTCTTCCGCCCCGCCGGGCGAGGAGGGCTTTGCGCTCTTGGCTGCTGCCGCGCCGAGCTCCTCGAGCTCATCCGGTCGGGCCTTGACACGGCCGACCGGAGGCTCGCGTCGGCGTGCGGTGGAGCCCCGGTGAGTGTGCTCGGAGGCGTCGCCGAGCGGACCTCTTCCGCCGCGCCCTCGGGGGTGTCACACATGTAGCAGCGGCGCGCGGGTCGCAATCCATGAGGCTCATCCCGCCGAGGGCGAGCTCGAGCTCGTGGACGCTGGTGCGCCGGGGCTCGTCGCCCCGCAAAGTGGGAGGCCCGGCTGCCCGTCGGGTACATTTCCCCGCGTAGGCCGCCGTGAACTCGCCGACCGACGAGCGCCTCGCGCCGGGCGAGCCGCGGGGCGACGTTGGCGGTGGAGAAGGTCACATCGCGGGAACGAGCTGCGTGAGGCTCGTGTCCCGTGATGTTCGGGAGCCGGGTCCTGATGAGGGCGAAGAAGCGATCCGCGGCGGCGCGAATGGGGCCGACCGGCGTGGAAGTCGAAGTCCCGCCCCATGCTCGCCGACGGAGTCGGTGGCGCCTCGGGCGGCCGGGATGTCCTCACGCCGCATCGGGCGGGTGAAGACAGCTCCGGTGAGGGGCTCCTCCGCACGGTGCCGGAGAAGTCGATGGTGCCGGCGCATTGCTAGCGCCGCGCCGCCGGTGTGAAGGAAGAAGCCATCGGGTGGAGAAACGCGTCGCACTAGCGCTGCCCCTACCGGGCGCCAACCGCCGTGGGTATAATACCACCGTCACGGTAATGTCGGCTAATGCGTGTTCCGATGGCCTAGCTCTAGAGACAATGACACAAGATTTATACTTGGGTTCGGGGCAAATCGGGCTCCCTAGTCCAGTGTGATCACTATCCGAGCTCAAACGCTCATACCGGGGCCAGTACAAGCAAAGCGAGAGAGGGAGAAAGCCCCCAAGTCTCTGTGATTGAGGCTAGTGCCAATATCAAGTGGGTGTTGTGTTGTTGAGAGTGAACCTGCTGTCTCTGCCTCCACCCAGAGGCCTGCCTCCCCTTTTATAGTCGCAAGGAGGGCAGGGAACATGAGCTCCTCTCGGGTTGAGGACTTGGAGAATTAACAACATATGTACGAGGCAGTAGTTGCATGGAAGAGCTCTTAGTTGAGCTCCTGGCGCGGACGGGAGCTTCCTTCGAGCTCTTGAGTGTTTTGGGCGTTGAAATTGGTCGTCGCCGTACGCGGGAATCATGGTTTGGGCGGTGGTCAGGCGTCGCCCTGTCCCTAATCGCAGTAGAAAGACGTCTTCTCGGTATGGGGGCGCCCATACCGTCGATGGAGGTGATGCACACTGTATGTACCCGTCTGAGACTGTAGCGGAGTTGTTGGAGCCGACGGGGTATGGCGAGGTGATCGAATGACCTCTCCCTGTAGCTGTAGCTCTACGTGGCTACAGTGCACGTCAGAGGGTGGTTGGACTTGTCAGGGAGTTGTTGGCCAACTCTCGTACCCGCAGACTTTCCCGAGAAGCTAGGCGGATGAGCTCTTCTGCGGTCGTCGTCGCGGGGCCCGTCGTGGGGAAGCTCGAGCGAGGTGGAAAGAGGTCCCCGGACGAGGTCGAGCGCGTTGAAGATGGGGGACCTCGTCGTCGGGGGACCTCGAGCGGTGCGGAGCGGTGAATCTCCGTCCGAGGAGCTCATTTGTGAGGACCCGTGCGAGGCTGAGGCTTATCCTTGCGTGGAGAGCTCGTGTGCGATGAAGACTTCGTGTTCGGGTTGAGAGCTTCGCTTATGGGTGCCTAAATATTGACCCCCCACAAGTACACTACCCACGAACGAGTTTGGTGATTTGGGCCGCAAAACCACCGATAGACGATTTTCAGGTTTGGTCCTCAAAACCCAAATGCGGTTCTGGCGACAGTCATGGGCGGCACGTGGCGCCATTACGTTGCATTGAGGCGAAGCTAAGCCGGATCAGTGGATCTTTAAGTTGGACCATAATACCCTTCGGGTTAGGTGGTTCGGTATGTAGGGGTTCTTTGGGAATGTGTAATAGAGTCAATACATAAGAGAGGGCTCCCCAAAGCAGCCTTCACCTCTCCAGTTTTCATATCATCATTTAGGTTTTCCCTTCCCCTATTATTGTAGAGGTCCACAGATGAGCTAGTAATCCAATTCCTCCAAGTGGGAAGAGAGGATCTTACCTCTCCTTGTCCTCTAGGATTCAAATCTTGTGTTCGTGATTTTGGTTTTCGCGTTTTGTTATTCTTCATTCTCAATTTTCCTCCTCTTCCCTCGTTTTGCCTTGATTCCTTTGTTTCGAGTTGTTTGACTTGGTTCCCATCATCCAAAGACGAGCAAGGACGTGGGTTGAGTTGATTCACCGAGTGAATTTGTTTGCAACCACATGAGCTCATAGATCATGAATGATTCTTGTTTTGGGGAGAAAAGTCGGTGTTCTTCGCGTGTAATGAAATTCCTAGTGTTTGGCTAAGTCTTTTGCAATGATTTATTAGAGATAGCCTCCCAACTCCCTTATGACTATCTCTTGTTTGGATATGTGGTGTCCCGCTATGTTCCTAGGAAATATCCAGCCACTAGTTGGCTCGAGGATATCACGGTTATTGTTCCTTGCATTTGGTGGATTTTGGGACAACGGCCGAACATTTTGAATGAAAATTTATGGCTCCCATTCACACCTCGGCCCCCTTTGGTCGCCGTATTCATTCCTTCAATAGCCCCAAGCCCCCAACATGTACATGACCAATGCAAGCGTTGACGATTTGTCCTCGATTTTATTTCGAGACGAGGGGCAAGCAAAGCACGCGTGCACAACACTAATCCGTGTCTTATTTAGGAGAAAAAAGGGCAATCTCTCAACACAAAAAGTCTAAGATTGTTTATATATAACATATTTTTGTTACTCCCGTCTCAATAAACTACATTATATTTGTGTGCATACTAATTTATCAGTTTGAGTATATTTATACACTCAATTTAAGATACTTCATCTTACTATGTGGTCTTTTTTTAAAAAAATAAAACCCATACTTTTTATATAGTACTTGAAATGAGTATATAAAATAAGTGTAACAATATACTCTGTTTATGCTTGCATACTTAACATACATGCTACCCCGATGTTCTAATATGATCATTACTTCGTTAACAAACATTTCGGCTAGCCATATATATCCTAAATTTAAAGATATACACATGGCAATAATAATAATAATAATAATAATAATAATAATAATAATAATAATAATAATAATAATAATAACAATAATAATAATAATAATAACAATAAGAACAACAATAATAATAAATAATAAATAACAACAACAACAACAACAACAACAACAACAACAACAACAACAATAATAATAATAATAATAATAATTTGGGCTGAGATGATCAAGTAATTTGTTTCTTTTGTTTACGCTTGCATTATTAATTGGCCATGGCTCCATAATGCAAGACGACGGTCCCCAACGTGTACATGACCAATGATATAGACGATCTAGCAAATACAGTACCAATATTTCGCGGCGACAAGAGCAAGCAATTCAAAGCATAGTAATCAGTTTCTTAATTATCTATCTAGGAGAGAGCATGCATACAGTAGTGATGAAATGGCTACGATTATTGAAAGAAACATGAATGGATAATATATATATAATGTATGTACAGACAAGCACCATATACCTTTAGTTTCTGCGCAAGAGCGAGGCCGGGATCATATATCGGAGATAGATAATGAAGATGGTGGCTGGATCAAGATCAGTGAGTGGGTCGATCCCACTAATGGATCGAGTCAATAGAGAGGCTTGACGATCCAATAGAATGCGGGTTGACGAGAAGCAGCAGGGAGATGGATTTCCATATATTCGAGAGTGCTTAATTAAACTAGCTGTTGTGCATCAGTGACGGTGACGAAGCCTGCAGGCCCGGAGGGAGACCAATATTATTGCAAGCAAATAAAGCACGACGCAAACTAACTAATTCCAAATGTACCTTTAATTAGTTTCTCCGGATCGTTGGTCGAGATGGCCGCAGACGATGGAGAGCGCGAGCGAGTTGGTCGTCGATGCCATCGCAGATTATATTACTCCATAGACGAAAGGCCACCAATGGAAGCCGCCGCCCGCTGGTGTAATAGTGATGAGCCAGCCATCCAAGGACCAAGGCGAAGGACCAAGGCGAATAATAGGGTGCGTTGTGTTGCCGTACTTCAATTCCTAGCTAATAGGGTGCGTTAGGCCTACTACGATCCCTTGCTTGCTGCTGCTGCCAACCTTTCTATGCTCTGCTGGGAGCCTGGCAGGGTGCTTTGCTTCATTCTCTCCCCTGCTTGTCCTTTTTTTCATTCCCTTCTTCCAAAGCTTGGCAGGCATCAGGCATGAGCCCCTTTTGCTTTTTTGTCTTTTTTCTTTTTTCTCAACATGTATTTTCTGATTCCCATCTATTGCCTTTTTTATTTTTTTTTCTCCTTTAATTTGTTTAAAGAGGCTGTTTTGGGCAAATGACTATGTTTAATTGTTTACAAGCAAGCATCGTATACTTCTCACTACTTTTAGTAAGAGTTCCTGAAAAAATGAATGGCGACCGATGTGCGAGGGCAGAAAAATTAGGTACAATTTCACATTGATGCATATACATAACTGACAACTGATGTGCTAGGAATTGTTCATTCAGAGCTTAAGAAAGGTCAATGCTGCCCTATGTGATAAGCAACGTTACAAGATTCCTTTCAAATCATAAATTCATTAGCCTCGGCCTACCCTTCTTTTTCTGAAGGGTGGAGTGATGGACAGGAAACACATCCAATAAGTAGAACAACTATATATGGGTAATTGGGTATAATGACTTGTTCAGAGCGCACAAACAGAAAATAAAATGCAAGGTGCATGCTTGGATCCTAATGCACAACAAAGTCCTAACAGCAGACAACGTGTAAAAGAGGAGATGGCCTCATGAGGAACATTGTGTTTTGTGTAATGGACCTTTGGAGACAGGGCTTCATCTCTCTTTGCTTTGCCCCTTTGCAAAGGCTGTTTGGGGCCAAGTGTTATCTTAGGAAAATCTCGTGGTGCAGCTGCCGCACTTTGCATTGTTGAATGGTGGGAAGATGCAGCAAGCAAGATCCCAAAACAGGAATGCAGACGTTTCAATGGAGTACTAATATATATTGTGTGGAACCTATGGAAGGGGAGAAATATGAGGATTTTGGAGAACGAGTTCAAGACGGCACAACATGTAGCCTCCTTGACCAAAGAGGACATTCTGCAAAGGCGCAGAGCCGTTTCTTTTGCGGGGTGAAAAACTTAATGTGTGAGGGGTGTTTTCTACTTTGGTCCTAGGACCGGTGTGTTTGGCCCTATGGGTATCATGTGTACATAAAACTCTCTTTTTATACTTAGATCACTCAACTCTACCCATAGAGTCTATACCTCGAAGACTCTATCACAAGAAACCTTGGTCCACAATGCATACTTTGTCATGGTAGTTTCTATATGTATAGACATTTTTATTACTAAGAACAAAAGAAGCTGATCAGTTGTGGCATATTGTCATGTGATCCATCCTACACCTCTCAATATTATCACTAGACACATGCAGGATTCACCAAAAACAAACAACTTTCATGGCCACAATTGTCGTGGATGTATGCATGTCAGTTTCACCAAAAATAGCGCTACTGTTCACACATGCATTCCACAATCCACCAGCTCCTCTGCTTCCCGTTCAGCTCTCCGCCGCAAACTTCGGGACGAGGTCCGGGCAGGTGAGTTGGGCGCGAGATCCACGGCGGTCACTGGCCACTCCGTGATGCAGATCCAGCCCCCGCTGCGAGCTACGCGGATGCGGTGGAGGCGCTGCTACACGGCCGCCGCCGGGCGGCGGATGCGACGCGAAGCTAGCTGCACGGGCGCCGGGCGAAGCGGACACGGCGCGAGCTCAAGCGAAGCTACGCGGGCTGGCCGCGACGCGCAATGCGGGCGACAGCGTGCGACGGCGAGCTAGGTCTGCCTCACGGATCTGTTGACACCGGAAGAACCGACGCTGCTCCTCCCAACGCGGCTCCCGCTCGTTTCTTCCGTCTCGATTCCATCGTAGACGCCGCTTCTAAATAAGACGCCGCTTCTTAGTTTTTTCTTCTCTCTCCTCAATAAATTATATGTCACCTCAAAGAAATCGTCTACGGGCGGTGTTATTAATGGCTATGGACTCTACCATAGAGTCTGCACTGTGAGTGCCTTTAATTGAGCGGCAGAGCTCCTGCCTTTTGTTTTCAAAAAAATGACTTGTTCAGAGCGTCTAAACTGTAGATCGAGGAACACCATCATAGCCAGCCTCTTGTAAGACCCTGCCAAATGGATTAGGTATGTCGCATGATCCTATTCCTGACTATGTGCCATAAATTAGTGTGATTCTTAACCTAACCCTTAGCTGTTAATTGATTGCAGATCATAGCAATAGAGGTCTGCACAGGAAGCTTTGCACTGACAAGCAGTAGTCTCAACAACAAACTTATTGATACAGCAGCATACCAGCACATGTTTATTTATTTGTTTTGGAACCAAAGTACATGTTACTTTAATTTGACAGGGCGTAGCGTACCCATAGGCCATAGATGATGTGCACAGGACATCCTCAAATCTCTAGCACAAACAGTGTGGACATTGCTTCGTTTTCGGTTGCAGAACAGTGTGAGAAACCGATGATTCAGAGTACGGCATGCAAGAGGAATCTCAAAACAAAGACATGGATCATCAGCAACTGATGTGTGTGTGTGCGCTAACCACAGTGTAATGCCAAATGATAAAAGTTCAGATTGGCACCTCGTAGCTGCAAGACTGTTTTCTACATGAATAAAGCTCATGCAAAACAAAATTGATATAAAAGTCGTTGATCACCAGCTACTACTATCTGAAGAATGATACAACATCTTTTGTTGTACACCCAACAAAACATCTCTTGCATCTTTTGCAGGGAAGAGGAAAAGAATCTTGCTTTAAGCACGTACCTAGTACTCCTTATGAACAGTACATATGAAAGTTGAGGTGGAACATAACCTGATTTCAGTGGCCATCATCCTACCAACTTGACAGCAGATTTTGAGATGAGAGACGTGAAGGCAAGGCACGCGCGTGTGTTTCTTGCTGAAATTGATGAAAAATTGAAGTAAGGTAAATTATTATAAAAACAGAAACAGTATTGATCCGAATTTACTAATAAGTTTCTACTAAACTGACAACGATAATCATGGAAGAAGCTGCAATCTGCTGCATGTATTTGGCCTGTTACCTATATAGGTGCACTGTTCCCATTCTATCCTTGTCCCCTGATGACTGATGTTACAGTAGTCATCACAACGCAAGGCCACCAACAAATTCCTTTTGTAAAGGATTGGCTGGGAGGAGTTGTTGGTCTTTTTGTTCACAGCAAGTATGACAGTGATTTGGCTTAAGCATTTCTACCCCTAGTTTGAAGTGACTTTGTCATTTTTGTACTTGTTTTTTTAACTTTGTGATTTTGTCCTTCACTACCAGCAAGTCAATGCGAATTTACCCCTAGTCAAGAGTCAAAATCAGGGGCAAAATCGCGTTGACTAGGGGCCAAATCGCGTTGACTAGGGACAAAAACGAGTTGACTTGCAAGTAGTGAAGGACAAAATCACAAAGTTAAAAAATGAGGAAAAAATCACCATTGGACTTCAAAGTAGGGAAAGAACACCAAAACCCTTTTATTGGTTTGTGCAGGCCGCAGATCAATCGGAAAACGCATAGCAGGTTGCATTGCACATGTGTCACGGATCGCTTCGATTGGGCCGGCTGTGACACTTCAGCGGTGACTTCGGGCGGCGGCGACGGCGTAGGTGGCGATGATAACGACCGTCGGGCGGTGAGATGACGACCGATGACGATAGTAGCACCGGGGCGGCGTGGAGAGACGACGAGGGCGACGCTGCAGCGCGCTCCACGTGAGGGAGAGGAGGTGCGCGGAGGCTGGGCGGCGGTGGTCGACGGCGCCGAGGGGCGTCGCGCGGCTGGTTAGCGGTGGCGGTGGCCGCCCGGGGACAAGAGTTGTGGCGCTCATAGAGCCCGGGCGCCCAAGTGGCGTGGGCCGAAGGGCGGCGATGGCGCCCGCCTGGCGCGGCGCTATGGCGGTGTCGCAGGCGGCGGTGTGGGGGAGTGGCGGCGCTAGGGCAGGGGAGGGGACGCACGCGGCGCCCGATGAGAGAGAGAGAGCCTAGGTTTTTCGGGTGTTACCTCTTTAATTTTTTCTTCTTGATTCCAAACGATTACGCTGCGTGCTCCTTGTATTTATAGTCCGAGGGAGACTTGCCTATTAAAAAGATCTAGAGGTTTCCTCATAGATTGGAATACCCCTTTACAAGCAATCTTATTCATTTCATATTTTATTCCTATCTTTTATTCCCTAATTATTCTTTACTTAACGGTGAAGCCAGGGCGGAGCTAGGATGAGCCTCCGGGGGGCTAAATAGTGGAGAGTTAGCAAAAATCAAGACATTTAATGGTGAAATAAAGACTAAGCTATAGTGATTAGCACTTAAGGGGCTGCAACCCCACCCGTGGATCCGCCCCCTGGGTGAAGCTGATGACGGTGGCGTGCTCACGGGCGGACGGTGGCGTGCTCACGGGGCGGCGGTGACCGCCCTCAGGCGCGCGCCGGGCCTTGGACCCTGGGCGGCGCTTGTGTTGCCCCTTGTTGGGTCCTTTTCTGTCTATGCCTTTTCGGTTCATGACAACATGCATAAGAATTTACAAGCTCAACAGTGACTGCATTAAGAAAATATAATAAACATATAAAGAAAGATGAGGTGATCGATGAACAGGTTGTTGCATGCATCATCTGTACGTCAATGTGATTTGACATTGGAATGATTTTACTTCAATCGGTGTCTGCAGGAAAATATTAAATGTATATATCCAAGATAGGCTTCTAGATAGCCTTGATGTACAGTACCTAATAACTACACGGAAGGCTGTAGTTTAAAGATCCTTCTTTTCATAATTTCGTCAGAGAGCATGCTTCCTAGAGGTAAAGAAGTATGAACCAGATTTTTAATCAGAAGGGAAAAAACGATGACTTTTTTCACAGTATAAGCTTTGACCTAACCACTACATGTCAACATATGGGAGGTTGCAGTTTAAAGAAGCTTATTCATTCTCGGATGGAATTAGGAAAATCTCAAGGCACGACGACACGACAGAGCTTTATATATTTTCTACAACCTACACGGTTAATTTCACACATCACCACAAACGAAATCAGCACTCCCAAATAGTTGTGTGTGATGTTGGATTATATATATCATCACTGTCATACTTGCATTATAAAACATGTTGATTAAAAAAAATGCGCTGCGGATAATTATTGTTGTATATTTTTTTCCAAGACATGTAGGTATGATGCAGCAGGTGGTATGGTATTGGTATACACACGGCGCGGTGCTGCAGGTAGTACATGCCATGATGCATGCCACCTTTGCACTGGAAGAAGGCTCTGGAGCGGCGTGGGAGTGTGCATTACATGCGTCAGTGCGGCGCTGTATATATCTGCAGGTTCCAATGATATTCTGCCATATGATATTCTTGCAGCTTCGAAGGCAGTCGGTCATCACTCATCAGTCAGTGTATACATGCGAGACTGCTGTGGGATCGAGCAGCTTGCAGTGCAGGGTGCCATGCCCATGCCATGAGATCTGGCTGGAAAGGACACCCCATGTCCATGTGGGAAGCAACAAGGAAGGGACGAAAGACAAGTGAACACGCGCTTTGGTTGTGTCAAGTGTGAAGAATGCATACCAAACCTAGCTACTCCTTTTGTTGACTAGGGGCAACATCGGCGACACATGCTATCATGACTCCTTTTGTATATGTGACTACTGCCTGATACTGCACATGCATATGCTGCATGCATGGTCGCTCTCTATTTCCTTTCCACATGGAGGAGCCACGGAGGCGACCGACGACGGTCCGGCCGGCGGTCCCAAAGCGAGCGATCACCGAGCATGGATGGAGTAGTGACTGGCTGGCCCAAAACTAAGTGTCGGATACATCTAACTATAGTGTCGGTGCTGGCCTCCATTATTACAACCTTCCGCTACAGGACCATAATAGACCTTTTCTTAAAAAAAATGACCATAATAATAGAATCTGGGTGAGCGAATCACGGTCGACATTTGGTCAAATACCCAAATGGATAGAGTAATTAAATTAAATTATATATCTGAGGTACGTACTGTATGTAGTAGTATAGTAACTTTAGTAGACATGAATTTATCAAATAATGGGATGCATGTGATAGGGCAGATCCGGGTGGCCCCGGCTCTCGAGCCCCCACTAGCACCGCCCGAAAATGGATGGTGCAATAAAAAGTTAAAGCAACTTATAATTTGGGACGGAAGGAGTAATAATTTCTAGTCTGTCCTCGAGCAGAGGCTCGACTTGAGCTACCATCCATGTTCTAGCTAGTGCTTCGACCCTCTCTCCGTTCCTTGCTAGTGTATTTGATCATGTTGAATCTCACATGCATGCTAGCTTCAGCCCACGGTCCTTCTAGATCGAACCCAATGCAATAGCTAGATTACCCCGGTTACTGACATCATCGTCCTCCATTGACATCATCTAGCTATAGCATGAGGTACGCACGCAACCATGCCACATGGGAGAGGTAGGGCCACCCTCGCTGCGCCACGAAGGAGATGGTGAGGGGCCGGGAAGACAGATTGATTGTCGAAGGTTAGGGTTTCGAAAGTGAGCTTATATATCAATTGTTTTCTTTACGGTCGACCTTATACGTACATCTTAGATCAACGTCCACGATTTTATGCTTTTGGATTCTTAGTTGGTCCCACGCTATGTTTGTAAGTCTTCCAATCCAGTGGCAGTGCACTCATGGACCTCAAGCATTTTCATTTTCACCAGTTGACACATTTTCACCAACACCATTATTTTCCATCGCTGTTTTTTGGAGATTGTTGGTGATGATTTTCACCGTGGTTCGTAGCAAAAAACTGTTTGTAAAAATAATTTTCACTGAAGGTTCGTAATAACAACTGTGGATTGAATTATAAACTTATCTGTTTCGCAAAAAAAAGAATTATAAACTTATCTAAATTAACAAGTTTGTCCGTACGATCTAAAAATGATGTTATTCTAGATTTGAGATCAGTCAAACTTTTGCATGTTTAACCTATTTTATATAGAAAATAAATATCAATATTTATGCCGCCGCAGCATATATATTTCATCTAATGGTACTTATTTGATATAAGAAATATGAAATTGAAATTGTTTGACTCACTCATCGTCCAGTTAGTTGTAGGATTTTAATATACCTTGAAATGAATTATCAGTGCCATTATATAATGCTACATTGTTTGTCAGCAGGACTCGACGGAACGCACATATATAATTGAGAGGATTTGGAAGTATATAAAGTTCGGCGCCTTTTTGGCTTTGTCGCTTTAGAGGAAATTCACCGGGGAGCAATTGCTAATTTGGACAGTAGTACGACAGTTGCCCTGATTTCAGATTCAGAGGGATCTGGCCAGGACTGCAGCAGTTCGACGGTGCATGTATATATATATGAAAACCTTTGTTTGATTTAATTTTGTCTAACCATGCACCAAGAGCATGCCTATTAATTTATATTATAAACATAAACATGTTAAACCATGTACGGCTGCGGCTACCTAGTGAACATGCCATACGACGACGCATGAGTACGGACATTATCATGCACGTAGTTGGATCCGTCGGTGCAAGCATGTGTAGTTGGTGGCGATCGCGTGGTCCGCCACGGTACAGCAACTAGCTAGGTCGACTGGACGATGAGTGAGCTGCTGATGATTTCTAGTGCGTTCTAGCGTTGCTGCTGTCCAGCTGTACGTTACAGCTGACGCATGATGCATGCCGAGTAGAACGCACTGCACGTACGGCTTCAGATCCATCCAGTTTCAGATATTTGTCATGCATGAATGATGAATGAATCACTGCTACATATAAAATCTTTTGTGAGACACTTTTTTTTTTCTAACCGTGACGGTTATTTAAAAACCACCACGGTTAATCCCTCAATTAACCATGACGGTTTTTAAATTCACTGTGATGGTTATTAAAACCGTCACAATAAAGAGATTAACTGTTGTGGCCGTCACAGTAAATAGTCTATGGGAGGAGTATGGCAGAGGCCTAAACAGGCCCAAACCTTGGCCCGGTTAGCCACTGAAATATAAATAGATGCCTTAGGGTTTTATCTCACTCTCCTAGTCTCTCTTCCTCTCCCCACAGCGCCACACTTCTCTCCCACACTCTCTCTCCACCACTCCCTCCCCCTTTCTTGGAGAAGCCGCTTCCCAGCACCAGCACCCACTACTACATAAAACAATAACGCCAGCGGCTACTATTTGGGCTTCTTGAATGGGACTTTGGGTGGCTCTTTTCCTCAGCTCATGACTGCTTCTTGAATTGGACTTTGGGTGGTTCGGTCTTTGCTTCTTCTTCTTCATCTGTCGTCTTGTCCCGCTTTCGCTTCTTCTTTAATTTTGGCACACTATCGTTCTTCTTCTTTACGAACTCGATGTTTAAGTCCTTCATGATTTCAAACACCTTCGCACGTACCTTATCCTTTCCGGCTCCTCTTTTTGCTCGCTTTGCCATCGAAGAATTGATTCATTGAAGTTTGTCGATACCTGTGTTTTTTCGTTGATGCCTCATGTACACCACCTTGTGGGATCCACTAAGGAAAGTGTAGCGGGTACCATCAATGCAAAAACTATGCAACCTGTCTAGGGGCACAGCCAGGATCTGAGGATAGGGGGCAACGAACAAAGCAAAGTAGAACCCTAGTGTTGATAAGATGAATATTTACCCATTTTAAATAGTCCACTTATTAGAAAGTGTTGATAATTCCTTCAAAGTGCAACGTGCGAAACGTTTTTTTCACATAATCCAGGAAAGATAGACTCATCCTCGACTTGTACATCAAATTATTGTCAATCATCGGTCCATTATGAAAAACAAAGAAGAAAAAAAGAGAGAAAAGTAACTAAATGAGCACATTAATCACTAAAGTCATCAAAACAGAGAGATTAGGGTAGGATAGTAACAATCACCAAAATGACCACCTAGAAACACCAAAATTTTGTTTCTCTCTCGTAATTTTGGATCTAGATCTCAAAATCAACCAAATCATGCAAAAGAGAGATAGACATTAGAGTACGAGAGTAAATTTCAACTAAATGAGCACCTTAAGTCATGGCATGAGAGAGAGATTAGGGTAGGAGAGTAAGAATCACCAAAATGACCACCTAAAACACCTAAATTTTGTTTCCCTTTCTCCCTAATTTTGGATCTAGATCTCAAAATCAACTAAAACATGCAAGAGAGAGAGAGATTAGGGTAGCGTGGGGTGACGGATTCGGCGGGGAGCTCGCCTCCCCTCCCGTTGGTCCCGTCGGCGAGGCGATGAGGTACTGCGAAACTGTCCTCCTCGTTCTCTCTCCTCTACATCTCGCTCACTCTTTCTCCAATCTCCATCCTAGCATATCCGGTGGTGGTGGTGGTGCGAGAGGCGACAGATCTGGGGCGGCGGTGGCGCGGATCCGGCTCCCTCTTTCGCGTCTCCCCGGCGGCGGCAAAGGGCGCGATGACCAGGTCTAGATCTAGGCCCACTTAGGATTGGATCTGAGTTTTTTCCATTTTTTTTTGTTTTTCATCGGATTAATCACGGCGGGCAAAAGAACCGCCACCGTAAATAGATGATTTACCATAATATTTCCTTCGTGGCGGTTGCAAGCCACGGTTAATCCAAGGAAACCGCCGTGTGTGGATGCATGCTCACGGCTCTCCGACTGCTGCTCCGATCGATCCTTCCACTACAGCTGATAGTATAGTAGATAGATAATTGATCAGTTCTCTGATGCATGATCTAAGGTGTATCGAGCCCCGTATCGAGGCATCAATCAGCAGCATCAGCGACCGTGCTAGTTTATTTTTATTTTTTTTAATTTTTTTTGAGCTCACGCGACCGCGCTAGCTAGTTGCAACATTCCGTTTTGGACTGGGCCACATGCATAACACGATCCACCACTGCAAAAGTAGCAACGTGACATACTGTATATAGCCCACAGTATGTTTTTTTTTTTCTATGATGAGTGGATCGAGGGCCACATGTATGTCTTCTCTCGTGTTGTGGCCCAGGAACGAACGTCTGTGTGATCTGGGCCTGTCGCCACTAATCCATGCTTTTGCGGCTGCGGCTGCGGCTGCGCCTACGCATATCTAGCCCCGAAGCGAAGGTGACAATCTTCTAGATTTAGCTAGTTGTCCCTCTTAAATACTAAGTAGTATTGAATACTACTAGTTATTATGTAAAATAGAATCCAAATAAAAAAGTGACAATTGAACATCTTAAAAAAAAAAGATTCGTGTTTAAGAGCACACACATGCTACATATATTCATGCAGTTTCACCTACACTCACACTCCACTGCAAAGAACACACACATCCTAGTCAAAGAGCCGATTATGGTTCCTCAACACGACGACTGATTTGCCAGTTCGAGTGTGTAATATATAGTGATAGTTCCCGCTATGATGATTGAGAAAGATAATCGCTATTCGGTCGATCTTACGTGCAATTTGGCCATTATCTCTTCCTGTGGCTAGTCCGGGCACACACTTTGAGTGTCCCTGATCGATCCGACCCGCAACAAGAAGATGACTTTCCTACGGTTACGTTCCGATCGATTAACCGCCTGCAATATGCGCATGAGAACATGTAGGTGTCAGCACTTGATTGGCCCTGCCGCGTACGTACCAGAGCCGGATCGGACTCATCAACAGGCAAAAACAAGTAGTAGAACCCATGCATCGATCATGCATATCTCCCAGCCGGGATCCTCGAAGAAGCTAAACCAACCGCCCGCTTGAGGCTTGACAAATCATGGGGAGCGAGGGAGCTGCAGCAAGTTCCAGCTCAAGCTAGGGCCGGCGGCCAGGAGACCAACGACGCCGCTGCCGGAGATGATGGAGCACGAGGAGGAGGGGAGCGCCCTAGCTAGTAGCGACGGTGATCATCAGAACAAGAAGCCGGTCATGGGGCGCGTGCCGCTATACCGTCTCTTCGCTTTCGCGGACCGAACGGACGCCGCACTCATGGCCGTGGGCGCCGTCGCGGCGGTGGCCAACGGGATGGCGCAGCCGCTCACCACCTTTATTTTGGGCGACGTCGTCGACGCCTTGGCGCCGCCGCATCATCGTCTTCCGACGTGATGCTCCACGACGTCTCCAAGGTGCTTTCTTGAATTCTTCAAATTCTTTCATGCACACTATTCACGTGACGATGACGTACTGATTATATTTATTTAGTAAAAAAAAAAATCTCGGTTGAATTTCTTATTGCACTATATATGTTTATATGCAGTGGCGGAGGCAGAAATAAATTTTAGGTGTGGCGAGACTTTCAAAGATCAAATACATATAATGCAATTATGCAAGAGCGTACTACTAGAGGATCATCTTTTAAGCCGGAATAGGTGTCTAGCCACCGAGATCGAGTTTTTTTTTTCATTGTGTAAATATATTCCAAATTTAACACTCAAAATATCTCGCTAAATAAAGATGCAATTTGGCCAAAAGACAATCTTTTTGTCTTGTGCCATAGTTGATCATTGCACAATTGCACTGGGCTAAGCAAACTTTGAAGCCGCCGTCCGACGGCCGCTGCTCCGAGATGCCAGTAGTACTTGCAACTGTCTAGTAGCCACTGTGATCGCTGCGAGCGAGACTATGTTCTGGCTCCGGCTGCCGGATGTCGGCCAGTGCCACTAAGTTGGCGATTGCCACAACAGCGCCTTTGTTCGATTGTGTACAGACTACAGTCGCGAGCGAGGGGAAAGGCACGGAGCATAGCACGAGGCACATCGTATTCTTCTAATTGAGAATTGGCGTATTTTGCTTCCTCGGGCAGGTTTTGCTTCAAAGGCCGATCACCACAGGCCCATTAGCCCCAACCAAATAACCAATAGACTTAGCAGGCCACCCCGTATTTTTAGCGTGCATATATATCATATACGGTATATACTTTGTCTTCTGTACAGAATTTAGGTGTGGCGGCTGCCAGACCTCGCCAGATAGGTGGCTCCGCCACTGTTTATATGTGAATGGAAATTGGTGCTAGCGCCTACTATAAAACTTTCACGACTAGCTTAGAGCAAGTCTAATAATAAAGCCCGTCTGTAGGCGGTAAGCTTACAACCTTTTCTCAACACACTCATATAATAATCAACTCTTTAGTTAATGCATGATCTATTTGTCTCTTAATTTTTGTGCCCAAGCCACATGTAAGCTTACAAACCGTTTATCCTCTCTTCTCTCCTCCACGTCGGCATTTAGCTACCTCTTAGGCAAGTTCAAGGATTATGTGGAAGTTCGATAGCCATTGGTTGTAGAGGATTTTTTTTCTTTTTTGGGTGAATTGTAGATTAAAGTTTTTTCGAATGTGAATATAGTAGAGGTAAGATTGGGGAGGTAAAAAAAGCCACTGTTTAAGGGTTTAACACTAATAAATACTCCCTTCATCCTAGAAAATATGTAATTCTCGCCTCCTAAGAAGTCAACTAATTAATTCAACTTTAACTAAATTTATATGAAGTGATGGGTTATATTTTTATAATAAATTTTGTTTGAGACAAAAATATTATTATTATTAATTAGTATAAACTTGGTTAAACTTTTAGTCAAATTGACCACGACGATTCTCATAGTTAATTAGTTACTGCATTTTTTTTTTTTTGAGACGGAGTTACTAAAAAAATTTGGCCCACAAGGTATTTCGGCCCATACAGGGTTGTGCCTCTCGTCGTCTCGTCTCGTCTCTCCCCCACTGGGGAGCTCTCTGTTTCCTGAGTTCGGACATGGCTTGGCCGCCCGGCAAGCGTTGCCGGGGCTCGTGGCTCCATCGACGGCAAGGCCGATTTGGCAAATATGCCGCGGCCGCCTCCCCTTGAAGCAGGATGATTCGATCCATCCACTGCTGCAAGATGGTATTCCCAGTTTATCATCCCCAACCGGATCTACTCGATCCTAGTATTAAATGTTCATTTTTTTTTTTTATTACATTGTCCAATGCGCGTTTTAGATTTTCAGTGCCTTGGTGTTCTGGCACTTGGTGAGCGGCGTAAACTGAATTCTATTCTATTGATTGATTGGTAAAACTGTAGCAAGCATAGTAATGCTTATCATATCAAGGATTCAGGTTTGCTTTGATAGGCATTTGCCCCCTTACAGGCTCCAATGCCACACTGAGAATAGCCCTAGATTCTTTAATTAGTTTTTAGTATTTGCTGGTTGCAACTCATATGCTTAAAATAGCGGTTGTTTTGACAGGGTAATTGGCTTGTACAATCTTGTTGTTTCTTTTGTTAACATATGTTCCCTTTCTTATTTTCAGGTTATCATAAACTTTGTTTATCTTGCCATTGGAGCAGGACTTGCTTCAACACTTCGTAAGTGTATTTCCTACTTAAAATTAAAATATGACATGTATTTTTGGGAAAAAAAAAAAAATCTTATCATTAGGTTACAAACTAATGTAAATTGAGTACTTATTCTGAAGTACTGTTTCCTAATTTTATTTCATGTGGAATGAATATTACCGAAAAGAAAATTTCCTTGAGTTTAATAGATCTCCATATTTTTATAGAGGTATCATGTTGGACAATTACTGGAGAAAGACAAGCAGCAAGAATCAGAGCCTTGTATCTTAAGGCAATTCTAGGACAAGATATTGCATTTTTCGACATGGAAATGAGCACTGGACAAGTGGTTGAGAGAATGGCAGGAGACACATTCCTTATTCAAGATGCTGTTGGAGAAAAGGTATGATGCTTTGAGATTGTAAGAAGAAGCAAAGGTCTAATTAACAAACTGCATTTTTTTAAGCTGTTAGTGATATGAACATCAATATATTAAAGCTTGTACAAAAAGGATATATCTTTAAGTACATATCCATTGATATCTATATCGAATGTTATATGCTAGTTATAACAATTACTTTTATGTGTCTGAAAATCTGATAACATAAACTGTAAGCAGTGTTCCATTGCTAACTTTTATTATTTTTCTGCACATATTCTATTCAGGTTGGGAGGTCCATACAACTCCTTGCTACTTTTGTGGGTGGCTTCATTATTGCATTTGTGAGAGGATGGCTCTTGGCCCTTGTAATGCTCTCAAGCGTTCCGCCAATTGCCATCGCCGGCGCAGTTCTATCAAGGTTGATGACTAGACTCTCCACCCGCATGCAAGCAAAATATGGTGATGCTGGAAATATTGTTGAACAAGCACTTGGGGCCATCAGAACGGTTAGTGATACTATGTGCTTGTTTGTCATTCTCCATCCTTGCCTCTGTCACCAGTAACGTCCCTGATGTTTATCTGCTTGTGCTCTGAAGGTTGTTTCATTCAACGGTGAAAAGCAGGCTATAACAACGTATAACAAGTTCATAAGGAAAGCTTATGAATCTGCTCTACAAGAAGGTGCTGTAAATGGGCTAGGATTGGGTACTGTGATGGCAATCTTGTTTTGCAGCTACGGGCTGGCAGTTTGGTATGGATCCAGATTAATAGTTGAACGAGGATACAATGGCGGCATGATTATTTCTGTCATAATGGCTGTCACGATCGGCGCAATGTAAGTTTCATACACTAATGATGATCATCGAAAAATACTTAAATAACAATAACATATATGATAAATTATCCATCTTTCTACATGAATGTGCTCAAGCCTCACCGTGACTGTATATAGTTATTTTTGTTAAAACTCATAATTAACTTTTCATATTTTGCAGAATAAAATTGTTTATAACTAGTCTTCCCTCTGTTTAGAAAATGAATATTTCAAACTGGGCCTTTCCCTCTATTTTTTTTAACCACAGTGTTGCTGTTTTAATAAGTTGCATACTGTCTTCTTCAGGTCCTTAGGTCAGGCAATACCATCAGTAAAAGCTTTTGCAGAAGGTCAAGGAGCAGCATATGGAATGTTCAAGACAATTGAACGGCAGCCAGATATTGATATATATGATTCCACAGGAATCATACTGGAGGACATCAAGGGTGATATTGAACTGAAGGATGTATACTTCAGCTATCCTACCAGGTCCAAACATTTAGTTTTTGATGGATTTTCATTGCGAGTACCAAGTGGCACAACTATGGCTCTAGTTGGAGAGAGTGGTTGTGGGAAGTCAACAGTAATCAGTTTGGTGGAGAGGTTCTATGATCCACATGCTGGAGAAGTTTTGATTGATGGAGTTGACATTAGAAGCATGAGTCTTGGATGGATAAGAGGAAAAAATCAGTCTCGTCAGCCAAGAACCAGTGCTGTTCTCAACTACAATCAGGGAAAACATTGCATATGGGATAGAAAATCTAACACTTGAAGAGATCAAGAGAGCAATCGAGCTTGCAAATGCAGCTAAATTCATTGATAAACTACCAAATGTATGAATAAACTACTGCATTCTAATGTTAACTTATTTGCTAACTTTCTAATATATATTATTAACCAGTATATTGTTGTGAACCATTACAGGGTCTTGACACGATGGTTGGGGAACATGGAACTCAACTTTCTGGAGGGCAGAAACAAAGAATAGCAATTGCTAGAGCAATTGTAAAAACCCTAAGATCTTACTGCTTGATGAAGCAACTAGCGCTGGATATGGAATCTGAGAGGGTAGTTCAAGAAGCTTTGAGTAGGGTAATGTTAGAAAGGACTACAATTATCGTTGCTCATCGCCTAAGCACAGTGAAGAATGCTGATGTGATATCCGTCCTACAACATGGGAAGGTGGTGGAACAAGGTATACCGTGTGAAAACATGATTAATGAACAACCTAGAAATAGATATCTTGCCTTCTATGCTTTTGAAATTTCTTGTTACTATGGTTTCCTTAAGACAATAAAATTCTAGGTCCTGTACAACCTTTGTGCCACAAAAACTATAAACAATAGACATATTACATCGACATTTTTTAGTCTTGTGAGAAAATTTTATCAAGATGAAATTGAAATAGCTGACAATCTATTTATTAATTTTGCCCCACTTGATGGTGTAGCAGTAAACCTCCCTAGTAGAGGAGGGAACCAGCCAGAACTCGAGCATATACCCTTACATGGATTGTAGAAAGTGTAACTCATTTTTAAGGGAATAAAATATTACTTTTTTTTTTGCTCAGCATGATGTTTGATTTGCTAGCTTTGTTTGACCTCGTAGTTTCTTGTGTGATTCCTGAGCAGGTTCGCATGTAGAACTGTTGAAGATACCTGATGGTGCTTACTCTCAGCTAGTTCATCTGCAAGAGACTCGGCAAGAGGCAGATTGTTCTAGCATCGACCCTGATATGATAGTAACAAATGGTTTCGGCTCCAGATCTATTAATAGCAAACCAAGAAGCCAAAATATCTCTAGGAGATCAGCTCGTAAAGGTTCGTCCTCTTTTGAGCATAGTAGCAGACACTCCGTTGCTGCTCCGCTTGGCCTGCCCGATGCAATGGAATTCAGCGATGCTCCTCATGCAGAGGAGATTGCAGACAGAACGACTAGTAATCCAACGAAAGCCCCAATTGGTAGACTGTTCTATCTGAACAGACCAGAAACTTTAGTTCTTGCACTTGGTTCTATAACTGCTGCGATGCATGGAGTCATTTTTCCAATATATGGCACAATGATTTCAAGTGCGATAAATGTGTTTTATGAGCCACCAGCAAAACTACTGAAGGACTCCAGTTTCTGGGCAAGTATGTTTGCTGTGCTGGGTGCTTGTGCATTTGTTCTGATTCCAATAGAATACTTCCTATTTGGATTAGCTGGTGGGAAGCTTGTTGAACGTGTACGGTCACTGACATTCCAAAGTGTAATGCGCCAAGAGATTAGTTGGTTTGATAAACCTGAACATTCAAGGTGTGTATTCCATCTTCATGATTTTTGTTTCACAAGAATTTGCTTTTCTGTGATCCTATAAGAAACACTCCCAGTTTGTATTTTTGTTTCCTCAAGATTTACTCCTGTAAAAACAGTGTCCTGGCTGTTGTTCTTACTAAAAATACCATATTAAAACTTTTGGCATGTATTATTTTGCTTTAATCATGTGATTGAGAAATCTAATAAACCATCTTCATCTGTTAAGATTATTACTATCACTAAAATTATAAGACCTGACCGTAAAATAACATTATTTTCATATACAATGACAGTGGTGTCAAATGTTTTTATTGACCATCATGTATGTTTTTCCCCTGATCTTATTAATACCAAACTGTTCTTTTATCACTATAACTGTGAACTTACTAATACCAAAAATTTCATTTTTGCTTTAGTGGATCAATTGGTGCAAGACTATCAACTGATGCAATGAATGTTAAGCGACTTGTTGGGGACAATTTGGCACTTACTGTCCAGATTGTATCAACTGTCATATCTGCCTTCACAATGGCAATGGTGGCAAACTGGAAGCTGGCACTGATTACCACATTGATGGTTCCTTTTGTGGGTTTCAAAGGGTATGCTCAAATCAAGTTCCTGGAAGGTCTCAATAGAAATGCAAAGGTAAATGCAATAGACTAATCACAAGTACTGTTCTTACAAGCATGTATCGTATGGGAAAATATTTTATGTCTAATTTGTTTGCATTTTTCTTGTCTAATTGTTTGACGGGAAACAGTTGAAGTATGAAGAGGCAAGTCAAGTAGCAACTGATGCAGTTGCCGGCATCAGGACTGTTGCATCTTTTTGTGCTGAGAAGAAGGTGATGGATGCCTATGAGAAGAAATGTGAATCTCCAATGAGGCAAGGAATGAGGGAAGGTTTTGTTAGTGGCTTGGGGTTTGGCTTCTCATTCCTTGCTCTCAACCTTACGTATGCTCTGTGCTTCTATGTTGGTGCAAAATTCATTCAGCAAGGAACGGCAACATTTCCTGAAGTGTTTAGGGTGAGATCAAATTCTTATCTTTTTTCTTCATACTTCACATGTTCTGGTTAACTGATCCAGTGGCTTTCAGGTATTCTTCGTATTAGTTTTAGCAGCTAGTTTTATTTCACGGGCAAGTGCGATTGGTGTGGACAGCAGCAAGGCCAACGATGCAGCTTCTTCTATATTTGAAATTCTGGACAGTAAATCCAAGATCGATTACAGCAACGATGAGGGTGTGACCATCCCAAGTGTGAGGGGTGACATTGATTTTCAGAAAGTGTTCTTCAAGTATCCATTAAGACCAAACGTTCAGATATTCAAAGATCTATCATTGAGCATTCCTTCTGGAAAGGTCAATTTATATCTGATAAAGCAATAGTTTTTACATATTTGTAACTGGACTAATTTTTCGTGACATTATCCTTGCAGACTGTTGCTCTAGTTGGGGAGAGTGGAAGTGGGAAGTCCACTGTGATTGCATTGCTCGAAAGGTTCTATGACCCAAATTCAGGGAAGATCCTTTTGGACAATGTGGAACTTCAGACCCTCAAAGTTAGCTGGCTTCGGCAGCAAGTGGGGCTAGTTTCCCAAGAGCCAATATTATTCAATGATACCATCCGCTCCAATATAGCTTACGGGAAGCAAGGGGATGCATCCGAAGAAGAGATCATTGCTGCTGCTGAAGCGGCCAATGCACATCAGTTCATTTCCGCCTTGCCTAATGGGTACAACACTATTGTTGGCGAAAGAGGGACCCAATTGTCAGGCGGGCAGAAGCAGCGTGTTGCCATCGCAAGGGCCATCTAAAGGATCCAAAGGTACTATTGCTGGATGAGGCGACTAGTGCACTAGATGCAGAGTCGGAGCGAGTGGTGCAAGAGGCACTGGATAAGGTGATCGTTGGTAGGACGACCGTGGTGGTGGCACATCGCCTGTCGACTATCAGAGGTGCGGATACCATAGCTGTCCTGAAGAATGGAACAGTGGTCGAGAAAGGCAGTCATGAAGAACTGTTGCAGATAAAGGACGGAACCTATGCTTCGCTTGTTGAGCTCAGCGCTCTTGTTCTGCGTGATCCCATGGAGGCTTAAATGGACACAAGTGACAACAGGCGTCAGCCTCACTTCGATTTTGATTATTATATGCGCAAGGGGTGCTATTGAAGCTTCTGATCTGTTAGGAGTTTATTCCTAGCCTGTTAGTTGAAATCAAGATCATCACATCGAGTTCATATATACAAGTTTACAACCATCTTGATATCAGCTTAATTCGATCTCTACTCGGACACTTGTCATATATATTTTGGGAACATATCTAGTGTCCGACAAATTGGAAGATATGTAGTGCTGACTTAAGCAACAATAATAGTTGTTAGATGGACTGAAGAATTATTATGAGCGGGTTGAGTACAGTACATTCCCGTGTAATTACCTTAGAAAAAACAACTACCTTCACTTCTGTGTATTTTTATCAATTGATTTGGATGAGTTGACTATGACACAGGTTCTAGCCAAGGATCTCTGCACACTGCATAGTAACTTAATGTTATAAAGGAATCGGATGCATTAATGGCCAATGTGCCTGTATGCTAGGCATTGTTGGTAGGTCATCATACATAGTGACTGAATTCTTTTCTTTGGGGTTGTTCCTGGCTAGGATATTCGTGCATAATAGTGGCTAGGATATTCGTGCATAATAGTAGATTAATCAATACTATAACTTCAGAACTTAACTTTTTTTTTTGAGAGAAACTTAACTACAATAATGTGAGTATTTACAGTCACTCCAATCTTATATCCTGTTTTTTTTTTTGATAACACTCATTGCATGACCTCCACAAATCTTGTAATTCTAAATAGATCACAAATCAAGCAAGGTTCATTTTTAGAAGTCACGTTGTGTGGAAGATTGACATCTGAGCTTTTGTTAGTCCATAAGACAATTTTATTAAAAACACATATTTGTAGTAAAATACTTTTTTTTCAGGTGGACAATTTTGAGAAAAGCCATTTTCCCTTGCAGACAATTATTGCAAGTCATTTCATTTACTGCTGACATAAAACTATTTTCAAAAATTAGCATTAATATGAGTAGGCTCCTCTTGCGAACTCCGGTCTCTTTTTCTTAGTTGGGTCATCGTTTGCTCTGTTGTGTTGCGTGAGTAGGCTTCGTCTTCGTGGTGTTCGCACCACATTGGCTGCCTTGTACATAATTTGCTCTTTGCTTATCAATGAAAGCTGGTAAAACGGATCTTTCGGCAAAAAAAAAAAAAATGATATACTATTGTAATTTCCATTCAAAAGTGTATAAAAAATATAAAAATCCATCCTCAAGAGGCATCTATTATAAGGGTAATGGAGTTGGGCATTGAAATGGAACTGTCAAGTTCATAACTTGGTGACAGCCTATAGATAAGCACATCACTGACATGTTGAGGCTATATTCATAATGATTACTCTAGTTCAAGATGTTTTTTTTTTTCTAGATTGGATCTTAGATGTGCAGAGGCACGCTGACATGGCATCTACAGACTACAGCTGATGCCAAGCAAACATGGAAAACAGAATAAAAACACATGTAGACCTAACTAGTTATGAGGAAGAGGAATCGAAGATAGAGTACTTTCTTATTCTTGCTTATATATATAATGGACCACAATAACTTCAAACACCCTAAAGATGCGCCCGATGTTGGGCAGAGTATTTAGGGCCTTGTTCCTAGGAAAATAATTAACAATGCCTACAGCTAGTAATATATTATATTATACACATGAGTTGTTACTTGTTCTGAATTATATTTGAATAATGAAAATAAAAAGGAGGCCGGCCAAGTTTCTATTTGTGCCAACAATCCAACATGAGTATATATAAGTATATATACACTATAGAATTGTCATAAGTCAAACTAAGTTTGAAGTTTATAGGACCATATAAGTATATATACACTATAAAAATATTTCAGATATTTTGAAGCAAATTATGTGGTCATATATATCTAACATAATTTGTAGCACCGTTTAAGAAGAAAATGTTCTTGCTAATGCTGATTTAGAATATGTACAATAGTGTTTTTAGGACATGAGATAAAGCAAGATCAAAAACGAAAACGAACACTACGTCGGTCAAGGCTGAGGAAAAACAAACATGCATATATATATAAGACAGTTAATAAACATTCAGAAGATTCCATCATTCCACGCGCACACATTTCTATACAGTCTAACTAGCCGCATGATAAACTATAACTGCAAAGTCAACACAGCTCAGGCTAGCTTCCAAATGGTGCAAGATCAAACACCCACATCTACATATCTTGCAGTACAATCTCTTGTCAACACCGACGCATTTTACTAATCCTCCTCTGTCAGGGCGCACACTCTCAAGCGGTGAACACAAGCACAGAAAACCTAGAAGCCACCTTTTCCAAAGCACCTCAATCCCATTCCTGTCTCCCCTAGCTATCTTCTTCATGTCCACTGCAAGCGCAAGGTAGGGTGTATGATCCATCCAAGAAACACCAATTTCTGCGCAAAAATATCTATTCCATGTAGTCCAATATAAAAGCTACTATATATGCATCGATCTAGAGAAAAATATCACCTCAATCTCAATTCATTTCCATTTTCAAGCATGAAGCATGCTGCTGCTACTGCTACTGCAATATGCATCCAGCATCAAAACCATCAAGCAGTTACTAGGACCCTACTAGTATCTAACAACCCTACCCTTACTATGTTCGCATGACGTGTTCACAGTGAATGGCCTGACCATGATGAGCTAGGGAAGAAGATCAAGAGGGAGTCGGCGGAGATGACGGCGGCGGCACGAAGGAGCTGCAGCTTGCCGGCGGGGGCAGGTGCTGTTGCAGGCGCCGGGCCAGGGTCGGCGCTGAACACAATCACGCCGTGCGCAGCGTGCAAGCTGCTCCGGCGACGGTGTGCGCAGGAGTGCCCCTTCTCGCCATACTTCTCGCCGCTGGAGCCGCACAAGTTCGCCGCCGTCCACAAGGTCTTCGGCGCCAGCAACGTCTCCAAGATGCTCCTGGTATGTCCATCAAATCCATGGGGTTTTGGCTGATCTCTATAATCTATATACTCTTCTTCTTGGAGTTAAGTTAATTATGAAATTTAGTAAAATGTTTTTGGATATAAATCTTAGTTAATCTGAGAGGTACACCATTTTTTTTTTGGCAGTGTCGTTATTCAAATTGAGTAGTTCAGTAGTTCTTGAAAAAAAAAAATTCGACAAAATATTGAGGCTTTAATCACAGTCCTCTGTACGTTCAGAACCTCTATAAATTCCACTTTCCCGTGTCTATGGAATTTGTAGTAGACCACCAAAGTTTTCTTTATGCTGATATCATGGACTCCTTGTATGTTACGTCAATTGTCAAGGGTACCATTTTTCAAGTTTCAAAAATCCTAGGGTACTGATTTTGAATAGTTTCCCCTTATATTGTTATTTCTGTATGCTAGCTCAAGACTCGAATGTCGAACAGAACGGGCCAAAGTGCCTGGTTTCGAAAAAAAGACTAGAATGTCGAACATACAAATGATTTGTCTTTTGCCAAGATTTTTAAGATTATTACACATTGAAAATATCCTCAGTGTGGATCCCATTTTTATCTTTCTATATGCAGCAACTCCATGTTAAGCAAGCTAAAAAATTATTACGTTTCTAGACACTAGGGATTATGGAAATGAATCAACCTATCAAACTCAATTTCTTGAATCAATACTCAAATAAATTAGTTTCTGGCGCCATGTTCATCTGAAAACAAGCACTTGGTTCATTTGCCATTGCCAATGTTCATTCGCTGCTGCATGCAGGAGGTGCACGAGAGCCAGCGCGCCGACGCGGCCAACAGCCTGGTGTACGAGGCGAACCTGCGGCTCCGGGACCCCGTGTACGGCAGCATGGGCGCCATCCTCACGCTGCAGCAGCAGGTGCAAGCGCTGGAGGCCGAGCTCACCACCGTCAGGGCCGAGATCGTCAGGCACAGGTGCCGTCCGGCGGCGGCCGCGGTGGCCACGGTGCTGCCCTCGTCGCACGCCTCCCAGCTCCTCGCGGCCTCGGCAGCCAGCCGCGGGATGCACGCCGGCAGCAGGTCGTCGGTAGGGGCAAGAGCGGCAACTTTGGCAGCGGCCTCCTCGTCGTCGTCATCGGCGGTGTACGCCGCCGCGGCCGCCGCGTCGAGCTCGACGGACTATAGCTCCATCACCAATGAGAATGTTCCTTATTTTGGTTGATTCATGATGAGGTAGAAAGTGGCTGCTGCCTTTCTGCTTGAATGTATTTTTGCCCTTTTTCGTGTGTGGTAAGACCTCTTGTGGAAATATTGCAATAAAAGGCTTTCTGGAAGAGTAAATATTTTTCTTGTGTAAGATTCATTTGTCATTTCTCATGCATCGTCGAGGTCAGGATTAAGCTTAAAACAACTCTCAGGCTCTACAGTGCCAAGTCAAACAATGCAGATCCTAATAAGTGCTTATAAACTGAACCGATCCATGTGAGTTGGCAACAAGACCGGCCATATCGGTATACAAATATTCACAATTTTTTTTTGTGTGTAAAGTCAACCAAGAGCTTAGTTGTGGCTAAAAGCTCTGTTTCGTAGACTCAAGCTCACCTCATTCACCAGTAGTATTGGATTTACCAGTTAACAACTCATTAACAAGGGTTACTGGGTTAGGAATTGGAGTGAGTGCACATGCATATGATACTCCACTAGTTCATACTCCATAGTGTAGGGTGTGTTTGACTGCATTTGGATCTCTGCATGGAACAGACACCTCACATGCTTGTCTGTGCACATTTCATTTTCATATGCTTTTCGTAGCCCCTCGGTTATGTGGCACACAACACAAAAGATATAGTATTCTTTAACAAAACAGCATCTTTCCATACATGACAAAGTTTCACTCCAATGGCTTATATTTGGCATCACATTCAGATATAGGAGTACAACAAAAGTAAAGCATGACAGTGAACGCGAGTATTCAGTGGCAGTATGTCAGGACTATGGAATCATAAATAGTTAGTGTTAATCCGTATACACTTCCAGCCTAAATCACTCCTAAAAATCAACCCCCTTGAACTGATTAGGTTCTATGAGTATGATGATATCAACACCATCAATAGTTTTCCTATCTGAATATTCTAGTCTAGCCCAACTGCAGATGCCTATTCTGACGATACATACATCTACACAGCCCCAGCTAACTCATGTTTCTGAAGAGTCCCGGTTACAAATCTGGGAAGGGTTTGGGTGTTCAGAGTTTGTCAACGTGCAGAGAGCTTTCCATACTGGAACCAACATTTTGACAGGAGGACGAGATCTCTGCATCATTAATTGATTGCTGAAATTTGTTTTCAATCAATTAACTAAGATGTTTAGGACAAGTGCAAGCTTTACCTGGAAAACTAGCAGGAGTTCTTCTTCATCACGCAAAAGCAGTGCCAAGCTCCAGTAACAGGTCACCGGTGTCACACACTCATTTATCAGTGGCTTCAGAATCTTGCCAATGGGCACAAAACGATGATCAACTCTTCCACTATGAATCATAATTTAAAATTCTTAATATAAGTGAATCGACAATTGGAACCAGCTTGAAAGAAATAGCTGTAAATCCTACACCAGGGCTCCCATCCTGCATGGGTAAGCAAATCTCATACTCTGCCTATATAATGTCTATCAGTACAGTACACCAATCATGTTAAAGCTATAGGGAATATCTAGCAACTGTCAAACAGAGCCCAACTCATACTTCAGAAACTATTTAATAATACTTAGTGCTAATCAAACAGAGTCCAGATTATGCATCCATATTCGCATGGCTCATAAGAGGCCAGTTTTGCTCATAAGACTGGGCTTCGTTTAACAGCATAATTATAAAGGAAAGTTCAGGTTAAAACATATAACAGCTACTTGATGCATATCATTTATCATGCATGATCAGTGATCTAGAGCTGCCAGTGTACGCAAGAGAATGGATTGCTGTCATCTCTCTATCTCGTTTTGGCCAAAATAAAATGGACCGATCCTCATGTAAGCTGATACTGAAGAGTCTTTATACAGCACTCAGCACAGAGCTGCTGAAAATGAGACCATTGATCTGCTACTCTGCTGGGTAGCAGACTAGCAGTGACCTCCAAAAAGAGATTGCACTCCAACAGTCAACTTGAATGATTGGTGGTGAAAATAACAGACAAAGTGGTCATTTTACTTATGCTACCTCATTTCTTTCTTGATTTTTTGTGTTCTATTTAATCCATGGCATGCTACAGTCCCTACTCCAAGAAGTACAGTAAGCTATCATTCTCCAATTACAAGGACCGTGGATATACACAATAAGATAGAGAATAGGACAGACAGTAAGGGAATAAATTGGAGCATGATCTATTATTCAGGTAAGGATTATGCATACCTCCAAAAATGTATCTCTAGCTGAACCCCAAAAGCTGGCATTATCACTACTGATTCTGCACACAAACAAAAAAAGAGAAGGGCAACAAGAAATACAATCTCAATTTCATGCACAAATAACAGAGGCAAGGGAACTTTAAATTTTGAAGTATGCAACATCTGGCAGTCAAACTAACAACAGAGGCAAGGAACTTTAAATTTGCAACATCTGGCAGTCAAACTAACTATGACCTATTACTATCAATATGTAGAAAAGTTATACAAACACATCTACGATGAAGGATTCACCTCTTTTGACAGGTTTGTATTGCAAACATTTGGCGACAAGAACAGCAAAGGTAATATTCCAAACCGATCCAAGAGACAGGCTCTCCTGTGATGCATACCAGTCATGAAAATACCAAGTTAAACAAAACTATAAGGACGTTATTGAAAAGATGGGCAACACAACTTGATGATTCGCCTATGGTTCATTCAGTAATTCCATATCAATAAATATGTGAAAAGAAGGTAATTTCAAACTGTTGTACATAGATATGAAATTCGGTGGCTCCAGGTTTGTCTGCATTTCAGTGAACTAACCAAAGATGACGAACAAAGAATTTTCAGCACCAACAATTACAAGAGAATTGTACCTTTGTCAGCAATGGTTGCCATACATTCGCAAGAAGGAAAATAACGCCAATGTAGGACAAAGCAACCCGCAATCTGCTCCTCTTAACAAAGATCTCGTGGACGTCAACTCCAATGCTACAATGATGCTTGTAAGTATACATGGCATCAGATACTTCTAGTTTTTGTTCTTGGGCCATGGCCCTGCAGATCCTGAAACACACACTGTTGCAGACCTATCAGGCACCAATACAAACATGGGCGGATCCAGCTGGATGCATGGGTATTCCCAGGAATGAAATACCCAATTATTTTGAGAGAAACCAAAATGAGTATATGTATGATGGGATCCCATGTACAGTATGATATAAGTGGTTTTCAAGTCGTCGCCTAGGCGTCCAAATCCTGGGCGTCCCCATCGCCATGACCAAAATCCAGCAAAGCAAAAGAGAGGTGGCGAGGGAGAAGAGAAGAAAGAGGAAGAGCAGGGGAGGACCAGCAGGGTTTGGGGAAGGCCAAACTCCCATCTCCGCACCATCGGCTCCCATGGCCATGGCAGCTCCGATCTGCAAGAGGGCCGCATGGGAGAAGGGGAGGGGAAGCGGCAGGGAGGAGAGGTGCCGGCTGCAGGGAGCAGAGAGAGAGAGAAAGAGGCGGCACCTGATAGAAGCAGCAGCACCAGCATCGGCGGCGGCGGCCCACCAGTTGTTACCTCGTCGGAGAGCAAGAGGGGGCGAGAGGCGGCACCTTGTTTCTAAGGCTTTCAGGCTTTCGACGATGTTTGGGTGAAATATTTTTAGCTGCAGCAACGTATTTAGACATGTATAAGCCATTTTTCTAGATACGTTGTTTTATTATATAATATAATCTAGATATAATGTATACCTATGTGTATGACAACGTATTTATTTAAAAAGCTAAAAAGTCTTATAATTTGAAATGGAGGGAATATTTAGTAATTATTGTTCTATTATAGACTAATTAGAGTTAAAGATTTATTTCGCACTTTCCAGTTAAATTGTGCGAATAGTTTTTTTATCTACATTTAATGCTTCACGTATGCGTTAAGAGATCGGGTGACGGATATTGTAGCACTTTTTTTATTTATTCTTTTTTTATTTTTCTACTTTCTTCACACGGCAACACTAAAGTTCTTAGTAATTTTAGGTGTCAACTAGTCGATTTAAAAAGGTGGCTCGTCACACCTCATCATATTACCTTAATAATCATGGATATATACATGTGTGCAATTTGTATTATGTTGAAAATATCTTTTTACCTTTCATCGTAAGATTCTAAATTTCACTTAAACACAAAAAAAGTGTGAACATAATTGTCCATTGCCCACTTCGGACTCCTCAATTTTATTGCTCTCATACCGCATCGAAAATTCAACAATAATTTGTCGAGGTTATTTGTTATGTGCCTCCATCTCTCGATCTCATGACCTTAAGATTTAACAAGCTAACGAGGGTACATATCAAAAGGAAGTTTATGAAGGTAGTCATCCATCATGTGTCATGTCAAGCTAATCAAACTTAACGTCTTGTACAATGGCTTCTCAAACTCACACCCACTAAGGAGCCGCTTCACATGAGAAGCTCTCTATTATTGTTTTAGGGTTTAATATCACAAAAAAAAAAAAAAAAAAACTTACGGAATCCCCGGAAATTGAATGTGGAGCTTGAGAGCCTAAAATGGAGTGAGAGGCTTGTATGAAGGTTGGTGGTGAGTTCTAGTTAATGCCGACCTATGGAGAGGTCGATAAATTATGGTAGTACCACGAGTTGCATGGCAGTGTCCCACCAACCAACATAGGAAAAGATAGTAATATTAACTAGCAAAGCTAGGTTTGAAGATGTATGTATAGTTGTGAGCATTTGGTTTCATATCTAAGCTTGTGCATGATATATGCTTGTATACATTATCCTTCATCTTTATTAACTTGTTTGTCGTATTGATAAATCTCATTAGTTCACTAATTATGTGGTCATTATCACCAAAACCAACAATTATGGTTTTATTGCATTTATAGGCCTACGCACCAAGAAGACACTAAGGGTCTGTTTGGTTGCTCGCGTGCTCCAACCTACATTGCACCGGTCGAGGTAGGCTCTCCATGGCCGTGTCGTTGTCAAACAATTGCTCACTATTTGGTTGCCTAAGCAAAGATGGCCGCGAGGAGAAGCTGATTGCTTGCCGGACAAAGAAGTTGGCCTGCACCGCTTCTCTCTTATGCATGCAACATGTGTGCCCGAAAGTGCATCTAGCCCTTTAGTGGGTTTTGGTGAATTGAATAACAACATAATTAAAGGTCTAATAAGTTTGCTAAGCGTTGAACAGGAAAAATGAGTATATTGCATATACTTGTGGATTGTGTAGTAACAAGTATATTCAAGGTTCAACAAGCAAACTTAATGGTATTCTACATAATATGGAAGCAAAGCCAAATTGTGTATTGTTGTATTGGAAGATGATGGAAACAATCTAGTTCAAGCAAAAGACAACAATGCAAATGGAATCAATGAAATGGCTTATATATTGTGGAATATCATAGCATCATGTGAAAGCAAGCATACTTGGCAAAAGACAAATGAGACAAGAGTCGATGATTTTGGATTGGTCTCTAAAATGGTTTGCTTTCCATAAATAGAAGATTGAAGTAAGTGTTTGGTGTGTCAAGCCAAAATGGATATGATACAAGGAACCGTGAATTGGCTTGACCATATTGATGTTGATCCATGTATGTCTCTATGTGAGTCAAACCGAAGCTTGATTGGTCTCAACATTCATATATACAAGATAATCAAGCAAGGATCAAAATGTTGAAGAAATGGTTATTCAATGGATGCTTGATATGATGTGACTTGAGTGTATCTTGATAAGGTGAAGATAGCAAGGAAAGGGCTTCGAGGTACTAAGCAAAGGTGAAGGGCAAGTGTTGGCTTGGGACCAAGGTACCATGGCTAAGGTGAAGAAGAGAGTACTTGCATTGAGTCGAGGTACTAATCAAGCTATGAGGAGTCATATTGTGTTGAAGATCAAATCATTAGTGAAAGTGACTTGAAGCCATGAAGTTGAACTCATATGTGCTGAAATGGTTCAAGTCACAAGCTCAAGGTATAGTTGCTCAAAGCGAAGAGACAAAGATGATCGCAACCCCTTATGAAGCAATATTGAGAAGAAATGGCATATGAAGACATTGAAGACTCAAGTGGTTAAATTGGTTACATTCTATTTATCTTGAGTATAGGTATGCCGTACTATCAAGGGGGATGCAATACGAATCATATATAAGTCTCAAGTGCTCAAACTAACCGAACCCAAGTGCTAACATGAGAGAAAACACTTAGCACTGCACCTTCACTTGGTGATCTTGGGCTTGTTCTATGTAGGGTTGGGTAGCCCTCGAAACAAGCTTTCCGGAATGTCCAAGATCACTGAAAACGGAGTTCGGAGTGAAAAGTTATGGCTTTTTCGGTTAGGTGACCTATGCTGTTTCTGGGAGCTGCGGCAGTGCCGCACTTAACGGGCATAACGGCTAGTTTTCGAATCCTAACGGCTAGTTTGAGGGGGATGGCTATAAATACCCATCCCACCCCTTCTGGTCGTGCTGCTGATGCTCCAGACCTCTCCCAACCTTTCCAAAGCCATTTGAGAGCTCTCCCCATCCATCTCTTTGTGAGATTGATTGTGCTTAGTGCATGATTAAGTGTTGGGGCTGTGTGATTAGCAGCTAGAGAGCAGATCTGAGCTGACCAAACCTTGAGCACTTGTTGGGCTTCGTCAATCTTCGTTGTGCATCTTTTACTCTTGGAGGTGAAGCCTCCTAGACGGCTAGGCGTCGCGACAAGCTCCCCCCGTGCTTGTGGTGAGCTGCGGGAAAGTTTGTATTACCCTCATCGATCTATTGGAAACCCCTCATCTCAAGAGTTCACTCTCTTGACTTGAGAACGAGGGAAGGGACAGCCTTTGTGGCGAGCCCAATCCTTGTGTGGATACCTCAACAACGTGGACGTAACCCGGCCTTTGTGGCGACGGTGAACCACCGTGGGGATCACTCCCGCCCTCCTAGCCTTCGCTCCCGGAGGAGGCGGGAGAAGGGGCGAGGGCTTCCCACAGTACGGTTGATACGCTGGCGATCTGCGGGAGACCTCGAGTGTCCCGACCTTCGCTGGGTTGCCGGGGCGTCGGGCGGCTCGGAGGGCGTCCAAAGGCCGTGAACGAAACGGGACGGGTGTTGAGACGAAAATGAGCAAATGGCACTTAATTCGGCCAATAATTCGCCCCTGTTCATGCGCCGGCACCTGGGTATTTATAGGAATACAATGAGTCGAGGGGTTGATTTACAATTTGGTACATGGTAGGTGGGGGAACACACACTTACAGGTGGGCCCCCGTGAGGGGCAAGCTAGTAACTATAGTAGCAGGGGGCCTCATGGGAAATACACACGCGGTCTCCCCCGCCTAAGAGCCGTGGGGTTTCCCCGCGGTAGCCGCCGACACGGGCGCTAGCGGAGGAGGCGGTCGCCGGGGAGGGGCTACCTCGGCTAGTCGAGTCGCTTGGGCTCGCTGCGGCCTCGCGGTGTCCCTCCGCCGGTGCCTCTCCTTGCGCTCGGTGCCGCCTCACTCCACGGCTCGTGGCTCGCTTCGGAGGCCACCCACATCGGAGGGGGTGAGGCCACCCACGCCGTGCGGAGGGTCCTCCGCTCGGCTGATCCCCGCAAAACTTGTCGCCTTGGGTTAGTCCTTGGCCCCCGTGGCGATGCTCGCGGGCGCCGGTGTTGCGAGGGTCGCCTCCCCAACAACCACACGGAAAATCCTTGTCTCATGTGTGCTTTTTACATTCTTGCATATATATTCTTGTGAGCTAGGGTTTGTCCCGATCTACTTTGTTGTTGAGTTCCTAGCACTTTCTATTGGATATATGTGATATATTTGTGTGCGGGAACCCGAAAATTCACTCGATCTAAGTTTCGTTGCTCGATTTCAAACCGCGGTTTGTGTCCGTCTCAAAGCAGGCGGCGTGCTGCCAGACGAGGCAAGCAGCCGCCATGAAGGCGAGGCAAAGCCGCCGCGTTGTTCAAACCGCCGAGTTTGTTTTTACAGTGATTTTAAGGTACAGGCCTATTCACCCCCTCTAGGCCTCCCGAGCGACATCAAGGTCCTTACAGGTGCCCAACCTCGCATCTCACTAGCCTAGCTCCATAGAAACGTTCGATTTCACAGTATCTCTAGAGCCGGGCGGGTGAGGGAATCTTGCATGAACAGAGCCTAGTTTAACAGCTACGCAACCAAACAAATCAAGTTGTTCTTCGCATGCGAGAGAGCCCGGCTCTATGTGATGTAGGAAACTAAACGCCCCCTAAGCCGAAGGCCTCAGAGATGAAGATCTGTATGACAAGAAGATACCAAAGGCAAAGGCCATGAAGACAAAGACTTTTGCATGAAGGAGGTCCTAGAGGTGAAGGCCTGTACATCGAGCGAAGATGATGAACTGTGTCGTAGAAATGCTAAAAGGAGCCGGAGTTCAAAGATAAAGTCATCCAAGAGAAGAATATTAAACTACTTATCGCAAGAAGCCTCTAAAGTCAGCATTTGTATAGGATAAAGTCACATGCTTTCTCCATGCCATTTTTTACAGGGTTTTGGGATGGAGTTTTTAGTTGCGCATGCATGTGTCGGTTGTGATGGGCAATCCTCGCAATAAAGTTTTGAGATGTAAACATATACTAGGTCATGTAGTATCAGTGAAAATCTAGTAGTCGAGTGGATATTGTTGGGGGAAAACTTATATTGCATATATGCCAACTCTCGCTTAAAGTGGACTAACAAGGATTAGTGTAGTATTTTGCAAAACTCACCCCAATTGAGGGATGCTTGTAAAATGTACTTGCTGGCCTATATATAGTGCTAAGGGTATGAGAGTAAAGAGCTATCTCCCTCTCACTTAAAAACTACCACCACTAATACACCCTCTCTCCTCTCTCTCTCTCTCTCCCCCTCTTTCTATGTTTGTTTAAAAAATAGTTTTTTAACACTTAAATGTTCAGATCTAGATTTTAGAAATCCCAACTTGAATTTTCTAGCTCCGACATTGGTTACCATCAAAGTTTCAAGTGGCTTTAAGATCCCGATAGCACCAGTCTTATCACTCACTAAGTAAAAGATGGATGCCATCCGTGAGTTGAACTATCTTAGGGTGGTCAAAATATGACAACTAGATGCCATGAGATCTAAATCAACACACCAAACAAGTTTTGTTCTGCAAACCTACTTGAATAGATGTGCAGTAGTTACTGTGAGAGAGGGATTGAGGCATTAACATATGTGTGCAATTTCAAACTTGTTATCCATCAAGGAACAATACATTCGGAAAACCAGGGCCAGGATTCAAAATTGGTTGCAATCATATTGCGTGGTCTTCCACCCCAACTCCAACCCTCAGAATGATTTGGTTAGCAGCTCAAGCCATACAATGCCAGACAGTAGCACATATTGGATCCTTTAATGGTTACCTTGCCAGGCTGAGTGTAAGCAATGGATCAGTGGGCCTAGTGAATCACACAATGTTACCTAGAACAAGTAGAAGCACACAAAAACATTTGTTCACCGTTGCTCACAAAAGGAACACATGATTGGTGCTCCAACCCAACACCAATGGTCATTCTGTTGGAATTAACATCACCAAGAAGATGAACAAAAATATGTTTTTTGCTTTGGATAAGGATCAAGTAATAAAAGAGCTTACAAAACTGCTTGGTGTTGGCTTGAAGGTAGGAAAACTCCCCTTTTCCCTTTAATGAAAGAGATGTTACAGATTTAGCACATCTTTAAAATGTTTTTTTTTCTATTTGCAGGATCTTCCTCGACTCCTTGGAATGTCTCAACGGTCGCGAAAGTGGCCAAGAGTGGCCCGGCGAAGGGACCTGCTGGGAGCAAGAGGAAGAGGAGGCCCTAACTGATCCGTCCCTTAGTACTTTGTTCGATGTCGGTTCCTCCTTTGGTCACTTGCTACTAGCTCGCATGCTTCTTTTCTTGGGCAGTGATTCAGTTAACAAAAGAGGGCTTCGAAGAACGGAATGGGTAAAACGTCCGCAAGAAAGTGTTGTAACTTAGCATATATTGAAGTAGGATCATATCCCAAAAGTTGTCATTCCAAGTAGGTGGGTAAGATATGCTTTGTTCTAATACAGAGTACATTCTTAATTAGCTTCAGCCCACCCATGTCAAACAAACAATTTGCAAGGAAATTTCAGTGATTATGCTATTTATTTGAAGGTTCCAAATATTTTGCTCATTTTATTTCGCTTGTTCACCATCTCCACAGTTGATGGGCTTACTACAATAGCTGACAACCTGCTAATTCTTTTAGAAAAGTTCTTGCTTTGATATATGCAAAGTTCAGAGTTATCATTCTGAAATTTTTCACCTCTGTTATATGGACTGCTTTTACAGCCCATCATCTCATTATCTTATTATATGGACTGTTTGTTCTCATTGTGCTCTGCCATACCTAGTGAATAAATGTTTAGAAGATGGTGTTTAACTGTGACTCTTCTAGTATAGATGAGTTGCCAACATGAAAGATTTTTTGTTAGATTAAGAAGATCAGGATCATCATCGAGAATCTGACGACGACCCGGAGGCGGGATAGGGAGACAGACATTCACCGTAGTACCATAAAACAAAACACAAGTGTGCCCCTAACTACCACTTAATTAAGAAGAAGAAAAACACAGGCCATTCGAAGGTTGAACTCCATGAATAAACCTGATTAGCCTTACAATCTCATACTGTGCCGACGATTACAATCAAAAGCTAGCCTTGAAGAAGAAAATAGTGGTAAGGGCAGGACTGGGCGGGACTCGTGATCTCGAGAGCCTGCTCGGCCGACCGTGCGGCCGGGCCGGGCTGATCTTTGAGAGAAAGTACTGCTGGCCGGGCCGATGTTGTGAGAGAAAATACTGCCGACCGGGCCGATAAGCTGCGAACAGGGCGTTAGTAGCCATCACCGATCGTGATCTGGCGGTGCCGCGCCAGCCGGCGCCCGCCGGCCGCTATCTTCGTGATCTCCAGTATCCGTGCCATCGCGGGACTAGGGGCGGACGTGCGTCCATCTCCAGTTCTCCACTCCGCACTCGTATGTCATCCTTTTAGTCCTTCCAACTACTTTGCCTCTTTTGATGCACAGAAGGTACGCAGATTGGCTGAATTTTATCCTAAGGACTTCTCCAAAGCAATGATTTATTGAAACTTGAATTGCAACTTGATAATTATATTGATGACATGCGACGAGATGCTATCTTCCAAGGTCTGGACAACATTGTTGATCTCTCGCTTAAGCTTGTTGAAACAAAGAGGCACGAAGTGTATGATATGATATACTTGCTTCTCAAATTAATATTGCTTTTACCGTGGCAACCGCGAGTGTTGAAAGGTTATTTTCTGCATTGGTGATAGTGAAAACAAAGTCAAGAAATAAGATATGTGATACTTTCTTGGATTTTTATTTAGTCACATTTATTGAGCGGGATATTTTCTTCCAAGTTAATGAATATGATATAATGGAGACAGTCATATCATTGAGAAAGCGCTAATAAATAAGTAGTATTATAAGTCTCTCATATTGCAATATTTTTAAGTATTTATATTCTATTTGAACAATTTATATTATATTTTGTTGTTTTAACGAATTATAATATGGTTGTATCGAATTATAATATGGTTTTACCAAATTATAATATGGTTTACTGATTTGTATATAAAAAATTTGATGCACCCCCCGTGCTCAAAAGCTAGGTCCGCTACACCGAGCCAAGTCCTGTGAGGAATATAAATATTTGGGGAGATGTAACGGATCAGATCAAGGAACAAAAGAGCAAAAACTCCCCTTTATCTACGCGCCCAGCCCCTTGCCGCCGCCAGCAATAGCCGTGGCTGCCCTAGCCGTCGCCTCTGCCCTCACCGGTCGTCTTGTTGTCCACAAACATTCCTCCTTAATAAGAGCACCCAGCGTGTGCGGTTCCGACTTGGTTCGATGCAATAAATGATAGGATGGAACCGAAAGTACTATACACCGGGAGTATGGTTCGATGGAGAACCCGTGCTATGCATCGAACCCGCTCCTTCGCGATGGCCATGTCTTCTCTCTCCTACCGTTGGTGCTCCCGTCGCTGGTTGGAAGTCTGGCACTTGCTCCTGCAGGAGGAAGCCCAACATCCTAACATCGCCGTGCGCCGCCGCCTTGTCCGTGTTCCTCACGCCCCGCCTCTGTTGCACCCCCATGGATCGACGCCGGCGCCAACCGCGTGAGGAATTCGAGGAGCCCCTACGAGGCCTCCACCGCAATCCCTTCTACGCCGGTGTTCGCGGGCGAAGGAGAAGGCTTGAGCAGCGCGGACCGAAAGCCCACGGCCGCCGCCGCCGCCAAAGGCAAGCCGGCTCCTCCCGCCGCAGACCGCCGGACGGGAGGGCAGCGCCACCGAGGTCACGTTGGGGACGGGGCTAGAGGCGGCGCCGAGATCCACACCGACAAGGCCGCGCGCCGGACGGGGAGGCGAGGCGGGGTCTTCTCCACCTCCCCGCCGACGGGGGAGGCGAGGCCGCGCCGCTGCCTGAAGGGGAGGGAGGTGGCCGCACCGCCCCGCCGGTGGGGGGGCGAGGCACGCAACAACGGCGCCCGTCGAGATCGGAGGAGGCAACAATGCGAACTGAGGGAGAGAAACAGTTGGAATGATTTTATTTTTTTTTAATGTGGTGGGTCCTTTTATGGACTCAAGGCCGGTTATTTGCATTGTGCACTTCGTATTAGGAGGCGTCGCGATCGTCGTGGGGGCCCGGATCGAACCGACCCCGGTGCTCCACAATGTTGTTGCTCTAAGAAACTTAAAGGCACATCAACACATGTGATGGGCAACTCATGACAAGAAGAAAATTATACACATCTTCTCCAAAAGAGAAAAAACGAAAGTACCACTACAAACAAAACCATTATACTCTATAAGCACGGCCTACCCTCAATTATGAGCCATAAATGAGCAAAAGAACATCCTAGTCTTCAAACCACCAATGGTCTCTACACTACTCCTCTACTACTCAAGCTCTTCAGTTGCAGGCCTTCAATCATTGACTAATACTGAAACCCCAAGCATCATTAGTTGTCTTTTTAGACGTAAACAAACACAAACGAATCAAACTGGTAATACAAAAAAGATAGGACGTGGGAATCTGTGCGTGATTTGGTGCGCAGCTTAATTCGTGCAGCAGCATGTGTGCGTGTGCATTTGTTTTCTGTGCCCGATGATGAGTTGCTTGCTGTGGTGCCTGATCCAAGAGCTCACGCCAGTTTATTCAGTTCAATTCAGAGCTTGCATGTTCCATGTAAGCAAACTGCTAAATATGTGTTGTCTCCCATGTACTGATGCATGTTCCTTGTTGCTGATGGCCAGACTCAAAGCTGTCAAAATGAGGTTGTAAGCAAACTTCCTTCTGAAAAATTTGCAGGTTGCCTGAATTTTCTACTGAAAGCTTACTGTTATTACGTCTCAGATTTCAGAAAAGCCAAACACAATAGTTACCAGCGTTGTATCTCATTGTGTTAGGAACTGAGATATTTTTGTTGAACAGTCAGTTTCCATAGAAAAATTTGAGATCAGAACTATGTATAAGTTATAAGCTACTGAAGATTCAGATCTTTGCCACATAGTATTTCTGGTGCATAGAACGTGTGTTCTGTCAGGACAGGGTAAGCAGGAGGTCCAGTTTTCTGTTTCTGCAACCACAATTATCAATTATTGGTGATTGACATAACAAGATCTCACTACTATGACTACTGAACTACTGTGGTTTGTCTTTTCTGATCTAAATTTTGTATATTGGGTTATTAGCCAGGGTAACACTACTGATTATAGTTCTGTTCTTTTTAGTTTTTGGAATCAGTATCAGAATTCCTGTTTTGTGTATAATGAGTATGGACTTGCCATTTTCAACGGTATCGAATATATGTTTGCACAAGTCAATAACATGATAGTATATTGGAGTGCAAAGTCACCAAAAACTAACCGAGTTTGTGTAGAAATGGAAAACAAAATGCTTAACGGACGCACTCAATTATTACATATATAAAATGAAAGAACATTTGTTCAGAGGCAAAAACAGAGGGGCAAAGTCTGCACAGATGACAGGATTCACTAACTTTAGCTGATCTTTCGATGTAAAGGGAAAAGCATGGGTCATCTCTAGTGCTCAAATTCTACAATTGTCTTTTTCATATCATACAAAATGAATGGTAGGGTCATGAAATGTTTTATCTTTTCCTGGACAATTTAAATTGCTACCGGCCTTTAATTGTGTAAGCTTTCTTCTGACCAGTTACTGAAATGCAATTGTGGGGAGCCCTCCTTCATTTTGTAATAGTACGGACAAGACAAATGCATGGAGGAAAGCATCATCTACAACAAAGTATAGATAAGCATAAACAATGTACCCTCTTAGCTGGCTTTGCTTGAAAACGTTGCTTGCTCGGCTGTCTTTTTTGTCAACCTCCTTATAAAATCTAGCAAAGCAACCCTCTAATCATTCATGGTCTAATGATGCATGTCTCCCACTATTAGTTAGCAAATGATGCTGAGAAACTAAGGTATGATGGAAAATCAAGAGTGCTGATTAAGTCTTGGTTTCTACTCCTATTAACATCATCCTCCCTATCTTGATATGTGAGAACATAGCTTGCATTGCAGTAACCAGTGGGATTAACATTAAACCTTGGGTAACCTGAAATCTATATTCAAACAGAACTACTTGCATTGAGAAGTATTTTTTATGAATATTTTTGAGCCCCTCATCATTTACTCTCTTCCTCAACTACTGCACAAGGCCTGAAAATCAGGAAAACAATTGGAGAAGGAACAAGAACAAGAAAGATCTGACAACCCTCCCTCTCCATTTCCATCATATAAATGTAGGAAGGGGAAAACATTACATGGATATACAATTTACCCAAAAAAGGTTAAAAATACTCACTAACCACACAAAGTGAGCAAAACACCATGCTTCTGGTGGTGTTACATTGCATTAGCTCCCCTTGATTCACAAAACCAAAAAAAAAAAGGAAGAAAAATGGATCCACTTGTGCTCAAGTGTCCTCAACAATGCACTCGAGGTGTGGCTTCCACACGGCGGTTCTGCAGCCACCGCTGCGTCGTCGCCGGTGCGACGACGACGACGACCTCTTCTGTGACAAGGCGTCACCCAACTCACGGCGCCCATTGCTCTTGGATTGGGCGGTGGTGATCTTGCCATGGACCGCCGCCGATGCCTTCTTGCCCACCACCAGCTGGTCGCCGTGCGAGCCGGCGGTCCGGACGCTCTTCTGCTGCTGCGGCTGCGCCGGCTTCTTCTCCGGCGGCACCGACGACGCCGGGATGAGGAAGTATATCTCGCCGCGTTCCAGCTCCGAGTCCGGGGACACGATGAGGATCCTCCGCACGGCGACGCCCTGAGAGCACGGCTTGCTGAGCACGTGGTTCCGGGTTGGCGGCCAGGATCTCGCCGGCGGCCACTGGCCGGCCGTACTCCTCGATATGGCCGTTGAGGTGGACGATCCTGATCAGGTCCAGCGCGCCGCAGGGCAAGACGCAGGCCAGGCAGCACCTAAGGCTGTTGCCCATTGCTGTATGTGTGTGTGTGTCTCGATCTTAGTCTTAGCTATTCTCTCGATCGCTCCTGCCGGCCCTGAGTCGTCTGTCTCCTCAGTCCAGCCTCACGATGCAGGGAGAGGAGACCATTTGTTATATAGTGGCATGGGACAGCCATGGTTGCAGCATGCCCAAGGTATAGCCACCCCACCCCACCCCACCCATGGGGTGGGTATGTATTTGCTTGCATTGGGGTTGGTCATGCTCATTCTTTGCATTGCTTGGATGGAAAAAAAAAAAAGAGGGCAAAGTTAATTGTAAAGAGGAAAAATATATAGTATATTGTGAATAGTTTGGTGTAGAATTCAGAAAGAGTAGTTTAGGCTTGTAAATTATATATGAGGAGGAGGTTAGAAGTGAGGGTCTCTCATGTCATGTGTTTGATAACCTTATCTATAGTACTACTCATCTAATGAGGACAAGGGCACTACAACAACACCCCCATGTTCACTACTACACCTATACTGTACATTTCTTTTATATGGGGCCGAGTTTCTTTTTATTCTCTATCCTTCTAGCAGCTAACTTTGCCTCAATCATTATTCCCTGCCACACTCATGCACATTATTCATGGCCACGCTGGTTTGCTGTACTTTGGCTGTGCACAATGCAATGTAAGCATGTGTAGGTAGACCATCACTCATTTCTAAAATACAAATTTGTTTCAGATTTTGACAACACAAATATTGCTTAAAGACTAATGGTATGAAATTTCCGTCGAACCAGTGAAGATCTATTATCAATCAAATTCTGATCATTTATTATCATCGAAGAAGAAGAAGAAGAAGAAGAAGAAGAAGAAGAAGATCGTCGAGTCTTCTCGTAAGGACGATACTACTGATTTTTCGCACTCTTGTGCTTCTCATATTGTACCGTGTGATCGATGTGATGTCTTCAATAATAATTGAGCTTACACATGTCCTACCTCTCACAATGATTTCTGGCATAGAGAGAGATGATTTCTTTCTATCTTAATTAATTGATTTAGCAGAGCTTATTCATACAAAGCTAGCTAGTTTTAGAAATAAAAAGGCTTACCACTGTTGTTGCTAGGGATTGTGCGATTAAGTCCTCTTTAGCAGTTTCATGGAACGTCAAATGTTCAGGAGTCAGGGAAGGTGCAGTGGGTGAGGAATAGGGAGGCTTTTTTTTTTTTTTTTTTTTTGAAGCATCCACGCATTAAGGAAATCAGAGTTTTTACAAGACCATCTAGCACAACTGCGAGCTGCTATTGTGCTAAGTGGCAACACACAGACACAAGTCGCCGGCTCGAACGGCGCTGCACTACAGGGTGTACTAGAAAATGAACAATTGTGCGACTAAGGAAGATCAAGCATTAGGGAGGCTTGTTTCGCGTATGAAAGCCGAAGGATCTATATGTTCTATGGGTGAAATTTTAAACCAATGTAATGTGTGCCAAATTTCCCTTCAAAAAGAAATATGCCAAAAACCAAAATCGTAGCTGAGCAGAGTGATCAGTGTAAGCCATGGGCAACCACATGTGTACTGTGTGTAAATCTGCAAAGACCATACACCGTACCATAGATTTTAGGAAAAGGTGATTTGCATGGGCATTTGTGCCGCCTTGATTGGATAATACAACCACCGTTTTGCCCTTGTGCCCATGAAGAAGCACATCGCACTATGCACCGTACATCTTGTTGTAGCAAAAAAAGAATGCATCACGCATCTTGATCGGGATAAATACATCCTCAAAGTTACAAAATGCAGAAGCGACCCCCTTTTTCCCCATCATAACATGCCAACACAGCCAAAGTGAAGTGCTTCTGTTACCTATGGCCTGTTAGGCTAGAATCAACATCAAAAGAAGCATTCATATCACATTGTAGAGTACTTCTCCTTGCATTGGAACTTGTACCCTTCAGTTTTTGAACAAAATATGTAGGACCCTGTATTGGTAGGAGTAATAAACAGTGCTTCATTAGATCTACAAAAAGATGGTGCTACAATCCTTAGTTTTGATTGGAAACACAGCACCAAACTTTAATCCTTGAGTAAGCAAATATTAGCCTCTAAACTTCTATTTGCAATAAGTAGTGCTTTTCAGTTATAGGTCTAAACTTTCAAGTTAACTTGCATTGCTACATATGTACCAAAAGTTGAAATTAATAAAAAGGCTCTGTGTACCACTACTTGCGACAGATATACACTAATTTCAACATAGACTACAATAAATTCAGATGGGCATCCAGAGTTAGATGACTCCTATATAGTTAAACTGCCAATAGTTGAGATAAAGTGCTTTTCGTAAATGTTGGAGACAGATTTATAGTGATTTAAACATATACTGCTCCTAAGAACTACAGTAAATACAGATGAACATTTAGAACTAGAGAATGATAGTTCAGTTATTTGTACCCATGCATGACGGCCCTGATTGAATTAAATATCACGCGTAATTAATTTCTCTTGGAAAATCTTGGGTTTTCAATTTTTAAGTTAAAGGTTTTCCTTGTGTCTACGTATATGCACTCAACAACCATGTCCACAGCCATAGAAATGTCTTTTTCTTATACTGTGCCATACTGTCCGCAACTACAAAAATTAATAGAGAGCCAGATCTGTTCATCATGATTCAATAATCATACAAACTATTTTTCAGAAATTGTATATAAACTACAACATAATATAATAAACAGGATAACATTTCCGATCGAGGCAAATAAACATGTCGTAAATCAACACAGAAAAAGAATAATATAGTGTTGCTACCATATACTAACAAGTAGTAGTAGTAGTTGGTTAGATTTTCAGTTATGGACGTATAGGCTTAGCAGGATTATTGAGACATTGTAATAATAAAATGAATTACATATATAAATATATATATATATGCGCCACCGTGCGCTGTCCTGAGCGTGCGATTGTTGCCAATCTGCTTGGTAAACTGCATGATTGCAGGCCAAGTTGCCGTAAGATACATATTTATATATGAATGTTGCAAATTTTGGTCAATGCATATGAATAGCTAGCTTTTCTATAGATGTGCTTAGGTACGGTGCCACCGTATGCATTAATCATTCTCCAGTGGTTTTGGATTGCAGATACGTGTGTGTACGTGTGTATGACTTCAAGGTTGAAGCCTTTGAGTTTCTTTTTCCTAGAATAATATGGGGAAAAAAAAAAATCTAAGACCTTTTTTTTTTTTTTTTTTTTTTGAGATCACCCCCTAGACGCGTTTTTCATGAACGCTAAGACCTTGCAGATTCACCTCGACCCACGTGTGTATTACGGTGACTTTGAGTGGAATTTAGTTCAAGTTTCATCCTAGTCCAGCCCAAACACGCCGATTAATGTGAATCCAATACTAGAATGGACTTTCCATTGTCTTAAAAACTTGCAATATTTCAACTCGGAAATAATGATTAAATTTCGGATCAAGGCCTTGTTTAGATGGCTAAAATTTATAACCGGATGTCACATCGCATACTGTAGCACGTTTCGCTTGTTAGTGGTAAATATCATCCTACCATTGAGTAGCACGTTTCGTTTGTTAGTGGTAAATATCATCCTACCATTGAGTAACTAGGCTCAAAAGAATCGTCTCGCAATGTACATCTAAACTGTGTAATTAGTTATTTTTTACCTACATTTAATACTCCAAATATATGCCTTTTGATGTATTTAATGTGATGTGATGAAAAGAAAGTGGGAAAAAAAGGTTAGAAACTTTAGCCATCTAAACAAGGCCCAAACTAGTCTGCCTTAAACATGATTGGGAGTTTGGCACTGTGATCGATCTACTCCTGCTGCTGCTGCTGCTGCTGCTGCACTGACCGAGACAAGATGACATTCAGCACCAAATCCGGGAGGTCGAGATTTCGTGAGGTGCACACACATCCATGTCGTAGGATCGTAACAAACAGATCGCCTGCAGCAGCACAGCTGTTGGGTCTCAGAAAATATTGGTGCAGTAGGCTAGGTGAATTGTATACAGCCCCTAGCTCGTACGCCCTGCTACTGTGATGGATCAACGCATATCTGTCATTACTCATTAGTTTACTCGCTAACCCATTTCTGCAGGATCGTTCTCGAGATATCGATCCATGCACACGAACCGAGAAATGATTAGCAAGTACTATTGTAGTTAGGAGTATATATGTTAGTAGCTGTCAGTAATCTAAGGCGATCAATTATATTAGCTAGCTGGCATTGGCAGACCTAGAAATAGAAAAAAAAAAAAAAAGGAGGGGCTTATCTCATAATCTTTCATCCTTCCTCCCTCTCAACCTCAATAGATGCAAATTTGTAGGAGAGGCTCCATGGTCCGAGTAGGGGTAGCGGGGCTCGAGCCCATCCTGCCTCGGTGCTGGATCTGCCCCGCTAACTGGTGCCACTATAGGGTAGGATTTAGTGTACATGTGCACCTAACCCTAGCTAACTAGCTAGCGACGAGAAAACTAGCTACTAGTCGGGAGTAATTGTTAGCTGAGTGGTAGGTAAGACATTCATTGGACTTATTAAATGAGGATCTAGGATCCTCAGCTAATTTTTAGCAGCCAAACTATTAGTTGTAGTAGGAGTAATATTGTTAGCTAGGAGAAAATAAGACATTAACTGGATTTATTAAATGAGGATCTAAATAGGCCCTCAACTAATTTTTAGCGGCTACTATTTTAGCGGTAGGGATTTAAGTAGGCCATTCATTATGAATTTACACTATAATATATACCTAGATGTACAATGAAAATAATTCATCCAAAAATTCCAAATAACATATAGTTTTGAATGAGAGCGTACAAAACAAAAGATGTCGGCAGCAGAAAGGCCTGGCTGCTCGCTACATGTATCATTTTGGCTGAAAACTTCAGTTGTGCTACGTCATTAGTAGGATTTGGTATATGCGGCTGTTGTCCCAATAATTGCACGTGGTTTCAAAAAAAAAATGAAATTTATGCAGAGAAACTACTATTCTCTACCCTTTAAATTTATTTTAGAAATAATTCATAACTCGTACATTTTAGGGTCATGGCCCACGTATTTTAGATTCTAGCTCACAACTTAAGTAGCCATCTAATCAACAAAATGTATGGCTCTTTTTTTCCAATTAAGCACCGTATAATTTATCTATAAACTGCAAGGCATTGAGCTGCTTATGGACATATATAATTTTTTAAAGAAAAACATGCTCTTAAACCAACACTCCCTTAGATATCAAAAAGTGGATTTTGGGGTAAATCCAGTTTTTAGGAAAAAAAATATTTAATATACAAAATGAGTATCACTAGGTACATTATAACATGTATTTTTATAATTTATCTTTTTTGGAATAATCAAACTTGCAAGAATCTAATTTAGGCTAACTGAAAATTTCCTGTCCGTACTATTTGGGTACTAGTATCTCTAGTCTAGTAAAAATCACCTTGAGACACGTAGGATTAGCAGGTAGCAGCTCTTTCCTACGGCGCAGTCAAAAGTCGCACGCACGTGCGAAGCAGGGTATCGTACCCCTCGAGCCCCGGCGCAAGTTGCAAAGACAAGGGCCCCGCCCACGTGCCCCGTCCGGCGCTCGCACGTGCCCACGCACTTGAAGATTCGCGCGCATTCCAATCAGGACCATACCCGACGTGCGTACGTGTCAGTCAAGACTGTTGAAGATAATACGGCCTCATCTGTTGAAAATCGCCACTCTCTCCCTACACTATCCAGCTCTAGCACAGTCCAGGCGTGTGAGCTGAACAAAAAGTTTGGTTTTTCTGAAAGAAAATTGTGGAAGGGTTAAAACCCTCTTAGGCCAGCATCATCTTCTATCTTTCAACGGTGGGCTGCATCTTGTCGTTATGTTGTTGTAGGGAATTCCAACAGGTTACAAAGATCAACAAGCTAGACCATGGCAGGCAAACTATGCCCATCGAATACAGTTTGATTGGATTACATGTAGTCGCAATCTAACACTCCCCGTCAGATTTTAACTGCTAACACGTGGTTGATACGTGCTCTCCATATGTGTCGAGTTGATGGTGAATGATCGTTGACACAAGATGATCAAGCTTTAGTTGAATTTGAAGACTAACCGTGGTGTGACTGTTGTTGTGGAACATGTATCTTGTCTTGTGCGCACGTGTAAGCACAAAATGTATCTTGCCTTGCGGTGCGCATGTGTAGATCGAGCACAGAGACGGTTGGCAGATATGGGGAAGGTCAGGCAGGGGTGCGCCGTATCGATGGGTTGGAGTGGTGAAGACAAATGAGAGGCTTGAACCGAGGATTGAGGGCAGGGGAGACAAGCCTAGGAATCGAGAAGCACACCCCTAGTCTTTATTGGAGTCTATCGCAAGGGACAAGCTCCTCTTCGGGTAACTCTCATGGATACCCTCTAGCCTTTCCCCATGGGCAAGTGGGTCTCCGATGTACCTTTAGCAAGCCTCTCCCCACCACTCCCCATGGTCTTCACTATCAAGCTTCTAGCCAAAACGCCATGGGCCTTGTTCTCTCCAAGACATGGTGGCAGCCTACACCACAAACAAGGTTGGTTGGTCTCTCGAAGACTACAAGCCCCACTAATTACAAACATGGTGCACGCAAGCACCTAAGCTCAAGAGGTAAGCAAAACTCACTAAACACTAGACCTATACCTATTCTAAGGATCGCAAAAAAAAAAATGCTAATCATCTCGTGGATTACTAAGCACTATGCATGTGGAGAGCACACCGAGATGTGTACCAACACCCTACTATTTGTCCCTTGCTCCCTCTCACCCTAAAAAAAATTAGGGGACATATATGTAGCCCAAACCCTAAATATAGCCATTCAAAGGAGGACACATTTTTTTCATTTGTGCAACAAACATAATCGACGCACCATTGAACTAATTCTAACAACATTCGATTCCCTTTCCAATTTGATCATTGAAAATAGCCGCTTGCGCCTACCGACCATTGGCGTGGCCATCGACGATGATCATTTGCTCAATGCCACCATCGACATGTCCGATGCCCTCAATTCCTCTCTAGAAACTCTTTGGAGTCCATCGGACACTTACCGATTTTGTCCGATGCTCTATTGTAGCCACTATTGAAAGGTCCTAATGGCTAGAGGAGGAGGGGGGGGATAGCCTATTAAAATTCTACAACAACACTTGAGCAAACCGGTTAGTAATTAAAACGGCGAAGCGTAACAAAGTGGTGCTACCACAACTAGCTTTGCAAGCCACCTAGCAATCTTAGCAATTCTATAATCTCTAATTCACACACAAGTCCTAGGTTGCTAAGTTACTCCTAGGTGATCAAAGAGTACTAACTAATTCTATCACTAGGAGCTAGCAATGCTAAACAATCTAATCAAGCTACACAAGGCAAGAGTTAGATGTGCTAGAATACAATACCACCGAGGAGTGTAGAGGTTGATGCCAATCACCATTATCAATGAGAAATCTCCAACGAGCTCAAGACAATTGACACGATGATTTTTCACTGAGGTTCACGTGCTTACCGGCACACTAGTTCCCATTGTGGCAATACACCCACTTGATGATTTGTAAGCTTAATGGCCGGTGCCAAATCCCACGATGGGAGCTCAACAAATCACTCACAAGAGGGGATCCACAAGCCACGAGCAATCCACTAGTGACTACTTTCGTGAATCTCCCGCGGGGTAGGATCAACCCCTCACAAGTCCACCGGTGTGGCCTTGAACAACCTCCAATCGAGCTCAACACCGCCACGAACTCCAAGCTGCTAGGGAACCAAGCAAATTCCCAAGATAACAAGAATCCCACGCTCCTCCAAGGATCAAGTGCCTCTAGATGCAATCAACAATGCAATGCACTTGGATTCTCACTCAATCTCACCAAAGATCGAAGTTAGGCAAGAGAGATGAGTGGAGGGGAGTTTTCACAGCTCACAAGAGAGTTAGAATGATCAAATGTGCAAGGGAGAGCTCAAAGTCCCGGCCACCACAAGTATATATAGGCTCCATCCAAAATAGAGTCGTTGGTGCTTCAAATCCTGGTTTCTCGCACGCTAACCGGACGTTCCGGTCAGTGACCGAATGCTATGAGCATGCGTCCGGTCGTGCTTCCGATCACATACGACAAAAGCTCTGGCCCCACAAACCGACAACCCGAGTTATGGGTCCGGTCAGAGTCGGGCATCGGCCGGACGCTTCCCGGCCGGGCGAACTGCGTGATTCCGCATCTTACCGAATCGACCGGACTCACCCCTGACCGGGCCTCCTGGCCGAGGGTGCTCCAGCGTCTGGTCACTTCCCGTCGGCCGCCATCCATCCTTGCCGTTCTTCCGCGAAGTTCATCGTTTGTTGTCTCCTTTGCTCCAACTTGCTACCCAACAAGTATACCAACTTGAGCACGATGGTTAGCAAGATATCTCCGACAAATTGCATCTCGCGCAATAGAAAATATGCATCTCATTTTCTCAAAAGCGTAGAATCCCGCCGAGCTTGCGAACTCAACCCCGCAAACCACCGCCGCCTTTGCAAATGTGCCAACACCACCACGTGTACATCTCCATATGCAAGTGTGTTAGCAATTTCACAAGCAATTTCAATGGCGAAGTTAGTGCACTAGATTCTAAATGCATATGCAAGTCAATATGAACCTAGAGGCACTTCATCATCGAATTAGTCGTGGCATTCCCTCTTGATAGTCGGTTTTCTATCCAAAATGTGATCACACTCTCTATAGTGTCTTGATCACCGAAAGCAAACCCTATCAAGTTATACCTTTGCCTTGATCTTCGGGTCCTTTCCTTTCCACCACGTGAGCTCGATGATCCACCATGTCCATCATCAACGTCCGTGTCCATGATCATGTTGCTCCACGTCATCCATGCAATCCTATCTCTTAAGCACACTTGGAGCAAAGGATTAGCATAACAAAATGTCATCAATTTCCAAAACCAAACATGAGATTTCAACTATCTCATGCTCGGCTGACTTCTCTATGCATATGAACAATGGCACCTTTTGTCCAATGCCCTATACACACTTTGTTTGATGCACTCGGCTAACGCTAATTTCCTCTAGCGCTTTGTCCGATGCATCTCTATCTAATGCCCTTTTTTCTTGTTTGATGCATGCAAAGTCTTTTCTTCATGTTATTTCATCGTGACTTGATTGCTTGTGTTGGACTTGTGCATGTTTTGTTTGTTGTCTTTGTTGCTTCTTAAAGTCTTGATTGAGTTGTTGATCACATGGATCTCATTGTCCCTTGAGTCCAAGTCATCATGTTGGCACCAAATTACAAAATATAGTTCAACTTGGTCATGTTGATCATTGAACACCAAAATCCTAACTAAATGGGCTTAGGGTCCATTTTCCTTACGAGTACACCTTTGTCAAGCACAAATCTAGTGGGGAGTGTGTTCGACAAGAAGGTGCTCAAAGAAGCACTGCTGCAAGACTACAAAGGCTCAAGAGTGTGCCTTCTTGGCCTCCCTGAGCGACATTGATCTGGTGATGACACTCTTCCTCTTCGAGTGATGAGTCCAAAAGGAAGGTCAAGGACAAGTTGAACAGATTTTGCTTCCTCGCTCACACTACCAAGAGGATGGTTTTTGCGTCATGGCACTTGATCAAAAGGTGGTGGGCAACAATGAGTATGCTACTAGTGACAACTCTGACTTTGAGGTACCACTTTCTGTCGATGAGCTTGTTGTTGAGCTAGAAGCATGTAATGTCACCTTGTTTAGGTGTGTAGTGAAAGAGAGGAACAAGCTTGAGGCCAAGGTAGAAGAAGTGCTTAAAAATGTTGAGTGTCCCTATTGTGTTAGATGAGACCGAGTGCGATAGTAGTACGATGCACATGTCAAATCTGCAACCTTGCAAACCAAGTACTCTTGTTTGATGTCTATATAGAATAAAGTCAAGGATGAGTCTTTTGGGTGTGAGTAGGTTGTGCCCCATTTCATAGTTTGATGTGGATGAGAAGAGTGGTAAGATCTCTTTGCTTTAAAATGCTAACTGCGATACTCTTTAGGGCGAATGCGCATTGTGGCAAGGCTTGATCCAAGCACTTGAGGCTTGTCATGCAGCCAAATCTAGTTTTGATGAAGAAAAAAAACATAACTTTAGACTACTGAGTGTCCTGTAGAGAGCCCCAATTGGGGATGATGGCACCACACACCATTCCATCCTTCCTCAACATCTGCTCCAGGCAATTCAACATCTCCTTCCATTTAGCCATGTCCTCCAACCTAGTCATTGTGCAAGCACTATGCGCTGAAGCTCAACAACCCTCTTAGCCCGAGGGACCAAAAGGCACGCCTATGTTGGAGAATTCTAAGGGTTTATGACTAAGTCAAAGGGAAAGATGAGGCTTTAGGCATCTTCTCGTTGAAACCCCGGATGAGATCACCGAGGACATATTTTCCATGATCGATGAGCTCCCCCACGAACACCCTCGTCGGAGACTAGTGACGCAAACCATGCTTAACGTGAGTCGCTGCCCCTCCCCCTTTCCTCTTGCAAATTACATTCCTCCCTCTATTGATTAATTTTATTTTTATTATCCCTAGTAAATTAAATACTTGGATTAGATTAGTTGGTGCATTAATTGTTATTTATAAATTTGAGATCTTAGTAGGTAGGGATTCAAACCATTTATAGCTCATTAGTATAGTTGTAATTGCACAAACAAGGAAAGATGAAGATTTCCATGGAACAAGCAATCTATACATATGTAAATTAGCTTGTTGTGAACGTTATCATTCCAAATCTGGATCTATCCTTTCTATGTGGTAGTGATCAAAATTCCTCCTTTGTATAGGAGGATCTGATAGAAAGGAATTGTGGCTTAGGATGAAAAAATATTTTTGCATTGATAACTGATAGGTCAATACTTTAGTCACAATCATAGTCATTAAGGTCGGGGTTGACCCTACATTTAGTAAGTGGAGAACATTGTCCCAAGTTGAATAATCCAGTTTGTATGCTAGGAAAATTAGTTTTTTTTTTATCACTTTGTATTGATCTTCCGTAGCTATTCATATATGGCATATCAATGTTGTTTGACACATGCCAGCAAAAATGTTCTTTAAGACTCTCACCAATGATTTTAGAAACTCACTACCCACGTAACTCAACTGTAAGTCCGTGACCCATGGATGATCGAACCAAATTTTAGGTGACTATATGGGCATGTTGTGGAACCTGTTTATGCATTAGAGTGGTTTAGGTGACTATGGTCATGATGTTGTGGCGGAACTTGCTGACACATCATAGTTGCAATTGGTGTTTTCGGTGGATGTTATGCCTCTGTTGCCACCACACTTTAGAGTCACTAGCTCTTTGAGTTTATGATAGTGTGGAAATTTGTGTCATCTCTACTAGCGGAAGTTATAGTGGCAGGCTTCCTGCTACTACATCCACATCGAGTTTATAGCAAACCAAAATTGTGTCCCTGTTGAAGTTTGAAGGGAAGTGATGTACTTTGGAGTAGAAGAGTACTAATAATATATTTGCTAGCCTAATAACTAGTAGGGCTGGACAATTGGTGTTTTCGTGTAATCGGTTTGGTTTATTTAGCTTTGCAAAATTCAGTGTACAGAAAATAGAAGTCAATCAGTGTATGATATAATAAAAACCAACATATCCGGTGTTGGTATAATCGGCTCGGTTTCTCAGTCCCACCAAAAATACCGAGCTTCACTAGACAACAGACTCATGCCACCACAAGAGGCCTATCATGTTGTCATGGCGTCACCGTGCTGCAGTCCAGTTCATCCCGCTCAGCACTCGTCAAATTCCACAACCCCGAACCTGAACCGTCAGTAGCACCGTGGCACAGCCCAACCGTCAGTTTACCGGCTCAGTTTAGTTTGATCTTTGGTCCTCGGGAAAATAGTGCCAGCCCTAATAACTAGGCCTTCATTTTCTTGGTCTCTTATTAGTGAAATGCTTATTTATCTCAATCATAGCATTGGTTTGTGGGATCTCTTTCTTTATACAAGAGTTTGTTTTGTGGGATCTCTTTCTTTTAATCTGCTGTCCACACCAATCACATAATTTTGGTTGAATAGTCCAAAACATGGGAACTAGGGAAAAATGGAGAAAAAGCAGAACTGCACGCATGCTTATTGTTGGCAAAACATTTACATATCAAGCTAAAGAACCTGTTGTAATTATTAATGAAAATGGAATATTGATTTATTTATTTGCAGAACCTGGTTCCTGGAGCACCCCCTGGCTGGTATGACACCAGAGAATTACCCCATGCGTCAAAAGAAGAACTAGCTTTGCCTGCTGGTGCACTAGTGATGACATTTTAGTGCTCTGCTTGATGGTACTATATGTTGTGTTGTCTGCACAACATCTATTTACTTTATCAGTACTATTCCATATTTTTTTGGATAATGGATTCATTAATCCGGAGTCTAGTTGCCTACTTCATGACTCATGGATGGGACAAGCTGCAGAGGACTCTAATGCAAACAAAACATGATATCTGATAAATCTGTGTTAATTAGCATGTGTCATTGTTAATCTTGTGTTGCTATCTTTATCTACTTTTTTTTCCTTACGTCTTCCTTTTCTTGATTAGTTTCATCCATCTATAGTGGTTTAGCTTACAAATGAAAAATTTCTACATCCAAAACAATACCACTTGGCTTCCTTTTAGAGTTGGATTGATTGGAGCAGATGTCATGCTTGAAGGTGTGGTGTTTCTACATCTAAAAGAATACCACTTTTCCAGTAGTAAATTACCGGTGTGGTGTTTCTCTGTTACAGGTTGTCTGTTTCGGAAGGGGAAATGCTACATTCTACATATCCACATTGTCGATACAGTCCTGTTTAAGAAGGAAATTCTGTCAGTATTTCACAAATCCAAAGATGTCAGAAAGTGAAAACTTGGAGAGGCTACCAAGTACACGAGTTAGCCTTTCAACATGTTGGGATTCTGTTTGATAGAGTAAGATTTTTCCAGGAATTTTTTAGAATTTAATTAATCAAAGTATATTTGATAGAGTAGAGTTATTGTGCATGTGTGTACAGGTGAGCATCCAAGAATTGAGAACTAAAACTTGTTTCTAGCTGAGCCTGAACTTTCATTCACTGATGTGTGTGTACAAGGGATTTAGGCTGGCGGCTGAATATACAAATGTTTGACAAATAAAAATTGTATTACAATCCAATCGTCAGGAATTCGCTCTCTGACAGGGGCATCACTTGCATTCTTTTTCTTTAATTCTCCTGTTCATGTTTACGATAACATACACCAGTCAGTTTGATCTTTGCAACAGTGAAGGTAGCTATCTCCCTATCATCTATCTGTTGATAGCTCACTCACGTAATCAGAGTACCAAAGGCACTAGAACCTAATGCTTTGCTGCTTGGCAGAGTGCCGTCTATATTACTACAGAATACCAGCCTGAAAAAAAGTTTGGCGATGGCTCAAAGGTAGTTGGACAGTGGTCCCTTCTGTGGCATCTGCTTTGCCCTCAACTCCCAAGTGTCAAATCCCAAAGATGGTCAGTGCCCAATCTCAACAACGGCGTTTTTTCCCCCTTTGTGCGAATCCTGTACTGAACTTCACCCAAAAGAAAATGGGTGTGTCTTACTCCTCAGACTAGTTCTTTTCTTAAAACGATAGATATGTCTTCTGCGTTTTAAAGATAAAAAAATCATTCTGTATCTTTACCTCTATGCTTCACCCAAATAAAACTAAATTCTCAATATGGACGACTGCAGTCAAAATCTTAAAAATGGTCAGGCTGATGGGATAAAGGCATAAAGCCCACTTGTGAGAATGGGGGCCTTGACTGTGTTTTGTTTGCCCAAAAGGGCTATTTCCCTTGTACATAACCTCTTTTTTCTCTATCTTAATTGAAGGGCAGAGCACTTGCCATTACGTTCAAAATAAAAAATGAAGGCTACTCGACTGGTGTAGCAAGGAGCCACTTCATGACATTTCATTTTCATGCCAGTACTAAGTAGAATAATAGCATGTTCCTAAACAAGTACTATCAGAAGAAGGGGGACTCACATGTCAGCATGTGGAATGGACACAAGATCAGTAATCCTCCAAATTTGTGCATTACAATTTATAAACCTAGACATAAGATAATAACAAAAGGATATATGCAGTTAGCTATCATAGAGGTTCAGGACAAAAGAACCCTACTGGATGCAACAGTGAATTCAGTGGAGGTTCAAACCTAGTACTGCTTTGTATATATACTAGTATGACATTATCGTCATAATCATGAATAGTAGCAAACTACTAAGTCTGGAATAAACAACTTCCAAGATCACCAACCTGTAATGGTGGCAACACCACAAACCTACAGTTTGTGACACTTCAGCATTATTGTCTTCATTGTGGATGTCTTAGTGTCATCAAACCTCCCAACATTAGGCTGTCCAAAATATTTCCAGATTATCCTGTAGAGAACATGGTAGGCTTAATAAACTTGTGGATAATTTCAAATAAACAACCTATAAGTTATTATTATGAAAGGGAACGAGGTTTAAATCATTTAGGCAGGATTACTGAAAGAAAACTTTGAAGTAACAAATTTGTCTTAATTTCCCTTTATGCGATTAACAACATGTGCTAAAAAAATCAAGCACCCCTATTGAATCATTCAGAGAATCAGAGATCACAAAACAGTGGATAATATCCTAAAAGAATATGCCAAATTCGTGTACACAAATGGTTCTTGTTAATTAGATATTCAACTTAACGAACAGTCAGACAGAAGCTAATATTGCAGGTGAACTGTGCGCCATGACTTTCATAAAATAAAAGCACACAGAAGAAGAAAAAAGAAGTCCCTGAAGAACTAAGGATGGACAGAAAAAGAACAAATTGTCAGCAACACAAAGCCATATGTGGTATAAAAGTAAAAGAATACTAAGCATGGACAGAAGAAAAAAAAAAGAAGTCCCTGAAGAACTATGGCTCTGTTTGGCACAGCTTATTTCTTAGTTTTTCACAGATTAAACAGAAGCTGTGTCACACAACATGATTCTGCAGCAGGTTACCAATAAAAAGACTAGGAATTAACTGAATAATCAAAATACACTTTTCACTAGCTTCTCATAAAAGAAATTCTGCAGTTCTGCACAATTACAAGTTGTACCAAACAAGGCCTATACAACAGTACAACTCTCTTTACATATCTAAGAATCAAGATTACTAACTACTACTTGCCACTCGCAAAACAAGTTCTTTGCTAGAAGAAATTTCTAATTATAATCAGCATTCACCATAGAACCAAAATTTGAAAGATTTAACAACGAGATTTCAGCATTTCTCATAAGGACATATCATCGCAGTATAGCAAAGTTCATGATTAACAAAAACATGAGCAGAAGTAATAATAGGACAATGTTTAGTTATAGCTGAATGTACCATGGAATCTCAAGGAGCAGGACTCTTTTTGAGCGTTTTAACATGCTCACAAAACCGCCGATGGTTCTCCCGCACTTCAGCTATCGCCTTCTCAGCATTTTCTTCATTCTTTGCTAGAAGGAATTTCTCGATCTGAACAAACCACTCCGCCAATGTCATATCTTCCAAGCGGCGTCTTCCTGTGCGCTCCCCCGCATGGCCTTTCTCTCTGCTGGCACCAATAGCTTCCCTCTTGTCATTCTCTTCCACTTCTCCAACACTCTCCAGGTTTGACTCTGGCGACACGTTTTCCCTCAATTCCTGATCAACTTCACTTTCCCCTCTGCTCAAATTCTTCATCTCCTCTTCTTCCACACCACCATTGTCAGCAGGAGCATGCTGAGAATTGACCTTCCCCTCTATTACCCTCTCTGTAATTGCCACATCCTCCTCGACATCCACCATCTTCTCATCCTCCATTGATGCCTTCGAGATTCCATCCAACTTGTCCTCCTCAGCTGCAACCTTATCCTCTCCAGAACCATCATTCACGGTTAACACCCTCACTGGGCTCCCCCCTCGTTCTCTGCCATCAGACATATCCCTTTCCTCTTGTTCATTTTCATCGTTCTCAACAATTGCATCCTCAGCTTTCCTTGTACTTGCCCTTGTACCCCTTCCTCGGCCTCTTCTGCTCCTCTTCGCTCGTCCTCTCCCTGCCGCCGGCACCACCTCTGATGCATTTGAAGTCCTGTCTGTGCTCTCTACCATATCCTCCTCTTCATCACCTCTGCCATTGGCAGCTGTCCCTTCCCTATCTCTGGCAATAGCAACATCAACCTCCTCTTCCCCCTCATCCTCGAGAGTGCCACTCGTGCCATTCCTTGCACTTACCCGTGTAGCCCGTCCTCGCCCCCTTCCAGTCCTCACCACTTTCCCCTGATCGTTTTGGCACCCCATCGCATCACCTCTCCTTGCAGCTGCTCTCGCTGACCTCGCATTTTGCGGCTGTGCCAGAATGGCGGCCGTCGCTGCAGCCTTCCTCGACCTGCCACGGCGCGGTAATGCCTCCTCCGCCTCCGCCTCTTCCGCCTCCACCGCAGCGGGCTCAATTGCCTTCTTCCGCCCGCCTCGGCGAGTCGGGCGTGCAGCTTCCTCTTCCACTTGATTCCCAGCTTCGGGGGCTTCCGCCACACCGGCCTTCCTCCGTCCGGCGGCCCTGCACGGACCCGCGGGGCCCTGTTCCTCCTCCTCCGCCGCCGCCGCCACGGCCAGTGCGTTGCGCGCGGAACGCCTAGTCGCGGCGGGGCCCGGCCCCGGTCCCGGTCCCGCATCGATCGCTATGGAGACGGCGATCATGGTGCTCTCCCCGATCTTGACGAGGTCCCCATCGGAGAGCGGCGCGGGGACGGTGGGCACGAGAGGCGTATCATTGAGGATCGTGCCGTTGGAGGATCCTAGGTTGGTGACGGCCCACCGGCCCGCAGGCGGCGGGAGGAACTCGACGGAGAGGTGCGTCTCCGACGCGCCCGCGTCGCACACGGAGAGGTCGTTGCCCTTGGCGACGCGCCCGACGCGGACTGCACCGGCGCCGGCGCCGGCGCGGCGCTGCAGGGTCCTCCCTTCGCAAGGGCCCTTCTTCACCAGGAGCGTGAGCACAGACGGCGGATCCGCCGCCATTGCGCATTCGCGAGGGCTCGGGAGTCGGAGGTCGGGGAAGGGGGAATGGAAAAGGATTTCGAATTTTTGGGGAGTCGGAGAGAGAGGGGCAAATTCAAATTTCTGAGCGGAGATTAAGGATCAGCGAAGGGGGAATGAAAATAATAAAAAGAGTTATTTGTATTATTCGACATCTATATTTGCTCAGATTTAGAGTGCACTATTAGGGATGAAAACGAAAATGATAGTTTCCGATTTTTCGAAGTCGTTTTTGAGTTTTTTTCCGATTTTGATGCCTAAATGGAAACGAAAGTGGTAACCGGAAAAATGAAAATGATAATGGTAAAAATAAATGGAAATGAAAGTGAAAACAATTTTGCCCTCTTCCGATCGTTTTTCGAAGATTCACGTATTTAAGCGGTAATTTATCGTTGATAATTACCGAATCAAAGACACACACAACCAACATGCACATAAGGCAAATACTTTTTGGAAACTAACTATATGGAAAGGATTGTACACATATAAGAACAATCTCTACTTAAGAAAGAACTCTAATAATTCATATTTTTATCACTATGCTATGTGAAGTCAACTTAAAACTTGATCGTTTATTTGTGTCATTGTGAAGAAGCGTGGTGATGTTGTGAGTTATATGGTTATTCTCATTTTCTATAGTTTGGTGTGTTTGTCCGGATAACGTTTCACGAAGCCGCTCGCGTCGCCGGCCGCGACTCGAGGCGGACCAAAGACCGCCGCCGCCGCCACAAATCCCGCCTCCCGGCCCTTGCCGCCGCCGGGGCCGGCCGAGGCGCCGCCCCCTAGGATGGTGGCGGGGTCTCCCTCTTGGCGGTGGCTGCCGCTTCCATCCCGAAGGGGCGGTGGAGCCGGCGGCCATGGCGCTGGCCCGGCCATGGCGCTGTTCGGCGGCCCACGGGCGGCGGATCCGGTGCTCCTCGGGCCGGATCCGCGCGGCCACACCGATCTTGCCGATGGCGTGGTCTTTGCTTGATGGCGCCGCCGTGTCGGGCGTTAGGGCGTGCCCCCATCCGGTGAGGCCCCAGCGATTCCGGCGGCCATAGCGGCGAGGGGCGTCGTGCGTGGGAGGGGCAGCGGTCGGTGCAAGGCGGCGACGGCGCGGTGCTCGGCTGCCCGACTAAGCGCTGGCAGCCCCGACGGTGGCGTGGGCCGGCGGCGTCGGCCGCCGACTCGCCACCGGTGGAGGTGCGCAGGGGAGGCGATTCTGGTCGGTCGGCGCCGTTGACGCCGGTGGTGGCTGGCGATGGTGTCGCTGTCCCCTCGCGATCCGGGCGGCCTTCAGTGCGTCGCGTTCTCCCGGCGGCGTGGCGGCCCTAGTGATGGTGGGTGTGGGGGCATCTGTGGCGCTGGGCGATGGTGTGCGGCAAGTTGGTTGGCGATGCCCTTCTCCTCCTCGATGGCGATACCGGTGCGGGCGTAGCCCGCCTTGGTGGCGAGGCTGGTAGTCCCGGTGCTGTTTTCGGTGCCATGGTGGTGCTCGATTGTCTTGGGGCTTCTCCGTAGTGGCGTGGCGGAGGCGGGCTGTGTGTGGATCGCTTTGCCATGGCCATGTGAGGGGCGACAAGCATGGTGCTGGTTTCCGCGAAAGCCCCCACCGCGGTGGCAATGGTGGCGGCGCCCATGGGGCGTCGTGTTCCCTCTTTAGGGGGCACCATTGAAGGATACCGTGTCTTTGCCGCTTGGGGATTCTCGGGGTGAAAACCCGGTCCTTTATGGACGTGCGGCGACGGGCGCCATTGGCGCCGTTCCTCCTTTGAGGCGCCGCATCCGGAGACCCGTCTCGGCTTGTGGTAGTGGTGGTGGTCGGTTTGGAGGTGTCGCCTATGCGTGAAGGCCGTGGGGGTGCGTGGCCCGTGTTGTTGCGAGTGAAGGGCGGGGGCCCCTTGGTGCCGAAGTCTTGGGTTGGCACGCAAAGTGCTGTGGTGAACTTGGTGACGGCCAGCGAAGGTTGCTCTCGGAGCGGTTTCGGATGTCCGAGTCCCTAGCAAAGGGAGTGTGGCGTTGGGTGAGGCGAGGCCCCCACGCCAGAAGTGGCCGGGATCGGTGGTTTCCAATGGTGCCGCGAGGGGTTGTTGTCGCAACACCGGAGTTGAGGGATCGACGATCGGGTGTGCGGCTTGAGGTGGAGAGCCCCATGGCGGAGGTGTCCGTGTGGTCGTTCAAGTTTGCGGCCGGGTTGCGGCCGGGCGTGACACAACGTTGGTGACAACGGCGCAGTTCTTATCGGCTTGCTTTCAACTTCTTTCCCAGTGGTGGTGGTGCGGTGTTGTGTGCTTTTTGTTTTTGTTTCTTCTTGGTGCCTTCTGAGTTGTGGCTCGTGTCGACGTCCCAATCCGACCGAGCGGCAGTGTTGGAGCCTCGTGTTGATGACCCAATCCAACCGAGCAGTTCTCGTTGGATATCTTGCTCCCATCTAAGTCGTGTTAGTCGAGTTGTATAAGTTGTTTGAGTGGGCGCTATTTGTAGCGCGAGTCGAGTTGTTTTGGTACCTAGGTGTGCATGGGGAGTAGGGTACCCTCCTTATTTGTATGGTTTTTCGGCGGCGTTTCCAAATAAAAACCGGGTCGGCACTTGCCTTTTCTATTTTTTTTTTCGTATAATAGAAATCGCGCAAAGCTTTTTTGCCGTTCTTTCTAAAAAATAGTTTGGTGTGTTTATCGTTTTTGAGGATACCGTTATCATAGATTTCGACCGTTATCGTTCTATTGTCCGACCGACTATATTGTTTTCGAAATTCCCGAGAATCACCGGCGCCGTATTCGTTTTTCGACAATATCGTGTCGATTTCGTTTTTCGAAAAAAAAAATGAAAATGAAAGTGATTTGGCCTCCTTCCGATCGTTTCCGACCGTTTTCATCCCTATGCACTATAGTATGCTTCACCACCTCTCTCCCCCGCCTCTCTCCCCCACCCCCCCCCCCCCACACACACACACACACACGCATGGGCCACCGAGCTCCACCACCCTTCCGTGGCTGCCGGCCGCCGAGCTCCTCCCCGTCTTGCCACACACTAGTAACAAATTGATTTTCCGTGACACCCCTAAATATTAACCGTGGCGGACACTTTACATCAAAGTTGTACAATTCAACACGATCAATAATTTGTACTACAAAAATTTTAGATGATCGAATTGTCGGCAGCTCGGCTACATAGGAGCGTGATGATCGTGCCTAGCCGGGACGGCAAGGCCCAAGAAGACGAATACACAATACTCAAAGCCCGAGTGGATTGCGTGATACGTTTGCATGCGTGAAAGGGAGGGAGTTCCACGTACTTAAGCCGGCGATTGCCGCCCGAACGCACTCATCTTGTAATTGAACCATTTCAAAATCGTTATCGAACCAAAGATCGCCATCCGGTAGTTGCCGTGCTCTCCAACCCTTCTTCCAGTTCCTCTCTATTCCTTCCTATTCCCCAATGCTTTGTGCTTCTCACATTTGGTATCGAAGAGCTACCGATCTTCGAGGATTTTTACTCCGTTCATCGATCAATCGACAAACGGCGACCGGTGATCAATCAAGTTGGATTCGATTGCTCGTCAATTCGAATTCGATTTGCAATAAATCCATCCAATGTTGTTGATCCGAGTACGCGCCGCTCGGATCGACCTGTTCCCGATCCATTGCCTCACGACCACTACACCCGACGCCCGCGGTGCGGAGTGATGGATCCGCACGTAAGATGATCCTCGGCGAGATCAAGGCGCCGGCACCAGGTTCCAGGGGTGTGGAGCGTCGCCGACGACGAGTCCCGCGTCCTCCCGCCTCGACAAGGCTGGAGAGCGCAGCCAAGGTGTTCGACGACCGGCGTCCCCGCGTTGGCGGTCTCATCGGCGACCTCAATGGAGACGTGGGGTGGCCTCCCTCAAGCTTGAGGTCGGGAAGATCACGGTATATGGAGAGATCCATGGTGGACGGGTCGTATGAGTCGGCGGGTGTCTTCGCTATGAGGCCGCGCGTGCGGATCCGCTCAAGTCCGCGTCGGCGCCGTCTTCTCCGCGCTCCAACATGGTCGACATCAAGGCTGAACGCATCACCGCGCCGCGTCACAATGTCGGTTTTGCGCCGTCCCCGCCGCCCCGCGCCCATCTGCGGGAACCTCGGCCAACTCGCCCGGCCCGGCACCGCGTCGGTCGGGGTGGATTCGGGTGGTCACCACTCGACTCCACCACCGGAATTTGGTACGTCATTTGGACACTCCCCAAAGTCGCATCATCCTCCGCTCTCGCTTACTTTGCCTCCTCCGCGTCCTCCACCACTAGCCAATTTGGGGCGTCATTGGGAGTCGGATCAGCAGGGGGTAGTGGGGGTGGACACACGGGCAAATTGCCCAAGTTCGATTTCCCTCGATTCGAGGGGGATCATCCAAAACTTTAGATTAAGCAAGCCAATCACTACTTCAAATTGTATAAGGTTGAGTCCGAGGTTTGGGTTGATGCTGCTAGAATGCATTTCCATGGGGCTGCTAAACGTTGGTTGTCTTCAATTGAGTCCACTCTCGAGTCCATGACATGGGGAGAGTTCACCGATTTGCTTCTTACTCGCTTTGCTAGAGACGAGCGTGAGTTGCTCAATAGGCGCCGTTCGATTCACATGACCGGCTCGGTTGATGAGTACATCACCCAGTTCATGTCTCTAGTTGATGATCTTAAGTCTTACACCGAACACCCTGATGAGTGTCTGTACGTCCAACGTTTTATTGAGGGATTACGTGTTGATATCAAGGCAATTCTTATTGTTCATCGACCTTCTACTCGATCTTTGCTCGCTTGTTGGCCCAATTGCGGGAAGAGGCGTCTGCAGATCTCGAGACAATTCAAGCGATTTGATCCCGCACCGCCGTCCGACTTGGAATGGTGGTGCTCTACGCCTCCACCTCCACAGCGGCCACCACCAGTTGATGCACGCAAGGCACCAGTGACTGCTCCTGCCTCGGTTGAAGCCCGTTTCAAAGCTCTGCGAAAGTCAAGAAGTGCCCAGGGCCTTTGTTTCAAATGTGGCACCATGTGGACTCAGCGCGAGCACCGATTAATCGAAACCGCACACATTCATCTTGTCCAGAGCCGTTGGATGTGTTTCGCATCGAGGAGGATGATTCTGAACCTACTCCTCAATTTACATCTCAATCTCGGGTTATGATGCATCCGTCCTTTGCTTCTACCGATGGCATTTCTTCTTCCAAGTCGCTTACGTCTTTTTCTCGTATGATTCAAGGGATTGCTCAATATATTGGTTGATTCCGCAGCTTCTCATACATTTCGAGTGATGCAAAGAGCCAAATCATTACCCGTATTCAACGGTTTGAGCCCCGCATTGTCGATGCATTTGGCCAATGGGAATGTCTTGCGGTGTACATCATTTTTACCTCAGCCGAATGGTCGATCACAGTCATATTCTTTTAGAACCGACCAAGATTCTTCCTCTTTACGTATATGATATGATTGTTGGACTAGATTGGCTATCTAGTTTTAGTCCCATGGGTGTTCATTGGGGGTCACAAGTGGATTTCCATTCCATATGGTGCTTCTACAACAGTTCTGTTTGGGGACGATGCTACTCTTCCTCCTGGTTCCATTATTCAATTATGCTCTGTCCAGCAATTGTCTGAAGATATACCTGCTGCAGTTCAGTCTTTGGTGCAGGAGTTTCATCATCTCTTCCAACCTATTGATGGCCTTCCACCTGCAAGACAGTGTGATCATTCCATACCCTTGATACCTGGTGCTTAACCTGTTTTCATTAGGCCATACCGTTATGCACCTCTGTTGAAGACGGAAATTGAAAAACAAGTGTCAGACATGATGGCTCAAGGTATTATTCGAAAAAGCTCCGTGCTTTCTCATCTCCGCCTTACCGTCAAGAAAAAAAGACAATACATGGCGGTTTTGTGCGGATTATCGTCGACTCAATGCAATCACGCAAAAAGCAAATACCCGCCCCCATCATTGAAGAACCGGCCGATGAGTTACATGGAGCATGTTTCTTTTCTACACCGGATTTGCGCCCCTGTTTTCATCGATCCGAATGAAGGAAAGTGATCGATTACAAGACCGCATTTCAGACTCATTTTGGTCACTTTGAGTTTAAGGTTATGTCATTTGGCCTTACTGGTGCTCCAGGATCCTTCAATCAAGCCATGAATGCCACATTACACTCCTGTTTGCGCAAGTTTGTTGTGGTTTTCTTTGATGACATTCTTGTCTACAACAAATCTATGACGTAACATTTGGATCATCGAGATGTGTGTTTCAAATTTTCCGACAAAGGACAAGTGGCGCTTGAAGCCGCCAAAATGTACATTTTCCCAAACCAGGATATCTTATCTCGGCCATATAGTCAGTTCTGCTGGTGTGGAAACAGATCCAGCCAAACTGACAGCCATCAAGGAATGGCCCACTCCTGTTTCAGCAAAAGAACTTTGCTCTTTCCTTGGGTTAGCAGGTTATTACCGGGCGGTTTGTCGACATTTTGGGCTTATCTCCAAGCCACCGACATCATTGTTAAAAAGAGTCATCTTTGTTTGGACACAGTTGCATGAGGAGGCCTTTCAAGCTCTGAAGTCTGCTCTCTGCACTTCTCCTGTACTTGCTCTTCCCAATTTTACCAAGCCTTTTGTGTTCGAGACAGACACATCAGATGCCGGTATTGGTGCCGTTCTCACACAAGATGGTCACCCATTAGCCTTCCTCAGCAAAGCTTTGGGGCCTAAATCCCGAGGTCTCTCTTTTTTCAAGAGCACGCCTAGGCGCGTTTTTCATTAAGCAGATAGAGTGTTACAAACCATGGTTGACCCGGTAACAGAATTGCCGTGATCACCACCCCTACTTCTACTGGATCTTACATAAGCGATTACATTGGAACAAACTTGCAACATGGACGAAGAAGAAATGAAGCCCTAACTAACAAGCTATCCGACCTCCTCTTTCGCGATCCCGGCCAAGTTGAGGTCCATGGCCGAAAGGTCAAGCCCACCGGCTAGCGGGGCCCGAAACAAGCGTGCTTTTTAGTCATTTTCCCCTTGAACGCGGCCACAAATTTCTGCTCAATTTCTGAATCCACAAATCATCATCAACCTTCTCACCTAGCTTCCGGCAAAGACCTTCTCGTGCCCGAACCGTCGCGCATTGGAGGCACGCGGTTTAGCCGCAAATCGACCACTCCTCCGCGGGAATGGACCGACACCGGCGTGCGGGAGCGGCGCAGCCTTAGGCCCAGCCTTGATCGGAGGAGTGGAGAAGGGGATGCATATCCTCGCCTCCAACTCCTCCTAAACTGATAACGTCACACACTCATCATCAATGTCGGAGGAGGGCAAGCTTGGCGCAGTGTCGATGTCTACGTTAGACGTAGGCAGACAGAGCGCTCCCTCAAAGTGAGCGACTGTGGGTTTTACGGTAGCTTTGTCGACAGTAGGCAACGGAACAGATGGAGCTACGGACGCCTTGTCCGCCGCCGACAGAGAAGATAGCTCAGCACCTACCAACTCTGCCCACCAGTCCTGCGAGGCGGGGGCCACCTGCGTCGGCAGCTCGCACGGCTGCAGAGCATCGCGATGGCCAGAGAGCAGAGGCGTCCCCAACTCGGCCTCAACCTCCCCACACAAGGGTTGCTGGGGGATCGCTGCATTGGAGCCGAGCTCTGCTTGGATGAAATCCGGCCACCAATCATAGTGGGCCGTCGGAACAGTCTGGGCCGACCTGCCATCGTGAAGCAGCTGGGGAGCTATTGCCAGGAATTGGCCCACCAAGCCCAGCTGAGGTTCCTCACGCGGCCACTCCTGTAGCATCTCAGCCTCTAAGTTAGAAGGGGGTGTACCTTGCGACGACACAAGCTCGCTGTCAGCGCTGACGGCCGGGATCCCGCCATCAGGACCCGCCACTGGTCCCACCACAAGGTGCCCTGCCGTTGCCCCCGATAACGGGCAAATGATGTCACCAATGTTGACGGCCGTCGGCATGTCCGTACGCCGGCGTTGACGGCCGCACATACCGGGATGGTGGCTTCGACGACCGAAGTCTTCCGAGTAATCCGCCCCTGACCTTGTCTGCAGGATGCGGCGCTCGCCGCGAATGCTGCCGCGAATGCCGCCCCCTCCCCGGTGGCCAGGAGCGAAGCATTCGACGTTGGCCTCTGCCCCCGATGCGAAGGCCGGTGGAACGTACAGTCTCTGGCCAGGTGCCAGAAACCGCGGCAGCGGTGGCACCGGAGCGGACGACGGCAGGTGGCGATGCGATGGCTGAAGGACATGCAGTTCAGGCAGCGACCTCGAAGCTCCACCGGGATACTGGGACGGTGAGGTGCACGGCGCACCGGGCGAGCATGGCCCCGCGCAGCAGCGCCCTGTCGAGGCAGCACCTCCCTCCATCCCGCTGCGTCCGGAGGCGAGATCCGTCGTCGGCGCCTAGGAGGCGGGTGGGGCTCCAACCTCTGGTGGACGGGGAGCCGAGCGGCGGCGGGATTCCTCTCGACGGCCGCAGTCGACCGCACCCATCGAGGTGCGGAATCTTGGCACTCTATCATGCAACTTCCCATGCGCAGGTGTGCCGAGATGGCCTGGCTCACCTCAGCCTGGGTGGCTGCGTCCTGCCGCTTCCGACGGGACCGTTTCCGGCGGCGCCTCTTCTTTGCCCCCTCGCGCCGCCGCTGCATCTCCCTCAGTCGCCGCTGCATCTCCCTCAGTCGCCGCTGGCTGCTCAACCGCGAGCGCGGACCGCGTTGGTCACGCTCATCGGGGAACTCCGTCGGCCAACCTTGGAGGCGGGCGAGCGGCCTACATCGGCGACACAGGCCAAAGCGGTCCTCGCTTTCCCCACCGGAGCAGGGGAGTCCGGGGCCTCGTCCCCATCGGACTCCTCGGAGTCGGAGAACGAGAGGCGCTCAGCGCGAGGGGAGCGCCCAAACAGCAAGCCATCAGCTTCCTCCCTCACAGGCAGTGCGGCAGCTAGGAGAGCCTCCTCAAATCCCGAGGTCTCTCAACATATGAGAAGGAATTCATGGCCATCCTCATGGCAGTCGAAGCATGGCGCTCTTATTTACAATTCGAACAGTTCACCATTCTGACAGACCAGAAAAGTCTCACCCAACTTACAGAGCAGCGTCTCCACACACACTGACAGCAACGTGTCTTCACTAAACTGTTGGGTCTCTAGTACAGGATTGTGTACCGCTCTGGGTCTTCCAATGCAGCAGCTGATGCTCTGTCAAGGCATCCAGCTCTTGATGCTGCTTGTATGCTTGTATCTTCAGCAATTCCTAATTGGGTTCAGTATGTACAAGACACTTATGTGGGTGATCCTATGGCTCAAGAACTGATTCGTAAATTGAGCATTGATTCTGAAGTTGTTCCTCATTTCTCTTATCACTCTGGCTTGCTACGATATCATAACCGTGTCTGGATTGGGTCTGACACCGAGTTTCAGCAGAAACTTATTTCCCAGTTCCATGACACTGCATGGGGTGGCCATTCAGGTGTTCCAGTTACATTCACCAGACTCAAACAGTCTTTTGCCTGGAAAGGAATGAAGAAGGCAGTCCAGGAGTATGTGCACCACTGTCCAACTTGTCAGCAGTCTAAATATGAACGCTCCAAGCCTGCTGGTCTACTCCAGCCATTACCAACACCTACTTCTGCATGACAAGTTGTCTCAATGGATTTTGTCGAGGGATTACCCCTCTCCTATTCTTATGACTGCATCATGGTGGTGGTCGATTTGCTTACAAAATACAGCCATTTTCTTCCTCTGAGGCATCCCTATACTGCTATTTCGGTGGCTACAACATTCTACCACCAGGTTTATCGCCTACATGGATTACCTCTTGACATCGTTTCAGATCGTGACCCTGTCTTCGCCAGCAACTTCTGGACCGAGCTGTTTAAGTTAGCTGGCGTCAATCTGTTCAAGAGCACATCATATCATCCTCAATCCGATGGTCAAACGGAACGGGTTAACCAGTGTATGGAGACATACTTGAGGTGTTTCGTTCATGCTACACCAACCAAGTGGAGTAAATGGCTATCTGCTGCGGAATTCTGGTACAACACCTGTGAGCACTCGGCAATTGGTAGAACTCCATTCGAGGCTATGTATGGATAACCGCCTCGTCTATTGGCTGTTGATCCAACTGCAAGTCATCATCCTGAGGTATTCTCCTGGACTACGGATCGTCAGTGGATGGACCTTCTCCCAGCGGCGGCATCTCGAATCGTGCTAAACAACGCATGAAGAAGGCAGCTGATCTCCATCGGTCCGAAAGATCGTTTGCAGTCGGCGAGCTTGTCTATTTGAAGCTTCAACCTTACGCACAATCATCATTGGCACCCAGGTCACACCACAAGCTCTCTTACAGGTTTTTCGGACCATTTCCCGTTTCTGCTCGTATTGGTTCGGGCCGCCTACGTGGCTCGATCTCCTTGCTCACTCGTCCATCCATCCCGTGTTTCACGTTTCGCAACTCAAGAAGGCTCTGGGTACTAAGCATTAGGTAGTTTCTTCCATGCCATCAGATTTTGCTATTCATCTTGCACCCGAGCAGGGTCCTTGATTCCCGTGTGGTGGTTCGTGATTCGACACCTGTTGATCAAGTCTACGTCACGTGTAACAACCTGCCCATCGATCTCACTACGTGGGAAGATCTGGAGCCCCTTCATCAGGAGTTCCTCGTTCAACTGCTTGGGGGCAAGCAGTTGCTCAACGGAGGGGGAATGTCGGCAGGCTCGCCTACACAGAGCGTGATTACCAGGCCCAGCCCAGGACGGCAAGGCCCAAGAAGACGAATACACGATACTCGGGCCGGGTGGATTGCGTGATACGCTTGCATGCGTGAAAGGGAGGGAGTTCCCTGTACTTAAGCCGGCGATTGCCGCCCAGACAGACTCATCTTGTAATTGAACCATTTCAAAATCGTTATCGAACCAGCACTGCCATCTGGTAGTTGCCGTGCTCCCCCAACCCTTCTTCCAGTTCCTCTCTATTCCTTCCTATTCCCCAACGCTGTGCTTCTCACACACGAATATTCATTTTAAGTTGCCAAATTTTAAAATTCCAATCTTTTGAATTTTCAAATGACCCTGGATGTTGATGTAGTCTACACCAAAAATGTACTTGTCAATAGAATATATAACTTTGTACTTGATAACTTTTTTTTTATTTGAGATCATTTAAAGTCCCAGATATTCACTTTAAGTTCTCTTATTTTGAAATCAATCTTTTTAGTTTTGACGTAATCTACATGAAAATGTGCTTGTCAATAAAATATATAATTTTGTACTCCTCCGTCCCAATTTATATGTCGTTTGACTTTTTTTGGTTTACTCCTCCATCTCACTAACTTTGTCACTCTCGTTTCCGTGCCATCTTATTCGATGCTTCGTCTTATTCAAATTTTTTGCACAAATATAATTTATTTTTTACGACTTATTTTATCAATGAAGATACTTGAATATTGATTATTTTATTTTATGATTTGCATAAATATTTTGAATAAGACGGATGGTCTAAGATAAAGTTCAAAAGTCAAAAAACGTCGAAGTCCATGGGACAGAGGGAGTATCCATTTAGTTATGTATGAAGAGAGTATTTGATAACCCTTTTATTTGATATCATTTTTAGAGTCCCAAATATTCATTTTAAGTTCTCTTATTTTTAAATTCATTTTTCATTTTTTCACATGATCTCTAACCATAATGCCAACATCAACATCAAAGTTGCAGCTCTCGACATGTCCTACAACTTTATAGGTGATAATATTTTTTGAGTAAAATGCACCGTAGGTCCGTTAACTTGTAGCCCCGTCCCAAATAGGTCCATTAACTATGAAACCATTTATCTGCCCTAGCAAACTTGCATACCGGGTTCACTCCGGGTCCAAAGGCAGTTTTGTCGTGCCATTTATCAAAAAGACCCTCACCCAATCTCTCATCTCACCTATATGCCCTCCCCATCTTTTTCGGGAAAGAATTTAGATGCGCCCGAATGTCCAGCGACGTTGTCGGCGTCAGCAGCACGGACCACGGCGTGGAGGACGTGAACGACAATTTTTCTGCTTCTTCTCGCCACGGAGGCGCGCAGCCAGCCTCCCAGCGCACGACCGTGCTATTGGCCGCGGCTCGGCCGGCCACCAGGCATGGCTCACGGCCCGTGGACGCCGCGAGCACGTCCTCGCCGCCCTGGGCGTAGTCTCCTCGTTCGTGGCGTCAGGGGCGGTCTGCACAGCCGCAATTTGTGGGTATGCTCAAAAAAAAAAAAAACTGCACTTTGTGGGTGCGTTCGTCTGCTCACGGCGGCGCCCACGTTGCCGGCCTCCGGCACAGCCCACGGCGCGCGGCTTTCTCCGTTGAATGTAACCTTGCCGTAATCGTGTTAACAGGTGTCAGCATATAGTTGCATTAGGATCTTTCTATTTATAGCTAAATACATGTTTCAGTTAGAGTAGAATCAGGCACCACGAGGATGTCCAGTTGGTGCTCTAACCGCTTCAGGAAGCCACCCGTCATGGCCACATTCTCTGCATGTCACATGGGCACCGAAAGAAACGGCGCACCATGGAGCTGTGGAACCATGGCCGGGTTGAGGGCCCATGTATTTGTTTGAGTCTTGGCATTTGAATTATAGTTCGATAGTGAGCCATTCATTCATCATGTTCACCTTCCTTTAGCGCTCTCTCTTGTTCTTGCTGCTCCACAGAAATCACCGCAGTCAGGATTTAGGTCGCCGCGGTCACCACCGGCAGGGTCCGCGACGTCGTCGAGCTCCTCACCGGAGTCTCGGTTCCAACACTCTCTCCTCCTTCTTGCCCGTCACCGTCAAGTGCCAAGCTGAGGCTCGCAATGGGTCGCCGAGCAAGCGCCGTCGACCCCTCACGGACTCCAAGCCGCCGAGGCAAGCGCCGTCGAGGCTAGGTCGCATGACGAACGGTAGCGCAGCGGCCAGCGGGTCTCGTTTCTCATGTCTTCTCTCTCCCCCCATCCTCTTCTCTCCCCGTGCTCACCAGTTCTGCAGCGATGGCGGCAAGGTGGCTGAGCTGTGGCTGGATGTGCATGCACGGGGTTATTGGCCACAGAGGCAATGCAGAGTCGCAGACAAGCACATATGGCCGAGGTGCAACTACTAGCGTAAGAGAGGCATGCCATGCGTGCAAGGGGCAGGCACGGTGGAGTGCGGGGAGGCATGCGTTGCAGTCCTCGCACGGCTGCCCCGCCGGTCTGCCGCACCACGGCGGCTGCGGCGGCGGCGAGCGCGAACCTGGCCCAGCAAAGAGATGGGGAGAGCATATGGGTGAGATAGAGAGATTGGGGAGGGACCTTTTTGATAAATGGCGCAGCAAAACCAGGCTGGTTTTTGTCCTTTGGACCTGCAGTGAACCGGTACACAAGTTTACGGACCCGGATATCCTGGTTTTGTAGTTGGCGGGCCTATTTGGGACACCGCTGAGTTAATGGACCTACAGTGCATTTTACTCTAATATTTTTATCGAGTCATTAAGATATTCATTTTAAATTCTTATATTTGAAATCCAATTTCTTCGATTTTTTTTCAAAAGCCAAACAATTTGTGCCTGTAAAAGTTGTTTGAGTGGATGGAAAGATATTCCTCTTGTGTCTGCCCGGTAAGATGGAAAGTTTGAGTGCATCGGGCTCATCTTCTGGAATGGCAATATAGGCGCAAATTGATTTTTCGGCCATTACAGGAATGCGAAAAATCTGGCCTACGATTGCCTCTGTCGGCTCTGTTGCCCCATTCATGTTCCACCGTAAACCCCGCCGCTCCTCACCTCGGTGACTCCAGCATGGAAAACTTTGAAGTTGATCCTTGTTCTTTGGTACCTCGTGCATGACTTCCACTTGGGGCAATGGCCGCAGGTCAATGATGTGCTTTAGTCCCTGAGAAACTTGGCAAACATATGAAATTGGGGAAGCTTCTGGCTAGCATACAGTCCCAACCTCAATTCCCCTTTTCTTATCTTCTTGTCCTTTTACCTATGAACCTTTATACATTTCTCTATTTGCACATAAATTTATAAGCTTTAGTGGAAAAATTCTAGGCTATGATGAGATGAATTTTAGATGAAACTAGAGCAGATGCAGACTTGCAGAGGATGGAAAGAAGTTTGTTAATTTCCCTATATGTCCTTTCCAAAGGTATTTAGAAGCATGCCTTTGTTTTTTTTTACTTTGTACGCTGGGCAGATCAAACTTATGATGAAAAACTTTTGGCAGGTTCTTGGATGAGGCGTGAATCATGAAATTGGCTTCTGTCCTTCGTTCTTCATCAAAATTTATTTTTATCATGATTTTTGCTACACTAGGAATTCCATTTTGTTCATTAAGTGTGGGTGGTGCAAGGAAATTGAGCTTTTCTTTTTTAACATGGTAGGCCGTTCAACACTAAACTCAGGGGCGGATTCGTGTGTGTGGGGGGCTCTGCCCGGGCTGTAGCCCCCTGGCAGCCTGATTTCCTTTGTTAATTGCTATACTTAGCTTGTAAAACCACCATTCATTTACTTGATTTTTATCAAATCTCTATTAAATAGCCCCCTGAGAGCGCATCCTAGCTCCGTCCCTGACTAAACTGCTACATAGATAGATGGAGGAAACAACAAAACCGCTATATTAAACTGCTACATAGACAGATGGAGGAAACAACAAAACCGATATATTTAGCTGGTGTCACAATGGATAGATCTGAGCTTCTGAATATTGCTCTGGATAAGTACATGAAAAACCAGACTAGGTCATTTGTTGAGTTAGTAGGATGTAGTGTTCAGATGGATACAAGGAAAGGGACACCACCATGCAAGCTGAAAGCTTATTGAAAGCATAATATAATGGTTGTCCTATGCAGACATGGCCCATCGGATGAGGAGGTGCAGCCTCATTTGAGAAGAAAGGAGATGGCTTGGTGAGGGAAGGTTTTCTCCTATTTTTCTTAGTAATTATTGGAGAAAACAAACTCCAACCAAACCATTGATAAACGTTGTTTGAAAAGGGCAATTAAAGAGTTAGGGTTTCATTTTAGGAAATAAATAGATCATATAAGAAGTGGTTGCAGAATGAGTTAAAAAAAAGGTGCATTCTTATGGTGCGGTAGTTAAAGAGTTGCCCTATTTATGCACCAATTAAGTTAATCCAAACATTTAATTGATTAGAGCTAAGTAAGCATAAAAGCAACTAGGGGAATACCCCGCGCGTTGCCGCGGGATTTTCTTAAAAATAATGCATACTTGCAACTGTGATCTTCTATCTGATTGTGTGTGGCCTGTATCTCTGTAGCTCCTGGATCCTAGCTCAAGAAAATTTCACAGTGGCACAGGCTATGTCTAGATAACAGGATGAAAGCTTTCACATTCAGATAACAGCTACCAATCAGAAAGCACATAGCAGTTCACTAACATTCAGTATCCAAAAATGCATAAAAAAAATAGCAGCATACTCTAAACATTCGAAGAGACATCATTTCACACTACTGAATGAGTGCACTTAAGGACACCTAGTGGAGCACATCTGTTCATCTTAACTGACAGAAACTAAATTGACACTTGACTGAAATGATATAGCAGTTCACACTTAACTAAAATAAGTACTCAAAATAGTGGCATACACCAACATTAGAGCTTCAGAAACATTGCCGATCCACCAAGCTTTGGTTGTTGGATAGCAGTTCCAGTTCAGAGCTTCTGCCAGTAAGTTCAGAGCTACTGCCAGTACACTTAAGTTCAGAGCTGTTGCCGATCCACCAGATACAGTCTGCCATCCTACACAAAAAAAAAATACAGAGAACTAAATAAGCAAATAACAGGATCAAGTACACACACTGCAGTCGATCTGTGCCATTGGGAAACTAAACTCTGAAACTAAACTAAACTGAAACAGAGATAACAGGTTCAGAGACAACTGAAACTAAACTATACTCAAATCGATTGAGAAAAGTTCAGAGATACATGTTCAGAGAGTTCAGAGATACGTGTACGGAGTCACCATGACGGAACCGAGCACCACCAAGACTCAGATGGGAATGTATTTGTTGGTGAAGCTGGACTTCCATTGTTGCTGAGGTAGGACTCTGCAGCCATGAAGGAAGACCCTCCGTTGTTGCTGCCAGTGTTGGGGAAGACGGAGAGGACGCCGCCAGCCGCCATGTTAGAGCCGAGGCCAACGGGGGACGCCGCCGCTGGGGCTGGATCCGCGGCCAACGGCAAGGACGCCGGCCGCAGGGCTGGATCCGTTGCTGGGAAGACGTCGGGCTGCATCCGCTGCTGGGACGACGCCGGGCTGCATCCGCTGCCTTCCGCCTCTTCGCGAGCCAGCTGGGCGAGACAGTGCGGCGCTCGCTCGCGGACCGGCGGACGTGGACGGAGCTGCTGGACCTTCCCCGCGCGGATCCGGCGGCGGGGTCGAGGCCGGGCGAGGAGGCGCCCTCATCCCTCCGGCGTGGCAGGCCCAGCCTCCGCGGCGTGCAGCCTCGTCCTCTAGCAGGCACGGGAAGTGCATAATCCCTCGCTGCCGCCTACAGCGGCGTCGTCAGTACCACCACCGATGGACACCCCCACCACCTCCTCATCCTCTCCCATCCGCCGCCGCAGCGCCCACGACCCGGACGACGACGACGCCGACGACGGCCAACTTCGCGCCCACTTCCCCATCCGACGACACGAGTCCTTCTGGCATGCGTCGTGGTCTGGGCGTTTTATGGATGCAGGATGCGGCGGTGGGGAGGCGAGGGGGCGACATCAGGATTAAAGGCGCACCGCGGGAAGGTGAGAGGGCTCGCGAGGAATGTGAGATGGCGAGGTCGCTGGAATTCAAGGCGCGAGTGGGTGGGTTGGCTGCGGCATTCAAGGCACACCGGGGAAAGGAGAGATGGCTGCTGCGCTGCTGGGTGGGGGCGATGGGGTGGGTTACCACGTAACCATTTCAGTTACCACTCACCCGAACCAACCAGGGGGCCGAGAATTCCCAAACAACTCACTAGTGGGAGATAGGCTTATTGGAGTTTTAGATTAAGTAAAGGGGAGAACTAAATTAGTAAAATCAAATGAAAGGGATGAGAGCATAGGTTCAACTGGCATATGATCACCTGATGGACAAGGGGAGACTTAAGTAGCCACACTTTCTTTTCCATCAACCACATCATATTTATAAAGGGGCTCTAAGGGTGCTGGCTTTTTAAAGCTTTAGCATGTAGTGCAAAGTAGGTAGGATGGACATGGTTTGCGATATTAAGCAAGGATTTTGCAATGGTGGGTTACTCAAGGGAGGTGAAGATAAACGTATGTAGACAAAGGTTATGCTAAAAGGGTCTATATCAATCCTATTTACATCAAAGCAACCATTTCTAGTATCACAACTGAGATGATTTTTCATAGCTATTAGACTTTCTCAGCCTGACACATCTAGATCGTCTAGCACATAGCCAAGGGAGACTGATTATTCAAAAAAAACCCAAGGGAGATTCAAAGGAAGAAGAGAGAGAGAGAGAGAGAGAGAGACCCACCTTTGTTTTCCATGGATCCACCTGTGATCTTGTATGCGCCACCATCAGTCGAATCCAACCAAGAACTCGTGTGCATGATCCATCATTTGCTTCATGCTAGGCAAGAGTTTGCGTAGCCCCGGACTAGAACCATGTCCACGAACCATGAAAAGATCTTAAAGAGGTCCAGGCTTTCCTACTATAGGGAGTAGGGATGATAGCAGGCAAGCCAACATCAACCAAGGTAGGAATTGACCCAAATTTCAGATGCAACCTCGATCTTAAGAGCTCGTCACTTTGTGAATTAACTTTAGGAGGTAGGAATTTAACTATTGCTATAAACTTTTGACATTTTTTAGCGTCATTACCAAGAATAGAGTTAAAATATATCCATAGAACAATGCCAGAAATGCTTTGTTGGTATTCCCTAGCATCACTACTAGAATTTGTATATCCTAGCGGGCGTTACTATGGAATGTGAACTAATAGGTCGTATCATATACAAAAATATCCACAAAGTAAGCTGATTTACTATTGTAGCATGTCACCCAAAAGTATTATCATGGTATCATTATTTATATTTCCCAAGGGAAGGAATGATATGCAAGAATGTAGCATGGATTATGAACATGATAACATACTTGCATAATGAATCAAGTGATCATCTTTGTGGAAAACAAGGGATTTCAAGGCAAGTGGACACACACTAAGAGCTAACCTCAATGATAAAAGAGAAATAAAGAACAAAAGAATATTCCCAAGTGGACCGGACATATTCTAAAATAGCCATACAAAGAACATGTTAATTGTCATACAATACAAGTCATATGATTAGAATTAGAGCTAAGTCTATGATGGATAGGGAGATCCCGAGGCTTGGTCTGCCAGGCCCAGGGACCTTACAAACTCCTACACGAATACCCAAACATGGGGAATTACATGGGACGAGCATGGCTATCACCACCTAGCACCTACCACTCAACTAGGGGCACTATCATATCCGCATGTTCCATGCACTAGCGGACCACACCATGTATAAAGAAATTAACTACCCATGTCCTCCTAGGACTCGAACCCTACGAATTGACAAGCTAAAACATGAGCAAATCTAAAGGCACAATGAACCGTCACACCAACCTTAGTTCTACTTCTACTCATACAAACAATATGAATTGTTGAGAATAATGTTCTATATGATGGAATCATAACCTAAGAACTATGGTCTAGTTCATATGATAAGATCACACCACAAGAACATGTTAAGATCATGACACCTAAACTCTATGCTGGCTCATATGTCACAATTATAACATGAACAAGACTATACTCTAGTTCATATGCAATAATATATAAAAGATATGAGAGCTTGGACAAGGAAGAACCCATCATAGTATTATTACCAAGAGTCACTCTTCTTCCAAGGAGACAAGCTCTCCATGGTAGCTTGGCCTAGCTCCAACTACTACTAGATGGCTAAAGAGTACAAGAGTAGAGAGTGAGCTATTGAGCTCCAAATGTGGTGTGTGTGTGTGTGTGAGAGAGAGAGAGAGGGGGGTGGCATGGTCGATTCTAGGGGAACATTACCTAGATCCATGACCGCAGCACCCTCGATGCTTCAATGCTAACCGCCATCACGAGGTGGGCTCGAACAACGCCCGATGAGAGTGTGGGCACGCCTAGGGGTCGGCTTGCCATCGCGTTCGTGTGGTAGGTTGCTATCTAGGCACTGGGTCACGGTGGTGCCATGGGTTCGACCAAGTTGGCGTTGTTCTTGGGCCATTTTCACTAGGTTCCATGATTTGGTGTTTTGTGCTTTCCCAGTTGGCAATTCACCTAACTTGGTGCTTTTCCAACAAAGTGTCAATTCTTCTTGTACAAGTGGTATTTGGTCAGTAGCAAAGGTATATGTGTGTAGAAGTATTTAGTTTACTCCTTTTTGGACTTATATATGGTGGTATAAATGTGTCGATATGGACTGCCAACATAAACATCTGAACAATTCAACATCTCCTTTTGTTTAACTGAAACGGTCGTGCTTCACATGGAATTTAGCTATATATTCTAATACTAGTCATCCTTCTTCCCATCTCACCCACACACCATTTCATCGTTCCTCAACATCTCCCCAACCAATTCAACATCTCCTTCCATTTAACCATGTCCTCCAACCTAGTTATTGTGCAAGTACTATGCGTTGTAGCTCCACAACCCTCTCGCCCTGAGGGACCAAAACGTGTGCCTATGTTGAAGAATTCTGAGGGCTCTATCCTACGATGGAGTTTATGGCTATGTCAAGGGAAAGCTGAGGCTCTAGCACCTTCTTGTTAAAACTGTATATATGGGCATGTTTTTGTGGAACTTGTCTGTGCATCGAGTACTTTAGGTGGCTATGGCCAAGATTTGTGGAAACTGAAGCTTCCCACAAGCATAACATTTCTTCTCCCGAATTGGCGAGAAGCGCTGATATTGGGTCACAAGAGTGTATGAAACGCGGGACCCAACGCGTATAGAGTTTCCAAATAATAAAGTCAAGGATAGGAAATTAAATTTTCACCTCAAGAACAAAAGAACATGCACCGCCGCAATCATTAGCTTCGTTCCAAGTTCAGCTTTTATTTGTGCACCTAGAGCTGCAAAGGACAGCCAATAGTGTCACCTTAAAAAATGGTTAATTTCACGAGAGATTTTTCCTACGATATATACTAGAACTGTTGTCCAAGCATTTATTAGATTTTTTTCTCTTTGATTGTTTGAGCTTTCTACCGAGGTGTGCTGCCTCAGAATGCCAACGCCACCGTGAGCAACAGATTCCCTGTGCTCAACTCCGGCAGCAGGGTCGGGGGCATAGGCATAGGCACACACATCCACCGGAGTGTTGTTCGGCACCCAGCACACCGTGTTGCCGTCACCAACGGTGCCCGCCATCCCATGCTATGGCTCCCTAGCCACCACCGGTGTTGCCATAGCAAACGCCTCGGCGGCATGTGTTTGTTGTCTCGTTGGAGAACCAGGGACGAACACGCTGGAGCTTCTCATGCCTTTGGCTCCATAGAATAACCACTCACCATGGATATAGAGCTATGCCGGCACGTCCCGGGACATGTTGTTGGTCCTCCTCCTTCCGCGCTTCTAGCATCATGTAAATTACGTTGCTGAGTTGATTGGACGATGTGTCTAATTATTAGGAGCATTTAGAAGGCACTATGCCAATGCGTGGAACCCATAGCTACAATTATAAAATGGGTCATACATTTTTTCAACACGCACACACTTTCTCTCGAACGTGTTCACACTGTATAGTTGAATAGAATTAAGGCATGTCAATTTTGACATTCCTTACATATGAGTAATGGGCTGAAGGCACAAATGCAAAACCAACATAATATTAGTACAGTATATTTATTTCTACAAAACGTACAATCTATTTGTTTCACCATCTCGGTTTCTATAAAAAACACAAAACTTACGTCCATCTGGCATTTCTAAAATTTTTTTACATGCGTAGACCTTATGTCCATCTTGTGTAGACTACCACTCTCGTCGTAGTCCAATCAAGACGCAAATACTGTACCCCGTGATTTGTTGCCCCACATCCCCATGTCCTCTCGTACTCCCTCTTACTATCCCTTGATTTTGCTAGCTAGCTGACTATGCTTGCAAGCTGTAATGATAAATGAAACAGTCCCACTTCGCATAGAATTTAGCTATATAGGCTACTTATCCTTCCTACCATTTCACACACACCATTCCATCCTTCCTCAACATCTTTTCTAACCAATTCAACATCTCCTTCTGTTTAACCATTGCCTCCAACCGAGTCATTGTGCAAGCACACTATGCGTTGTACCTAGCTCCACAACCCTCTTGGCCCGAGGGACCAAAAGGTGCGCCTCGTTGGAGAATCCTAAGGGCTCAATCGTACACTAGAGTTTACAGACACATCAAGGAAAAGCTGAGGCTTTAGCACCTTCTTGTTGAAACCCGACAGATGAACACTTGTTGCATTCTAACCCTATCCCTTAACCGTTTGCTTCTTTCCATTGCTTCGGCGCTTGTTTCAAGCAATAGTCGAAAGTTACTAAAGTAGTTTGTCCTATTCAAAGCTATAATCAGTAACTATTATGCATACAACAATAAATATAGTTGTTTCTTCTAGTGAGAAATCGAGTACTGTTTTTTTAGCTATAGTATCGTGAATTTGACAGAAAAAGCAAGGTTCAAAGCCCACGGAGCCGTAGGTCGACATTCCTTCTTCTTTCCAAGCTTCTGGTGGTATCTATGAGATCGCCAAGGACACGCGAACACCCTCATCGTAGACCAGTGACGCAAACGATGATTAACGTGAGTCACTGCCCCTCGGATCCACCTTTTCTCTTGTAGATTTCATTCCTCCCTAGTACTGATTGCTTTTATTTTTATTTTCCCTAGTAAATTAAATGCTTGGATTAGATTAATTTGTTTGAACACCAACGATCTCAGCCGCCAGGTTCCAACGAATGTCACAACGATCACACTTGTCTCGGTCACCGAAAAACGAACACATACACGCGAGAGAGGAAGAACGAGGGAGACAATTGTTCACGCCACCCACGTGCATCGCTATTTTTGCATTCTTTTATTGATAAGGAGATACATCGGGCTCCCACAACCACCCACCCTTCCACAATGCACAGCTGCACAGTGCCCCATTATATTCGGTGGCCCGTGCGTCATGCACGGCGTGCGCCCACGGCGTGGAAAACTCTCAATGACACGGTCAGAGCATGGGACGTGGAGTCTCTGCACCCGCTCTAATTCTTTGCTCCACGTTATTTGCTGCACCTCATCCCCCTGTCCTGATCTCATACTCCCTCTTACTATACCTTGATTTTGCTTGCTAGCTAGCTGTAATGATAACTGAAATGGTCCCACTTTGCATAGAATTTAGCTATATATGCTAGTCATCCTTCCTTCCATTTCACTGACACACCATTCCATCCTTCCACAACATCTCCTCCAACCAATTCAACATCTCCTTCAGTTTAACCATGTCCTCCAACCTAGTCATTGAGCAAGCACTATGTGCTACTGCTCCACAACGTTCTCGACCCGAGGGACCCAAAGGCGTGCCTACATTGGAGAATTCTGAGGGCACTATCCTATGATGGAGTTTATCTTCGTCAAGGGAAATCTGAGGCTTTAGCACCTTCTTTTTGAAATTGACATAAAAAGAGAACGCCCAGGACACGTGAACACCCTCAACGGAGACCAATAACGCAATGGATGCTTAACGTCAGTCGCTGCCGCTCCGATCCCCCTTTCCTCTTGTAGATTTTTTTTCCTCCCCTCTATTGTTACTTTTATTTTTATTATCCCTAGTAAATTAAATACTTGGATTAGAAGGGTTTGACAATGTGCCACCATGGAACATATGCCTAAATCTATAAAATGGGCCATACATTTTTTGAGGTAGAATAAATATATTGGACAAACTTATTTTATCAAAATGCATGCCTACATTGTCAAGGGAAAGCTGAGGCTTTAGTACCATGTCGTTGAAATTGACAGATGAACAGATCGCAGAGGTCCATGACCAGTGAGCTGATGCCCACGAACACCCTCGTCAGAGACCAATGATGCAAACGATGCTTAACATGAGTCGCAGCCCCTCTGATCCCACTTTGCTCTTGTAGATTTCATTCCTCTCCTCTATTTGATTACGTACTTTTATTTTTATTATCCCTAGTAAATTAAATAGGATTTGATTAGTTGGTGCATTAATTGTGATTTTATCCCTAGTCAATTATAAATGCTTTCCAACTATAGTGGTGAAAATATTTATGCAGCAGTGCATCATAACCATAAATAACTGCTAAATCTCAAATATATTTTGTCTAAAAATACATAAAAAAAACTCTCAGGTCCAACAACGGCAGGGATGTTGCATGGTCCCTAGTGCTTAGCGGCCACCATGAACGATGACGTGAACAGTTCACGGCATCTCTTCAGCCTCAGGGCCTCAATCATGCGCGCCGCACTAATCATCACCAGTGGTGTAGCCCCAGCCGGCCACCGGAGCCCACCCGCGATGGGCTGCAGCAAAAGTAAAGGGACCCATCAAGCGAGTGAGGAGAGACTGAGAGAGTCTCTGTCTGCTGGCATTTTCCCGTTTTGTGCACATTCTGCTTCTTGGTCGCCTGGCCGCACTAACCACGGTCGCTCTAGCACTGCAGTGAGCGATCCTGTCCAGTATCCCATTCATCACTTGCATCGTGGATCGCCGAGCGCCATGCCATTGTACAAGGTTAGAAGTAGTGCAGCAGTGGCCATGATGGGCCTGGTGGTAGCAGCGCCGACATTTCTTTCCCCGCCAGTGCCCGAGAGCTTCAACAACGAAGGTAGGTACGTGTGCCTGGTCGCCGCCTTCATTCCTAGACGTGGATTTCTCGATTGTAGGTCCATGCGGTAAGTCTATCCTAACCACATGATGTGTTTGGAGCATCAAGACCATCCCAATTCGTCTTCCTGCTCCTCAGCCCTGCCTCCTACCTCACCACCCTCGGCCTCCATCTCCCCCACCACCACCTCCAACCGCCCGGCGCCCACCGTCCCCGCAGCTGGCAAGCTAGGGTTTTGTCGGAGCTCCACAGCGGCACCACCATCTCACTCTTCCTCATCCCCCACCTCCTCCCGCATGCGGCCATGGCAAACTTCGGCGTTGTCCACAAAAGTCTGGCTATGGCGCCCCCCCCCCCCTCCCTATCTTAGCACTGCAGGCACAGCTAGGGCCGCTAATAGGCCCCTAGTGGACTCACCAGCCACTTGTAGTATATTATTATGATGACTACCCACAAAAAAAAAGGATATTTCCAAGACAAAAATGTTAAGTAGCTAAAGCAAGGAGGGGAGAAAAAGGACAAAATACATTAATATATATGAGTCAAAGTGGTATATCCACATACCAATTGCTATAACTGAAAGTGGAACATCCATAAATATGACCACATAAGGACAAAAAACGCTACATGCAAGATAAGAAAATGTGTCACATCCACGATAAAATTGAGAAATGATATAGGTTCGGAAACATTCGCACATTATGTCGTATCTTAATATATAATCGATTCTGTTCTTGTAGGGATGACCAGGCCACTATCGAGCAGCGTGGCGACCGTAGGACTCACGCGAGGTGTCTGCGCTCAGATTAGCTAGTCTTAGCACCATTACTGCTATGGATGACCGACCTTACATTTGCACTGATTGCTCCATGACCTTTAGTCGGGAGACGATGCTGTGGGCAGTGGGCACATGAGGTCGCACAATCATGACCACCTCTCCTCCAAGTCTAAGGAGGATGCACCCACAACGAAGAGGATAAGGAAGAAGTGGAAGTCAAAGCTGAGGACCGTGAGAAGCCGTTAGAGCCGACAATGACTTTTACCAACAGATGCCAAAACCGTTAGTGAAGGGGGTTCAGGAATCGACAGCGATTACTGTAGTTGTGTATGCAAACTATCACATGTTCACATAAGTTTTATGTCACTCGTAGAGATAGTTTTATGTCACCCGTAGAGATGGATTTTCCCTTTATGGGTCGCTGTTTATGCAACTACAAAACTAAAACCATTAAAGAAAGTGTTCAAAGTTATAATCAGTGATTATTATGCACACAACAATAAATACAATTGCTTTTTCTAGTGAGAAATCGAGTATTGTTTTTACACAGCTATAGCGTCTGTGAATTTGACAGAAAAGCAAGGTTCAAAGCCGATAGAGCGGTAGGTCAACATTCCTTCTTCTTTCCAAGCTTCTGGTGGTATCTATGAGATCGCCAAGGACGTGCGAAAACCCTCATCGGAGACCACTACGCAAACGATGCTTAACGTGAGTCGCTGCCCCTCCGATCCACCTTTCCTCATGTAGATTTCATTCCTCCCCAGTATTGATTACTTTTATTTTTATTATCCCTAGTAAATTAAATGCTTGGATTAGATTAATTTGTTTGAACACCAACGATCTCAGCCACTGGGTTCCAGCGAAGGTCACAACGATCACACTCACCTCGGTCACCAAAAAACGAACACATACACGCGATAGAGGAAGAATGAGGGAGAGAACTGTTCACGCCACCACGTGCATCACTATTTTTGCATTCTTTTATTGATAAGGAGATACACCGGGCTCCCCCATCCATCCCCTACCACAATGCGCAGCTGCACGGTGCCCCATTATTTTAGGTGGCCCATGCGTCATGCACGGCGTGCGCCCACGGCGTGGTAAACTCTCAATGACACGGTCAGAGCATGGGATGTGGAGTCTATGCACCCGCTCTGATACTATGCTCCACGTGATTTGCTGCACCTCATCCCCCCGTGTCCTCATCTCATACTCCCTCTTACTATCCCTTGATTTTGCTTGCTAGCTAGCTGCAATGATAATTGAAATGGTCCCACTTCGCATAGAATTTAGCTATATATGCTAGTCATCCTTCCTTCCATTTCACTGACACACCATTCCATCCTTCCACCACATCTCCTCCAACCAATTCAACATCTCCTTCCGTTTAACCATGTCATCCAGCCTAGTCATTGAGCATGCACTATGCGCTACTGCTCCACAACGCTCTCGGCCCGAGGGACCCAAAGGCGTGCCTACATTGGAGCATTCTGAGGGCTCTATCCTACAGTGGAGTTTATCTACGTCAAGGGAAATCTGAGGCTTTAGCACCTTCTTGTTGAATACGTCAAGGGAAATCTGAGGCTTTAGCACCTTCTTGTTGAATACGTCAAAGGGAAATCTGAGGCTTTAGCACCTTCTTGTTGAAATTGACAGAAAGAAGAGATCGCCGAGGACACGTGAACACCCTCAACGAAGACCACTAACGCAAAGGATGCTAACGTGAGTCGCTGCCGCTCCGATCCCCCCTTTCCTCTTATAGATTTCTTTCCTCCCCTCTATTATTACTTCTATTTTTATTATCCCTAATAAATTAAATGCTTGGATTAGAAGGGTTTGACAATGCGCCACCACGGAACCTATTCCTAATAAATCTATAAAGTGGGCCATACATTTTTTGAGCTAGAATAAATATATGGGACAAACATATTTTATTAAAATGCATGCATTGTAGAATTTTGAGGGCTCTATCCTACGGTGGACTTTACATCTGCGTCAAGGGAAAGCTGAGGCTTTAATAACTTGTCGTTGAAATTGACAGATGAAGAGATCGCAGAGGTCCATGACTGGTGAGCTGATCCCCAGGAACACCCAATGATGCAAACGATGCTTAACATGAGTCGCAGCCCCTCCGATCCCACTTTGCTCTTGTAGATTTCATTCCTCTCCTCTATTGATTACATACTTTTATTTTTATTATCCCTAGTAAATTAAATAGGATCTAATTAGTTCGTGCATTAGTTGTGATTTTATCCCTAGTCAATTATAAATGCTTTCCAACTATAGTGGTGAAAATATTTATGCAGTAGTGCATTATAACCACAAATAACTGCTAAATCTCAAATATATTTTGTCTAAAAATATTATTTTGTCTAAACAATCCATAAAAAACTCTCAGGTCCAACAACGGCGGGGATGCTGCATCGTCCCTGGTGCTTAGCGGCCACCATGAGCGATGGCGTGAACAGTTCCGATATCTCTTCAGCCTCAGGGCCTCGATCATGCACGCCATGCTAATCATCACCAGTGGTGTAGCCCTAGCCAGCCACCGGAGCCCACCCGCGGTGCGCTGCAGCAAAAGTAGGGACCCATCGAGCGAGTGAGGAGGGACTAAGAGAGTCTCTGTCGGCTGGCATTTTCCGTTTTTGTGCACATTCTTTCTTGGTTGCCTCGCCGCACTAACCCGCGGTCGCTCTAGCACCGTAGTGGCGATCCTGGCTGTATCCCATTCACCGCTTGCATCGCGCGCCACGCCACCTAGAGCACCATGGCACTGTACAAGGTTAGGAGTAGTGCGGTGGTGGCCATGATGGGCCTGGTGGTAGTAGCGGCGGCACTTCTTTCCCCGTCGGTGCCTAGGAGCTTCAACGACAAAGGTATGTACGTGTGCCTGGTCGCCGCCTTCATTCCTAGACGCGGATTTCTCGATTGTAGGTGCATATGGTAAGTCTATCCTAACCGCATCAAGTGTTTGGAGCATCAAGACCATCCCAACTTGTCTTCCTGCCCCTCAGCCCCATCTCCTACCTCGCCACCCTCGGCCACCATCTTGCCCTCACCTCCACCACATCCAACCACCCTGGTGCCCATCGTCCCCTGTAGCTAGTGAACTAGGGTTTCGGTCGGAGCTCCACAACGGCACCACCTTCTCCCTCTTCCTCATAACCCCGCCTCCTCCCACATGCGGCCATGGAAAACTCTGGTGATCTCCACAAAATTCTGGCCATGGCGCCCCCACCCCTCCCTGCAGCTGGCTTAGCACCGCAGGCACAACTAGGGCCGCTAATAGGCCCCTAATGGACTTACCAGCCACTTGTAGTATATTATTATGATGACTACCCACAAAGAAAGGATATTGCCAAGACAAAAACGTTAAGTAGGTAAAGCAAGGAGGGGAGAAAAAGGACAAAATACATTAATATATACAACTCAAAGTGGTATATCCACATACCTATTGCTATAACTGAAAGTGGAGCATCCATAAATATGACCACATAAGGACAAAACACACTACATGCAAGATAAGAAAATGCGTCACATCCATGATAAAGATTGAGAAACAATATAGGTTCGGAAACATTCGCACATTATGTCACATCATAATATATAATCGATCCCCCGCCCCGATTCGTTGTATAAATTTGTGGATCTTTGGTGGGCTGTTCTGGTTGGGACGACCAGGCCACTATCGAGTAGCGTGGCGACCGTAGGACTCACGCGAGGTGTCTAGGCTTAGATTAGCTAGTCTTAGGACCATTACTTGCTATGGATCACCGGGCCGACACTCGGGGCGAAGCCACATTGAGTTTGGGTGGTGCACCGGCTCCAGTGCAAGAAAAAATATTTAACACTAAGTAGCTTATTTTGACTACATAAATTAGTTGAATTCTACACTTCTTTGCTAACATTGTGCACCACCATAAAGTTAATACTAGCTTCGCCTCTGCTTACACTTGCACTGATTGCTCCATGACCTTTGGTCGGGAGACGATGTTGTGGGCAGTGGGCACATGAGGTCGCACAATCGTGACCACCTCTCCTCCAAGTTTAAGGAGGATGCACCCACAACGAATAGGATAAGGAAGAAGTGGAAGTCAAAGCTGAGGACCGTGAGATGCCGCTAGAGCCGACAATGACTTTTACCAATAGATGCCAAAACCGTCAGTAAAGGGAGTTGAGGAATCGACAGTGATTACTGTAGTAGTGTATGCAAACTATCACATGTTCACATAAGTTTTATGTCACCCGTAGAGATGGATTTTCCCTTTATGGGTCGCAATTTACGCAACCAGAAAACTAACACCATTAAAATCGATGGTTCACATGCCTTACATGTAGGCCTCACCATGATCCAACAGACAAGGCCACTTCGAGCCTTCAAAGTTGTTTCACCGGCATCGTGCCTTGTAGCCCATATGTGTGATCCTAGGTTCAATCCGCACTTTCTCCACCTTGGTTTCTCCACAGAACAATAAACTTTCATCCATCTGTTTTTTTTTCCAAAAGAAAATAGCATGGCTTGGCCTAATATCCATCTGGTGCATGTGTGCTCCTCGACACTCCTGAATGCGAATCCTGCTTTGTTTCCAAAAAAAACTAGAGTCAGATGATAATTAGATCAACGAATCAAAATTATAAATATAAAAAGGATATTCTTTTCATCAAGTGGTTGATCGCCCATGACGCAATCACATAGAGTGAGTTCAGTGTCCCATCCTTTTTTTACCACTTCCATTGTGATTTTCTTCTTTTCCACGAAAGTCATTCTTGGCAAAGATTTTTCATAGTCCATTGTACTCTATCACACACTCCTGCTCACCCTAGCTCACAAGCACGATAGCCCGACCTCGCCTCCTTCCTCACACGCCTGACGTAACTCCTCCATATCTGCCCTTCGGTGGTAGTAGGCTCTAGTGGTGGCTCTTATCCACGCACGCGGCTCCTCCATCTCCCCCTCGGATTGTGGGTAGTTAGGTTCCTCCTTCTAGATATATGAATTAGAGTTTTGGCAAGCTCTCCTTCTCATCTTCTCAAACTCTGGCGGGCTTACAAAGGGTTGGTTTCATGGGAGCGTGGACTGAAACCATGTGATATGCCACCTTTAGAGGTGGACCGACCTATATGGCCAGGTCATTGCCAGCAAGCACCACTAGTACCCTACAGTTCTTTGGCCGACAACAACATTAGTCGAGCAGAGCGCTGCCGCTTGGGCCTGTGGGCCATCTCGCCAGCAATATTAACGGCCCACGTTTTGGCCTGTTTTGGCTCTTAGGGATAGGCAAAGTGGCAGCAGCAGCAGCGCACTCAGAGGCCATGACTCCACCTCAGCGATACACTCAGTGCGGCCAGTGGCGCTCCAACTGGCGAGTCCGTGAGTGGCAACGCCGGCGCAACACTGCTCCCTCCTCTGGCCAACCATGTCTCCCGTCCCATTCCATCTGCCTTCCACTATGCCGGCAGCCGGCGGGCGGCGTTTAGCCAGCCAGCTAGCAGCAGTGGGGCCACGGTACGACAGCCAGCAAGCGGCACCGAGGTGCCGAGCCAGCAGCAACAACTATTTCAACTTGTTGTTCATCACTCTATTCTCTGATTTCTTCAACTATGTGCGTTTGAATGTTACTAATACTAGTTCATCTCTTGTCGAAGGAAAGATAGCTTGATTGCTGAACATCAGAATAATGAAATAGCCTGGTTAGACCCAGTGATACAAGATGGGGTTCTCATTTCACCACATTACTTTGTATTGAGAACAGGTATTGTCTATGGTGCATGGAGATGAATGCAATCCTTGTGGAGCAGTCGGTATTGTCTATGGATAGATATTATTGTATAGTAATTAATTACTATTTAAGGAGGGCGGTCTAGTATTTTTCTATGTTTTGCACGGAGGACACTTTCTTTGCGTGAAAAGTTCTGTGCGGAGGACACTTTCTTTGCTTGAAAAGTTCTGTGGTATTACACCGACTCTTGCCTCCTAGCTTTAGTCATAACTAAAACGGTCCTGTTTCGCATAGAATTTGCTATATATGTTGCTCATTCCCTCATTGCACGGGTCCATCCTTCCTCAACATCTCCTGCAATCAATTCATCATCTTCTTCCATTTAACCATGTCCTCCAACTAGGGATGAAAACGAAAATGATTGCTTCCAATTTTCTGAAGTCGTTTTCGAGTTTTTCTGATTTAATGCCTAAACAAAACGAAAGTCATAACTGAGGTCTCTATCCTGCGGTGGAGTTTACAGCTACGTCAAGGGAAAGCTGAGGCTTTAGGAACTTCTCGTTGAATGAATGGATGAAAATATCGCCAAGGACATATTTTCCATGACTGGTGAACTCCCACGTGAACAACCTCGCCGGAGACCAATGACGATGCAAACAATGATTAACGTGAGTCGCTGCCCTTCCACTTTTCCTCTTGCAGATTTCATTTGTCCCCTCTATTGATTACTTTTATTTTTATTATCCCTAGTAAATTAGATAATTGTATTAGATTAGTTGGTGCGTTAATTGTGATTTATAAATTTGAGATCTTAGTAGGTACAGGGAAACAAATTATTTATTGCTCATTAGTATAGTTGTAATTGAACAAAAAGGAAAGATGTGTATAAGATGTGCCATACATTTTTTTTTTTTTAACACAGACAAAACGGGGCACACATATTCCCTCAAACGTGTTCACACGATATAGTTTCAATAGACATAATGGCATGTCAGGTATGATATTCCTTGCATATGAATAATGGACTAGAGTCACAAATGCAAAACCGACATAATATTAGTACAAGCTGTTTGTTTTTGAAAAAGCACAATCTATTTAATCAAGTTGTTTGCTTGTCTTACTCGTATCCAATGCAAAAATTTTATAGCTTTTGCCCAGGTCATAATTTGTTTTCTATCCTTGTGGGGCAACTATGAGTTCACCCCATCGCCCCACACCCGCACACACGCACTACACAAACTTGATTACCACTAGTATAGTGCCCGTGGTAACGCTATGACTTTATTTCAGAGATGCACATAAAAATAACCAAACCAAACGACGATGTTTTTTTTTATAGTTTAATTCTTGTTTCACACAATTGTATATGCCCATATATATAATCCGAAAACACCTATGCATAACTATTAACAAGACATAATAAAGTTACACCTCATCTTAATAATCATCTAATTTACATAATAAAGGACAGCCAATAGTTGAGAAGCAATCTGAGCGGTTGATTTGAATGTGGTTGTTTTTGTGTACATTTATCTCAATGGGGGACGTTTTTCTGGATAGACCAAGCGATGAAGATGTCGGTGCATTAGTAGGGTTAGACTCATCCTGCCTAGCATGGTGGTTTGAGTGTTAGGCATGGTAGGCTAGCTTGTGACGATATCATAGTTGTCCATGTGGTGTTCTCTTCAACCATGAGCTTCCACGAGAAGTTGACCAAATGGTCTTGAGCTCTTCCTAGATGACAAAATAACTTCCAGAGGCACACATTTGTGCATTAACATGTTCCAGAGATCAAAACTCGTCCTTCGTATAGGAGGATCTGATAGAAAGGAAATGTGGTTTAGGATGAAAAAAAATTCTTTTTGACAACCGAGAAAATTGTCCTAAGTCAAGTAGCCGCTATGTATATACGTACCAATTTATTTATATCACTTTGTATTAATCTTCTATAAATATTAAGAAGTGGCATATATCACTTGATCCGAAACTGCAGCCTCCCTCAAGTGTTTTTAGAAACTCATGACGTGCGTAACATGACCATGACTGTAAAACACCACCTGATGGAACCAAATTTCTGGTGACTGTATATATGGGCATGTTTTTGTGGAACTTGTCTGTGCATCAGAGTACTTTAGGTGGCTATATATGGCCAAGATTTGTGGAAACTGAAGCTTTCCACAAGCATAACATTTCTTCTCCCGAATTGGCGAGAAGCGCGCTGATATTGGGTCACAAGAGTGTATGAAACGCGGGACCCAACGCGTATAGAGTTTCCAAATAATAAAGTCAGGGATAGGAAATTAAATTTTCACCTCAAGAACAAAAGAACATGCACAGCCGCAATCATTAGTTTCGTTCCAAGTTCAGCTTTTATTTGTACACCTAGAGCTGCAAAGGACAGAGCCAATAGTGTCACCATAAAAAATGGTTAATTTCACGAGAGATTTTTCCTACGATATATACTAGTACTGCTGTCCAAGCTTTTATTAGATTTTTACCGAGACTATTGATTTCAGATTTTCCGTTCCGTGGCTGTATGCCATCATGTTCACAATGCATTCTTGTGTTGATGCATTGATGGATCACAATTTACATCCATTTATTCTTCTAAGGGTTTTACCCGCTTTTTATTTTAATTTGAGTCACGTTCATGGAAGGGACTAGTCATTCTATTTAATTCTTTGTTTGATTGTTTGTCGTGTGTGTACTGAGCAAGATCCTGTTGTTGTCTTCTTCGGTGCCAGCCTGAACGTCGACGTGAGCAAGAGATTCCCTGTGCTCGACTCTGGCAGCAGGGTCGGGGGGCATAGGCATAGGCACGCATCCACCGGTGTGTTGTGCGGCACCCAGGACACCATGTTGCCGTCGGTGCCCGCCATCCCATGCTATGGCTTCCCTAGCCACCACCGGTATTGCCATAGCAAACGCCTTGGTGGCATGTGCTTGTTGTCCCGTTGGAGAACCAGGGACGAACACGCTGGAGCTTCTCATGCCTTTGGCTCCATGGAATAACCACTCACCATGGGTATAGAGCTATGCCGGCATGTCCCGGGGACATGTTGCTGGTCCTCACTCCTTTCGCGCTTCTAGCATCATGTAAATTACGTTGCTGAGTTGATTGGACGATGTGTTCAATTGTTAGGAGCATTTAGAAGGCACTATGCCAATGCGTGGAACCCATACCTACAATTATAAAATGGGTCATACATTTTTTCAACACGCACACACTTTCTCTCGAACGTGTTCACACTATATAGTTGAATAGAAATAAAGGCATGTCAATTTTGACATTCCTTACATATGAATAATGGGCTGAAGGCACAAATGCAAAACAAACATAATATTAGTACAGTATATTTGTTTCTACAAAACGTACAATCCATTAGTTTCACCATCTCGGTTTCTATAAAAAAAACAAAAAACTTACGTCCATCTGGCATTTCTAAAAAAAATTTACATGCGTAGACCTTATGTCCATCTTGTGTAGACTACCACTCTCGTCATAGTCAATCAAGACGCAAATACTGTACCCCGTGATTTGTTGCCCCACATCCCCATGTCCTCTCGTACCCCCTCTTACTATCCCTTGATTTTGCTAGCTAGTTGACTATGCTTGCAAGCTGTAATGATAAATGAAACAGTCCCACTTCACATAGAATTTAGTTATATAGGCTACTCATCCTTCCTACCATTTCACACACACCATTCCATTCTTCCTCAACATCTTGTCTAACCAATTCAACATCTCCTTCTGTTTAACCATGCCCTCCAACCGAGTCATTGTGCAAGCACACTATGCGTTGTAACTAGCTCCACAACCCTCTTGGCCCGAGGGACCAAAAAGGTGCGCCTACGTTGGAGAATCCTAAGGGCTCAATTGTACACTAGAGTTTACAGACACATCAAGGAAAAGCTGAGGCTTTAGCACCTTCTTGTTGAAACCGACAGATGAACACTTGTTGCATTCTAACCCTATCCCTTAACCGTTTGCTTCTTTCCATTGCTTCAACGCTTGTTTCAAGCAATAGTCAAAAGTTACTAAAGTAGTTTGTCCTATTCAAAGCTATAATCAGTGACTATTATGCACACAACAATAAATATAGTTGTTTTTTCTAGTGAGAAATCGAGTACTGTTTTTAGCTATAGTGTCTGCGAATTTGACGAGAGAAAAGCAAGGTTCAAAGCCCACGGAGCGGTAGGTCGACATTCCTTCTTCTTTCCAAGCTTCGGTGGTATCTATGAGATCGCCAAGGACACCTGAACACCCTCATCGTAGACCACCGACGCAAAGCGATGCTTAACGTGAGTCGCTGCCCCTCGGATCCACCTTTTTTTTTCTTGTAGATTTCATTCCTCCCTAGTACTGATTACTTTTATTTTTATTTTCCCTAGTAAATTAAATGCTTGGATTAGATTAATTTGTTTGAACGCCAACGATCTCAGCCGCCCGAGGTTCCAACGAATGTCACAACGATCACACTTGTCTCGGTCACGAGAAAAACGAACACATACACGCGAGAGAGGAAGAACGAGGGAGACAATTGTTCACGCCACCACGTGCATCGCTATTTTTACATTCTTTTATGGATAAGGAGATACATCGGGCTCCCACAACTACCCACCCTTCCACAATGCACAGCTGCACGCGGCCCCCATTATATTCGGTGGCCCGCGGCGTGGAAAAACTCTCAATGACACGGTCGAGCATGGGACGTGGAGTCTCCGCACCCGCCTCGATTCTATGCTCCCTCTTACTATACCTTGATTTTGCTTGCTAGCTAGCTGTAATGATAACTGAAATGATCCCACTTCGCATAGAATTTAGCTATATATGCTAGTCATCCTTCCTTCCATTTCACTGACACACCATTCCATCCTTCCACAACATCTCCTCCAACCAATTCAACATCTCCTTCCATTTAACCATGTCCTCCAACCTAGTCATTGAGCAAGCACTATGTGCTACTTGCTCCACAACGCTCTCGGCCCGAGGGACCCAAAGGCGTGCCTACATTGGAGAATTCCCGAGGGCACTATCCTATGATGGAGTTTATCTTTGTCAAGGGAGATCTGAGGCTTTAGCACCTTCTTTTTGAAATTGACATAAGAAGAGATCGCGAGGACACGTGAACACCCTCAACGGAGACCAATAACGCATAGCGGATGCTTAACGTGGAGTCATTTGCCGCTCCGATCCCCTTTCCTCTTGTAGATTTTTTTCCTCCCTCTATTGTTACTTTTATTTTTATTATCCCTAGTAAATTAAATACTTGGATTAGAAGGGTTTGACAATGTGCCACCATGGAACATATACCTAAATCTATAAAATGGGCCATACATTTTTTTGAGGTAGAATAAATATATTGGACAAACATATTTTTATCAAAATGCATGCCTACATTGTAGAATTTTGAGGGCTCTATCCTACAAATGGACTTTACATCTTCGTCAAGGAAAGGCGAGGCTTTAGTACCTTGTCGTTGAAATTGACAGATGAAGAGATCGCGAGAGGTCCATCACCGGTGAGCTCATGCCCACGAACACCCTCGTCGAGAGACCAATGATGCAAACGATGCTTAACATGAGTCGCGGCCCCTCCGATCCCACTTTGCTCTTGTAGATTCCATTCCTCTCCTCCATTTGATTACGTTACTTTTTATTTTTATTATCCCTAGTAAATTAAATAGGATTTTATTAGTTTATGCATTAATTGTGATTTTTATCCCTAGTAAATTAAATGCTTTCCAACTATAGTGGTGAAAATATTTATGCAAGTAGTGTCGGCGTTTCCGGAGCGGGCACCGGGAGCCGGCAATAAAAGAATTTATGTGCCGTGCGCCCCCTTCCCTCGATGGCGTAGCGAGATCGACAACGGACACGGCGGATTTATCACGGTCCAGGCCAGCGGGCCCCTACGTCCCAGCGGTGGTGAGTCCTCGTTAGTGTTACCTCGCTCACGGGGGGTGAGAGCCTGTAGTAGGGGGATTTCACGAGGGCGGTTGCGAGGGAGAGACACTTGGTCTCAAGCCTCGCGATCGTGGTACCGTAGTGGTGTTGTGTTCTAACTGTTCAGTTTTCCATCCCCCCTTGCTAATGGGGTATTACTCCTCCTTTTATAGTGGAAAGAAGGTGGTAACATTTACACCTTTGGCGGTGCTTAGGTGGCTAATTCCCGAGGCTGCACCGTTGCATGTGCGCGAGAGGGCTGACGCCCCATCGTGAGCTTGGATGGTGGCACGCGTCTTGATCGATGGCGTCGTGCCGCTCCCCTGGTGCAACCCGGGGCCTGTGGCGTCCCTCACGATCCGCATGGCGGCGGCCCGGCAAGTTTGGGAGCGGCGTGTAGTGTGCGGTCGGCTTAACGTGGCGTCGTGGCGGTCGTTACGGGGAAATGAGCGGTGCATCCTGATTTCCGTGCCGTGTGGTGTAATCGTCACCAAACCGGCTTTGTGTCCCATCGGTCGGATTGGGGAGGGGGATTTGTCGGTCGGTTTGGTAGGGCGTGTCGATGGCACGACGTATCGCTGGCGTGCAACCGCATTAAATGCGGTTGTTCCCCTTCCCGGACGGAACCTCCCATGCCCGAAGGTCTGCGACCCTTTATTGGGATAGTTGAGCCGCTCTGCCCGAGGTATGGAGAGCTGGTCTCCCTCGGGCGAGGCGGAATTTGTACGCCCGAGGATGGCTAGCTAGGCCACCCTCGGCCGCGGTGGCGTCAAAGCGCCCGGGTTGCCCTCGGGCGGGACGGAGATCGGAGCGTGGTCCGAGGCTTCTTGGCAAGCAATGGCGTCGTGGCGTCACGGGTCTTCGATTCGTGGAGTTCCTCAGCCCTTTGTCATTCCTGAGCGTAGTCGCTCCTGGTTGTCAATCTTGGCTATGGAGCGGACAAGGCGGTCGTGGGCTGGCTTGTCGATTGGGCGTATTGTACCCGGCGTCGTCATGGTGATGACTCCCGTGGGCCGTTTGTGGGCCATCATCGTCTTCATTGGTCGTCGGGGCTTCTGGGCCTGGCCCTCGGTCGTCTGGGCCGTCCTTCGTATGGGGGCAATGGCAGGCTGAGTTTTACTGGGCCTAGATGGGCCGACGGTTTCTCATTATCATGAGAATGTCTCGGGGCCCAATATTTTGGTCCCCGACAGTAGCCCCCGCGCCCCCGAGTGAGTGAGGACTCGCTCGGGGGTTCCCTGCACTCCCGTCGCCTCCTTTTGCTCTCGGGGTGGTTTGTCTACAAAGGGGTGCGCGGCCACCGTTGGGTGTAGCCCCCGAGGCCTCGAATGGAAGGATGAGTTCCTTCGAGGTCTTAAATCTCGCACGTCGGCAAGATCAGAACAGCTCTATATTGCGCTTGATTGTGCGAAGCTTGTTCATTTTTGCGGGGGCAGCCCGAGGCCTGCGCTTATGTACGCGAGGTCGGCCTAGGCTTCCTCGACTTTTGGGCTACGCTCCTCTGGCTCCCCCCTGAGGGGGAGGAGGAGGGGAGAGTCACCTCGGTGCCCTGAAAGCCCGACCGTGGTGAACTCCGGTTGAACGTTGTAGCGGGTCGGTTTAAGTGGGGTGCCCGTGCCCTCGCCGGGGCGGGGTCGGCTATGTGATCGAGATTCACCCCATGAGAACCCTCGGACCGTTTAGCGAGATCCGGGGTTTGACGGATCAACCCCCCGGGGCCCGAAGGCCTCCCCACGGATGGGACATCTCTATAAACGGCCCAGGGTCTTAAACACGTTCGGAAATCCAGCCCGGAGAGGGCCCGGTATAGCTGGTTGTGCATTTCCATCCGTCCACGGTTCGGGTTATCTGGGCGGCCGTCGAAACCCATGTGGGTCGGCTGGTAACCTGCGGATCATAGGGTGCACGCGGACGTCGCGTCGGCCGAGGCTTGGTGGAAACCGTCGTCGGGGTGACTTTTGCCCCTTAGGGTCGGGCGCTTCTTTGGATGTGGATGGCGGACGGTTATACCCACGTGGGGAGACGAGGTGTCTCCCTCGTCGTGCTGGCGGCGTGGTGGTTCGGCGTCCGATGGGGCGTAGCTCGTGGCCTCCGTCGGGGCGGTATCGAGGGGGCCGCCGTAGTGCATTACACACTTGGTGGCCCGCCCGTGGGTTGAGCCGTTGGATGGGCGGTTGCCGTTCCATCATGGGCCGTCCACTCCGAGAGTCGGTTTGATTGCCCGGTAGGGCGGTTTGCCTTCCCTTCCCTATAAATCTGGGGCTTGCGCGCCTTGCGCGGATAGTTGCTCCCTTGCTTCTCTGCCATCGCCTTCTTGCCTTCTTCTTGTAGCAATTAAGAGATAGAAAGGCTGTCTTGCAGGAGAGATTTAGGAAGAGATTCACTTGCCTTGCGCTCGTGTGATCGGTATCGCTTTGGGAGTCGCGGTTGCCGCCTCTCCCGATCTTCCCATGGCGCTCGATCGGGTGGTGGCGACCAGGCGAGGAGGTGCTCGATGCCGAGCCATGGTCGAGGTCGTCGGCGACGAAGAGAAGCTCCAGCGCTGGGTTGAGGAAGGGCTTCTCCGCCCCGGACCAGCGATGAGAATCCGGGAGTGGATAGCCGGATTGGACCGAGGAGGAGCGAATCCTCCTGACGGTTATGTGGTGAGCCTGATCGATCTTCACCGTCGTGGCTTCGGGATGCCGGCCGGTCGGTTTATCCGGGCGATCCTCCACTACTATGAGATCGAACTTCATCATCTGCCCCCAAACTCGGTCTCCCCAGGCCGCCATCTTCGTCACCCTTTGCGAGGGATTCACGGGGATCGAGCCGCATTGGGACCTTTTTGGTTGTGGTTCTTCAAGGCGGATCTTACGACCGCATTAGTGGCGCAGGGCCGACCGCGGAGGGCGCTGCGTGTTGGTGGCTGCGCGCTTCAAGTTCGCGCGGAGCAGACAAAGCCGAACCGAGCTGATGGGTACATCCTTTCCAAGCTCACCTCCTCTAACAAGGGGTGGCGGGATCGGTGGTTCTACCTCCGCCTTAGCGATGGGAACGCAGCTCCCGGCATATCTTGGGCGGGTCCTCAAGATCCGTCCCAAAGAAGTGGAACCTGGGGTCCCCTTCGGAGATCCACCCTCGGGGAGGGGTTGAGACAGCGGTCCTGCGTCTTCGGGAGAAGGACGTGAACGCCGCCGCCGTGGTTGCTGCCTTCCACCGGCGCCGACTGCTGCCTTTGATGGATCGTCCCTTGCTTATGTGCAAGATGGCGCTCGGAGCTTCCGGCCTTGGCGCGTGCGCGGATGTCGGGCCTTACGCTCATGCCGACGATCCGGCCAAGAGGGTCGAGGGACGCGTTGGGGTCCAACACCCCATCACGCATTCCGAGATCCCGATCGCCCGACCGGAGGGTATATCTCCTCCCGTAAGCGCTTGTTGGCCTCGACGTTTTGTATCGCCGTTGCACGCGTGGTCATGGCGGTTCTCACTTATTCCTCCTTGCGGGGTCGTTATCAACTACCATGACTCCCCTCCTCCCGTACCCGGCTTTGGATGCCGACCGCCGGGTTGCGAACCGTGCGGAACGAGCCTGCGAGGGGCCCCGGCACTGAAGAAGGAGGAGAGGAAGAGGAAGAACGTGGCTCGTGAGACGCGCCGGGCCGAACAACAAAGGCGGGGCGAAGTCGCCCGATGCTGAATCCACCGAGGAGGATGATGATCCGGAGGACGAGTTCAACGTGAACTCGTCGGATGATGACGACATGGCGGCTCGCTTGGACTAAGCAATGGGGTTTTCCACCCGGTCGGGGGCTCCGATATGAGCCCGAGCCCGAGCCTGAGGCATTGGGTATTCTGGAAACTTCGCGCTCCCGGGGGTTCCTCCGGTCGAGTCCTCCGGACTATCGGTGTGGGTCACGTCGGCACCTCGGCATCGCAGGGCCGAGGCCCCAAAGGGAAGCATCGGCGCCTCCGTTGCGAGTTTCCGGCGCCGCAGGCACGGTTCGGGGGATGAGCGGGCGACCCCGTTGGCCGGTAAATAACGCTATATTTTTCCCGTCAACTTACTACCATAAAAGGAGTAAAATTAAACCTTTTTATGTTCATATGCATTTATCACTAATAAATTCCACTTGTAGTGTATTGTATTTTATTTTGCAGATTTAAAATAAAAGCAAGTGGAAAATCGACCAAAGTACGCCTTCCTGGGAAGCGCACTATTGCAAAATCAAGCCCAAAGAGCAAATCGACCCAAAACATCAAATGCGGGCGAGCGCAGCCCGCCCACAACTTTTTCGAGGCGAAAAGACGACACCCGCCAAGACCGGGCCGAACCACGCCCGGGGTGCGCTAGCGCACCTCAAGGTGCGGCCGCACCCTCCCCGAGCGGTTGGCCCGACCTCGGGAGGCGGTTCGTGCACCTTCCAAACTTGGTTTCCATGCAGGATGGTCGGTTTGCGCATACAAGGAAGGTTTACCAGGTCGGTTTGGGTGTAAATTAGCACTTAGGCCCCTCCTCCAAGTGTATAAATAGACCCCCTCTCTCCCTCTCTCAACACACACCATTTGGAGTCCAAAGAAACCAAAGAATACCTCTCTCTCTACCACCTCTACCTCTCTCTCTCTTCTTCTACTTCTTTCTTCTTCTTCTTTCTTCTTCTTTATTCTTTAGTAGACACTTGGAGTAGAAGAGCTACAAGGAGGGCTTGTCTCCTAGAAGAAAAGTGCTTTGGTAATACATCTACTCTATGGAGCATTCTTCTATTTGCAAGTCCTATATCTATATTCTTGGCCTAACTTATGAACTAGAGTATAGTTTTGTTCATGATCTTGTAGTGGTATATGAACTAGCATATAGTTTACATATCATGATCTTGACATGTTCATTACAGTTCTTTAACGATCATCATATGCCTAACTTGATTAGAGGTGGGATAACGGTTTGTTGTTCCTTCGGGTTTGCTCTTGTTCTAGTCCGTCCATTCGGCGAGTGGGGATCTGGGGGGACAAGAGTAGTGCTCTAGTATGCGGGCATGGTGCCCTCGGTATTATGACACCTGCAAATATGAGTGCACGCCACGGTTGAGGGGTAGGCGGCTTGGTCGTGACAAGCCTTGACCGCCCTTTTGAAATCCCCCACGTTAAGTCATGCTATAGGAGTTAAATAAATGCTTCCTATCGGGCCGTATGGTAACCGGGAAGTCTCCCCGTTATCCTAGACCTAACAACGCTTAGATCGGTTTGCATATGATCCTAACTATTCATTTGTATGGCCATGACTAGATACATTAGATCTACTCCATTAGGTTATTCATTTATTTATTTATTCTTTATCTATTTTTCTTTATCCTTTTTTTGCTGGTGGATTTCCAAGTGTGTGTCACACTATCTATGAACCGTATCACTTACCCCCCGTTATGAGTAATTTGGTCTAAGCAAACATATGTTCCTCTATTCGGATGCCATGCTAATTTATTAATCACATGCCTTCCTTTGGGGAAAATATAAATAATCGATACCTGAATACTTCGGGTGAAATGCTACAACGATAGATCCGTGCGCTGCGGATGAATATCTACAATGACAAGATCTATCCCGTTGTGATCTCATTTTCGATCACCGACATGGTGGTTTACTTGGGAATGTCGGGGTGCATTTCGACAGCTTTTATTGGGATGGGTTTTATACCTGTTTCCTTTGATTGCGTTAAGAAATGCCAACAAGCATTTACGGCGCCGTTGCGAGGGAAGGCATTGTGAAAAAAAGTAAAAATAAATAAATAGCTGGCTATGAATATGAACTTGTGTGCGTGGATGCCATTTGCTCATAGAGGCTAATCTTTTATGTTTTCTCTGTTGTGGATGAAAACGAGGATAGTGTATGTCGGGTTTCCTCTGCGGGAAAACTTCACCTCCGATCGAGGCACTCCTAAGGAAGAGCCGGTCTCGTGCCGCTTCTTCTTGGCCGGAACCCCGGCCGGTCGAGACCGACATCCTCATCAACCGAACCGCAAGCTATGGCCCGAAGTCGGCTGCGCGATTTCTCAACTCCCCACTTGTCACCAACGTGCCCACCGGGCGTCGGTGAATGTGACCGGACAAAAACGAGCTTAAATCTTGGGCGATCACCATGGTGCGGTGATCCATCCCCGTGGCGAGCGTCTCGGCTCACGGCCTTTGGCCGAGGAGAGGAGTCCCAGGCGAGGGCCCCGGCGGTCGAGCTTACGCGGCCAAGGCCGAGGCTGACAAGGCTACGGCGAGATGGCTCGGTTGAGCGGGACTTTGAGGAAGCGCGGAAGCAATCCCTCCTGGTCCTTGGTGAGGCCAACAAGGAGCGGGACGGCCCGGGAGGAGGCGAAAAAGGCAGGCGAGATGTGCAATGCCTTGAATACCCACGTCGGGGAGCTGGTATCCGAGGGGAGGCCCTTCGGAAGGAGAAAAGCTAGCTCGATCGTCGCTTGCCGCCGAGCACAATGAGATGCTTGGTTGGCGGTTGAAGTGCCAAGGTTTACCTCCTTCCTCTGGTATGTCCTCCTCCCTTTACTCCTGCTATGTTGCTGAGCCGATGCTTGTGGTTGTCGTCAGAGGCGGAGAAGGTCCGGACCGAGGCCGTGAGTACCGCGGCTACGCTCGCCCAAGGGCTGGATCAGGAGCAGAAGTCTCACCAGGAGCTGGAGGAAGCTCCGTCCCCGACTTCGTCCGGCCGGGCGGATAACACGGAGGTCGGGCCCTCAGCCCATACTAAACAGTGCCGTCGGCGGATTCCTTCGGTCCGAGCCGGAATGCCTTCGGGCCGGAGTGCGGACTTGTATGGCGGTGTTCGTGTCGCACTTCAAGGAGGTCACGGCGCCCGAGGTGCTGGCGAATGTCGCGCGCGGCTTCTTCCTCGGCTCTGACGATGAGGACGACGCCGCCACGACCAAGGAGCTGTATGACTCCGGGAAGAGGCCGCGGTATTGCTTGGCCTCACGCTGAGGATGAGGTGTGCCCCCGTACTCCCCCATAGAATCCACCTATGAGGCGGATACGGAGATGCGGGATGCCACCTCCGAGGATACGCCGATTGGTCCAGCGCCTCCCCGGGGAGGTGGCGTCACCGAGGATGCTGCCACTGCTGATGTTGCCATGGATGAGGCTCGGGCTGCCCCTTGATTCCCTTGCATTAATCATGTAAAACCTTGTAAGAAAGTATACTATGAACATGAGTAATGCCTATGGCGTATGGCTTTGGCGATGACGTGTGACGGTGTCGTATCCCTCGGATCTCGTGTTTATTGTGTGGCCGGTTAGCTTGCCTTCTCCGCCGGCGATGTAGTGAGTATGAGTGCCTGGCGGCGTCCCATATGACTCTGCTACTTTGCTTCGAGATTTCTCCTTTCGTAAGATAATAGGCCTTTGTGTTGGTATTTCTAACGTCACTAACTAGTAATGGCGTATAGAAAGAATATCGAGATGTTGCTTCGGATAAAACTAAAAGAAATATTCATTGCGGTTCATAGCATATCTGAAAAGGTTGTCATCCCTATAGTTAAACTACTAATATGCAAGGAATAAAATATTCGTACTATGCCTTGATAACTTCTTAATAAGTAAATAAACAATTATAATCGGGTATCCGCAAGCGCGCGATATGAACATACCATTGTAGCATTTTAACCGGGAGTAAGAACCGTGTGTTGAATTTATATTCTACCACGGGAAAAGAAGTCTTCTATCATGAATTAACTTATGCATAGGTGCTAAACATCTTAATCATCTCTCGTGTGCAAAGCTTAAGTGTTAAACTTATCAATTAATTAAACAAGGATCAAAGTTCACAATAAAGATAATGATAAAGTTACGATAAATAGATTCAACCAAAGTCATATCTAAGTGGGCGAAAATAGAAAGTGTCAAATAGTGGGCGATGATAGCAATTCATAGGCTAGCTAGCATTAGAAACTCCAATATGTAACTCTAAACTATAAGTTAGGATCTACTCAATTAGTGTAATACATCTAACAATCATTGAAGAAAGACTAATTAAATCCACACATGAGGACCGAGAATCCGTGAAGACTAAGGCGAAACTTAGAACAACCCGAATAATATCATCCGCTAGGCCTACATACGGGGGATGGATTGCAAAGGACTCAATGGTGCTTGTCACCACCACGATCTACCACACGACCCGGCACATAGGGTGCAAACGCGGAGTAAATAAGATCTAATCACCACGATTACATCATCTCTACCACTCACCCTCCGAACGAAAGGATGAGCGCTATACGAATCCATGCATGAACATAACATAATTCAACTATGCTAAACGTGTAATCAAAGTAAATACTAGAACAAATAATCTCGAATATAAACATGATCAAGATATTCATATTAAGAATGTGTGCGGAACTTGAAGACTACTTACAATGAAGAACTTACAAGAACGAGGCCTGATCTTGAGCCGGCCTCAGGACGATCGGGAGCGAATTTCTCCCTTCCTACTAGTTCTAGTCTTGATTGCTACTCTTCCTAAAGCGATGTTTCTACAGGCGTGGGATATGACTTGGATCTTGAAGTGTTGTTGCTGAATTGAGAACTTGATGATCCGAAAGAGGGGTCTAGGGGTCTATATATATGGGTCTTCTTATGTCCCTTCAGCTTCAACGGCGATGTGGTACTAATCTTGGATTCATCTCGTGCTTCTACCGACGCCCCCTCGGATCAAACCGGCGTTAAACAACCGGTTTAGATTATGTCTTAGAGGCGGTGGAGGAAGGTTCGGGAGACCGGGCTTGCGTGGCCGCCAGCGAGAACGATCGGCCCCATTATTGGGCCGATCGGCCCGAGGGGTCCCCTCTGGGTCCCGTCGTGCGTCATGGCTTCGGAGTCTTCTAGATGATGTTTTCTTCGGTGTTAAGTTTGGTCCACGTCGGGATTAATCCGAGCCTTCTAGAGTATTTCTCGGAGTTGGATTGCGTTGCGTCGGCGTAGTCGTATGGCTCGCGAACTCTGCTGTTTTTCTGTTTAGTCCCCGCAATTCACAACATTACCAAAAACTGATGGAAATATGTTAGTGACCCCCTATTCTAGGTTGTTATTATTATTTATACCCTTTTCTCGTGTTTAATTGATTAATAATTTTATATGATAACAAGTGTCAACAAACTCCCCAAGCTTACCCTTTGCTAGTCCCTAGCAAAGCTATATGCTATAGTAGGATCGGGGAGTTGCTACTACGCTTTCATACCTCAAAAGTATCTTGTGTTACTCGAGAAATAAATTCTCCTCTTAACCAGTTGTTCATACACATTTTTACCATGGGGCGTAGCCTTTTCACGAATCATAAGCAAGATAAAACAATCAAGTTAAGTACCATGTCTCAAGTTCTTTGATCAACTATCATCCTGGGGTTTTGTAGTATTTTTCAAAAAAGAAAACTCGAGAGATCCTATGTATGACCCTCTTAAGTGGATGGTGGTAATGGAGTTATACAAGTGGCGGAACATACATAGTGGGATGATAGTGGTGAAGTGGATGAGGATGAAAGGTAGTAAATAGCCCTTAGCCTTTTCTAGTATTTTTCTTCTCAAGCATCTTGGACTATATCTCTCTTTCTAAAAATTGCTAGGACACGGGTCTGTCCATTCTTGGAGAGGTGGGCTTTGCCCCGGACTTGTGTCCATTTTTCTCTCTCCTTAGAGATGTGGGCCCTACTCACCCCCTCGGACACGTGTCCATTATTCATCTCTAAATATATTTTTATTATTAGGGAGGTAGGCCCTTCTCGCCTAGTATGACTTTTTGTCCGTTACTCTCCCTCTCTTGTCTCACTTTTTCTCTAGATATTTATTTTTCTTTTCTCTTTCTTTTTCTCTTTTTTTTTTTTCGAATGTAGCCCAGCCTTTATAAAAACATTGAGAGAGACATATCCAAAAGATTGCAAGAGTTTTATTTTTATATTTATGGCTAGCGGCTTTATGGAGTATGAGGATGCGTACTTCCGAGTTAGAAGCAGCGTATTAGTGGAGTGGGATGATCTTGATGTGAATGATAAACTCTTAAGGGTCATAGCTAAGGAACTCATCATGTAATATTTTATAATTTTCAAAGATAAAAACCAGGAGTCAAGTATCTCTAAGATTATGATAAACAAACAGCTCAACTTTTCATGTATTTTTTATATTTTAATGCGAAGACTTCGAGATTAAGCATGTGCTTCCCACAGTGTTTGGGTTTAGAGCAAATTAAGCATTTAAAGCTTTGGGAGAATCTAAGTCCAAAGTGTAAGTACTTTTAAGAGGAATTAAGGCGGAGCAACTATTCATCATCTCCTTAGCATCATCAAGATCATAATTAAAAGGAAGAAAGTAATCTAGCAAGTTCCAGCATTTATTTGACTCTTTAACACTAAGACTTTTAACTAAGACTCATTAACTCTAAGCAAATATAACTAGCTAATAAATAAGACATAGGATAGTGATACTTATAGTGGTAAATGGGGTGCTCTCCCCAAGCTTGATCTTGAAGTAGTTCTTTGTTCATCCTTGGAGCTTGCTCCTCTTTGGGGTCTCCTTTAATGTTCTCCTGTTAATATTAGTTTTGCACATACCCGAAGGAACAAAATCTTAGGATGTTAATGTGAGCCTTCATGTGCTCACGTCTTTTTGGATTTTTATTATTAAAGGTGCGGACCTTCAAGTGCCCACATATTTTTTTAAATTTTTCTATGCAATAGGGATGCTAATGCAAAAACATATGAGTGCAATATTTTTGTATTTTTATTTTTATGCCACCACAGCAAGGAGTGCTTGCATGGGGCTTAGGAGACTGATGCAAATGCAAAGAAACATATTTTTGAGATTTTCTAAGTGCAGGTTTAGAAAAAGTAGATATGCTAAATGGAAACATGCTAATTGAAATATGCTTTGCGAGAAAAGTAAATATGCGAGATAAATACCGAGTTACTCTCGGCGAGAGTTTAAAGCACTTACTCCCATGGCGTGGTGTCGTCTATGGGCCCTCGTATAAATGTTGTACCCGGTAAGGTTCCTTCAATGATCTCAAAGGGTGGCGTGAGCGAAGTGGCGAGGAAGTCGATTGTTCGGGTTGTTGATGCCGGGGTTGGGTCTCCGAAGGTGTACTCTTGTTGCTCTTCTTAGCGGCGCAGCTTTCTTTCTTTTTTTCGGGATTGTTTTTTGGTGGAGACCTCTCGGGTGTAGCCTGCAGGTCTGGCGTTCAAGATGGGTAGGGAGCTGAGTGTACTTTTCCTTGATGTCTTTTTTCTATTCTCTCAATGTGCTCCATCTTCGAGTCCGGCTTTTGTTGTAGTCTCTGGAGACGCTTCGGCTCTTGGTCTTTCTTCTGGGCTGTTCATAGTTAGTATAAGTATTGAAGAAACAAATATCTTTTTTTTACCTTGAATCGGAAGTGGATCTCGCCTCGTCCCCGATGTAGATGATAGCTCTTGTAGTGTTCGAGAACGGTCTTCCAAGTACTATGGGAGGATCTTGTTCTTCTTCTCCCATGTCCATGACTAAAAAGTCGGTGAGGGCGTAGTAGTCTTTGATTTTGACCAGGGGGCGTTTAGGTGCAATACCTTCCGGGATTCGGTATGATTGGTCCGCCATCGCAACATTACATAGGTGGAACACAAAGGCGGATTACCATATATTAATTGATACGTTACCTTTGACATTAAGTTGATGCGATCCGTGTCGTCGGACAACTTGCTGGAAGTTCCATTGATTAATGGAGCGGTGGATTGATGGAACTCGAGGGTCGTCTAGCTTCTCTAATGGTGGTGGAATGCGAGAGTCTTGCGTTACGTTGGGACTTGATTAATCATCAAGACTCGTTCCACGTGTGGTCGAGGTTGATGGTTCTTCTTGTTTTTGCTTCTTCTTTTTTGTCCTCTCCTCGGCGGCTGGTCCGTGTACTTGAGGTACGGTAGTGGTATAGTTGGAGGCGGGGGAGCTAGGGTCTTGTGTTTGCGGTTGAATCTCTCCCTCTGTCCGTTGGCGGTGAAGACGATCTTTGCGGTGTCGGCATAGATGATGGCCTTAGTGGTGGCAAGGAAGGGGCGGCCCGGAATGATCGGGGCGTTCTTACCTTTGCCCGTATCGAGGACCACGAAATCGGTGGCCACATAGAGCTTACCGATGTAAAGACAAACGTCTTCCGGGGATGCCTTCGGGATAGCATAGCGGCCGATCGCAAGTTGTAGGCACATGGTTGTGTATAGTAAATCTGAATCGGCTCAAGGTTTACCTTAGGCATGATGTTGACACTTGAGCCAAAATCGACGGCCGCGTCGTAGGTGCGGCGGCCGATTTCAATGGTGACGGCCCGGGTCTCCCTGGATCTCCTTTTTTGGCGGGCATACCCGGTCGGCACAATTCGATCCTCCTCGTGCATCCTTGGTCCGAATACCGCATAGTAAATATCGACAAGGTTTGCGATTCTAATTCTTCCTACCGCCCGAATCTTACCCGGTTAGGCATAGGAGCGAGATAAAGCCACCTGAGACAATTGAGATTCTATCATTTTATTAAAGCTATCTTTGGTTCTTTATTGCGAAGAAAAAAACTTTCCATTTTAGTACTAATAGTTTCTAGCATTTTATCATTGGAAGCTAACTTCTTAGGCAGATTATCCATGAGTCTACCTTGGTTTTTGTACTAACTCTCTTAAAGGTGGGAAATTATTGAAAGAGTTATTACCTTGATAGTTACCCGAGTAGTTACCTTGGTAGTTGGGTCTCTGTTGATTCCATCCTTGATTCGGAGGGCGATCTTTGGTTGTTGTTGTTGTTGATGTAGTTCACGTCCTCTTCGGCTTTCGGGACATTGGTTGCGAATGTCGGTGTTGCCACATTCTTCACATGTCATGCGAGAATCGAAGAGTTGCATGACTTCCTTCTTCTCGGGAGCTTTGTCTTCAATCTTTTTCATAATTAAGTCCATTTTGGCGACGGCATGTCTACCTCTTTTCGATTGGTGCATTCCTCTTTCTTTCTTGCGGGGTTGACGGTCCTCATTCCAAGCTTGGTTTGGCGCCATCTTCTCCACAAGGTCGGTAGCTTGATTCGGTGTAAGGGGACGAGAAAGCACCTCCGGCAGCGGCGTCCATGGTCTCACGGGTGTTGTTGTTAAGCCCGTGGTAGAAGGTCCGCATGAGTAGCCGGTTCTCCATTCCATGGTGTGGGCATTCGATGATGTAGTCTTGGAAGCGCTCCCACGCTTCCTCGAAGCGGATTCGTCGTGTTCTTGCTTTGAAAACTTGAGATTTTCCCCGTAAGGCGTTGGTTTTGCCTATAGGGAAGAACTTTGCCAGGAAGGCAATAGAGAGCAAAGTGCCCAAGTAGTGAGTTTGTCTTTGTTGGCGTAGAACCCACTGCTTCGGCTCGTCCCAAGAGTGAGAATGGGAACAGACGAGTAGGATTGCATCACTTGAGACATCTTTGATGGTGAAGGTGCCCACAGATCTCTAGGAAGTGTTGTAGGTGAGCATTGGCATCTTCATGGGTTTTTCCACGAAATTGGCTAGCTTGTACCATGTTGATGAGTGCGGGCTTGAGCTCAAAAGCTTTGTCTCCCACATCAACCTGTCGGTCCAAAGCGGATGTTGGCGTGTAGTCGGTCGCGAGTACTCGCGGAGGGTCTTGTTTGCCATGACTTCGAACACGGGTGCTAAGCCGCGCGGTGGAGGAGTCTTCCAAGTAGTGATCTTAGGTTGAGACTTCGACTTAGATCTTGCTTCCTTCAAAAGTTTTTACGGATCGGATTTGGAAGTTTTCGGGAAGATTTCTTTTCATACATTACCCTAAAATAGATAGGAAGAATAATAACGAGGGTAAACTTGTTTAAGAAATTGATAAATTTAATACTTTACAATGCGTGAGAGAGATGTATGCAAGTTAATCCTATATTTTTTATTTTATTTTATTGGGATATAGACTTTCTTTCCCCGACAACGGCGCAAAAATGCTTGTTGGTATTTCTAACGTCACTAACTAGTAATGGCGTATAGAAAAGAATATCGGATGTTGCTTGAGATAAAACTAAAAGAAATATTCATTGCGATTCATAGCATATCTCGAAAAGGTTGTCATCCCTATAGTTAAACTACTAATATGCAAGGAATAAAATATTCATACTATGCCTTGATAACTTCTTAATAAGTAAATAAACAATTATAACGGGTATCATAGCGCACGATATGAACATACCATTGTAGCATTTTTAGCGGGAGTAAGAACCAGTGTTGAATTTATATTCTACCACGAGGGAAAGAAGTCTTCTATCATGAATTAACTTATGCATAGGTGCTAAACATCTTAATCATCTCTCGTGTGCAAAGCTTAAGTGTTAAACTTATCAATTAATTAAACAAGGATCAAAGTTCACAATAAAGATAATGATAAAGTTACGATAAATAGATTCAACCAAAGTCATATCTAAGTGAAGAAAATAGAAAGTGTCAAACGATCGGCGATAGCAATTCATAGGCTAGCTAGCATTAGAAACTCCAATATGTAACTCTAAACTATAAGTTAGGATCTACTCAATTAGTGCAATACATCTAACAATCATTCAAGAAAGACTAATTAAATCTACACATGAGGGGCGAGAATCCGTGAAGACTAAGGCGAAACTTAGAACAACCCGAATAATATCATCCGCTAGGCCTACATACGGGGGATGGATTGCAAAGGACTCAATGGTGCTGTCACCACCACGATCTACCACACGACCCGGCACATAGGGTGCAAGCGCGGTAAATAAGATCTAATCACCACGATTACATCATCTCTACCACTCACCCTCCGAGCGAAAGGATGAGCGCTATACGAATCCATGCATGAACATAACATAATTCAACTATGCTAAACGTGTAATCAAAGTAAATACTAGAACAAATAATCTCGAATATAAACATGATCAAGATATTCATATTAAGAATGTGTCCGGAACTTGAAGACTACTTACAATGAAGAACTTACAAGAACGAGGCCCCGATCTTGAGCCGGCCTCAGACGATCCGGAGCGGATTTCTCCCTTCCTACTAGTTCTAGTCTTGATTGCTACTCTTCCTAAAGCGATGTTTCTACAAATTGGGATATGACTTGGATCTTGAAGTGTTGTTGCTGAATTGAGAACTTGATGATCCGAAAGGGGGTCTAGGGGTCTATATATATGGGTCTTCTTATGTCTCTTCAGCTTCAACAGGCGATGTGGTACTAATCTTGGATTCATCTCGTGCTTCTACCGACGCCCTCGGATCAAACCGACGTTAAACAACCGGTTTAGATTGCGTCTTAGAGGCGGTGGAGGAAGGTTCCGGAGGCCGGGCTTGCGTGGCCACCAAGCGGGGCCGATCGGCCCCATTATTGGGCGGTCGGTTGGGCCGGTCGGCCCGGGGGTTCCCCTGCGGGTCCGTCGTCTTGTCGTGGCTTCGGAGTCTTCTAGATGATGTTTTCTTCGGTGTTAAGTTTGGTCCACGTCGGGATTAATCCGGAGCCTTCTAGAGTATTTCTCGGAGTTGGATTGCGTTGCGTCGCGTAGTCGTATGGCTCGCGAACTCTCTTTGTTTTTACTGTTTAGTCCCCGCAATTCACAACATTACCAAAACTGATGGAAATATGTTAGTGACCCCCTATTCTAGGTTGTTATTATTATTTATACCCTTTTCTCGTGTTTAATTGATTAATAATTTTATATGATAACAAGTGTCAACACACTTTGGTACCTCGGGGATGCCCCGCTTAGTTAGGTTATCTTACTCGGGATTTTCGGGCGTGTGCGACCTTTGCAACTTAAACAATTTGATCCGAAGGAACGTAAAAGAACTTTTTGCTGAAAAAAGGTCTTGAAAAAAGAAGAGTTTGAGGAGGGAAGGGGTCCCCGGAGGGTCCCCTAGTAGCCCCAGGGAGTTTTAGTCTTCTTATTTGGACAAGGCTAAGACTTCCTAAAAATTTGCACAAAAATGCCTTTTCATAAAAGATGTGGATCTTTTATTGGCGAAAAAACGAAAGAAACACGGGTGTTCAGCTTTAGATTGCAAGTTTAAGGATAGAAACGGCGTAGGCGTTCTATGTTCCATGCGTTGGAGTAGACCTCGCCCTTTTAGTTCTTGAGCTTGTATGTTCCGGGCCTCAGTATTTCAGCGATGAAATATGGCCCTTCCCACGGTGGCGTCAACTTGCGGCGCCCTCTGTTGTCCTGCCTTAACTTGAGTACAGGATCATTAACTTGGAATTCCCGAGGCTTCATACGGCGGGCGTGGTATTTCGGCGCGCTGGCGATATCTTGCGAGAATGTATCGGCCCCGCGACGTCTCGGGCCTCGTCGGCTGGTCGATGGAGTCCTGCGCTTTGCGCGGTTGCCTTGCTCGGTGTAGGCTCGGGCCTCGGGGATCCGTGTTCGATGTCGGAGGGGCGGGATAGCCTCGGCCCCGTGGACCCGAAAGAAAGGAGTAAAGCCCGTGGCTCGCTCTTTGTCGTCCGGAGGCTCCATAAGACCGATGGAAGCTCCTGGTACCACCTTCTCCCTAGTTGGTTCGGTTGACCCCAAGATCCTCGGCTTGAGTCCTTGTAGGATCATGCCGTTGGCACGCTCCACCGGCCGTTGGTCTTCGGATGGGCTACGGCCGAGGTATCAACCGGATGCCGTAGTCATCACAAAAATCCGAAATTTCTTCCCCACGAAGTTGGTTCCATTGTCGGTGATGATGGAATTTGGAACCCCGAAACGGGAGATGATGTTCGTGAAGAACTTCACCGATTCCTCGGCCCGAGGGTTGACCACGGCTCGGGCTTCAATCCACTTGGAGAATTTGTCGATGGCGACCGGGGCGTGAGTGTGCCCTCCCGGCGCCCTTTGCGGGGGACCAATCATGTCCGGCCCCCATACATGACGGCCATGTTAGTGGTATGGTTTGGAGGGCTTCTTGGCCGGAGATGTGTCTTTTTGCGTAGAATTGACACCCTTTGCGGGTGCGTGTCGATTTGATTAGCATCTCGGACCGCCCGGGGTGTTGGCATTTGTTAAGTGCTAAAAGAATATGAAGGATTCTGCAGCGCCGAGAACACCTACCATTGTAGCTTTTCCCTAGGATGAGTATTCTAGAGTATCGTATCCACAGGGAAGCTTTGGCTAAAGCATTCTAATAAGTCACAATCATGTATCTACTAACTTAGCGAACCACTAGACTATAGTGAGGAGGTAATTGTTAAAGGTTAAGTAAATATCTAAGTATAAAATAATAAGCTAACTAAGATGTCAAAGAGAAACTAAACTAATCAAGAGGTCAAAGAGAGATCAAGGTTCCTATGCACTTCTCTATTACTAAGGTTCTATGATAGCAATTATACCATAACACTTCGGGACACCAAGCACTAGCCACGGAAAGGGATGAGAAGGGGGCTAGGAAGGTTTGGCTACGGTCCTACAAACACCAACCCGAACGTGGTGGAATACATCGGCCATCAGGGCTCACCACACAGGGCTACCACAAACTATCCGTGGGGTTGGGTGCAATCTCAGGTAACTTATAGCCTAGACACCAAGTCTATACTATAAATTACTCCTCTAGCTACCATGAATAACTAGAATCCTCAATACAAGCGGAGATCCCATGTAATAGCATAACAACTATACTTAACCATATATGTGAAACATAGAAGTAAATAGAGAAGATAAATATGTGAATCATAAGTCTTGTAGAGAAGATACAAAGACATACCATACTCTGAAGACATATCCAGAACAAGAGCATAGCTCCTCTCTCCTTTATTCTTGATTAGATCTAAGTTAGATCTAATCTAGTTCTAATTACATGTCTAATCTATCTCTAATTACATGACTAATCTTCTTCTAATCTACATCTAATTCACTAATCCCAGAGAGAGGTTATCCTTACATTGGGAGACCTCTACAACCGAAGGACTAATGATTAGAATGAGTATAGAATGAATTAGGGTTTCACCCTGGGGGCAGGGGGTCTTCTTATATAGGCCTTGGTGATGAACGTAAACCCTTGGATCAAACCGACCTTGGCAACGGCGTAGATACAACCTCAATGTCGGTGGTAAACCGCCATAGAAAGGAGAGGATGACAGGTGGGACCCACCTGGCGGCCGGCCTAGATGAGCCTGGCGGCCGCCAGTGGCCTGCCTCTCCTCGGCCTCTGGTTCTTTCTGGTGTTCTCTGGTACTTTCTAGAATGTTTTAGTCCACTTTTCGGGTCGAGTTGCTTCACGGTCAAGTTTAGTCTTCATATGCCTTGTATATTCTGGAACCTTCTCCATTATTCTCTGCAATTATCTATTAAGTCCCTGAAAATATATAATTCACCAAAACTCATGGAATTATGTTAGTAAAGCCCCTAGTCTATGTTGATATTCATTTTACGCCCTTATTTCATATTTAGTTGACTATTAATATTATGCTATAACGGGTGTCAACAAGTTCCCCAAGCTTACCTCTTGCTAGTCTCTTAGCAAGACACATGATATTATTTTAAACTATTTACTTGGATCGGGAGTTGCTACAACGCTATCACACCTTTAAAGTACACATGCTTTCAAACAAAATTTCTCTCAGGATAAAGATAAACTTTTTAAAGCTTCAACTTATTCAATTACCTCTTACCTTTTGGTGCTTATATCTATATTTTTTTCTTCATTCTTGGGTAATTGAAAGATAGAAACAGTCAAGTCAAGCACTAAATCTCAAACCCTTTTGATCAAATTTGTCCTTCCGAGTTTTTCTGATTTTCAAATAAAACTCAAAGTTCCTCGATATGACTCTCTCTAATCTCTCATTTATGGTATTTGTGGATCCTCTCTTTAGGCAATAATATAATGGTTGCCTTACTCTCATATTATAATAACATTTTAACTAAGGCAATAGTTTACTATGCCTTTATCTCTCACCTATTATCTAAGGCTTATATATGTGGAGCTCATAGGTAGGAGAAAATAATTTATTTTCTTACTAAGCATATATGGTAAATTCAAGCAATGGATCCACGGATACAAGTCACACTGCGATCAAGTGGTGCATGTGTATGGTGGATAGGAAAATGGTATGGAATGTAGTAAAGTATGAAGTGAATAGAATAGATAGGAAATCTTACTTTTGCCCCTTTTAGGAATCTTCTCTCTTTTATAATTTTGTGGAGAACCTGGGTTGTATCTCTTTTTCTTTCTCTTTTTTTTAATCAAGAGAGGTGGACTCTGCTGGCCCTCGGACTTGTGTCCATTATTTCCTCTCTTATAAAGATGTGGGTTCTCTTGACCCTCGGACACTTGTCCATTATTCATCTTTATTTTTAGAGATGTGGGCTCTACTCGCCCTCGAACACTTGTTCATTTTTCATCTCTTTTATTTAGGGAGGTAGGCTCTACTGCCCGTAGGACTTTTGTCCATTTTTCATCTCCCTTTTCTTCTTCTTTTTTTTTTTTTTAAAGATACACAACCCTGGATCTCTTTTTGGAATAACTTTTGAGAGGTATAAATGTAATGGAGCTTTTTGTAAGATATTGGCTAGCAATGAAAGGGTGAATAGGTATAGTAAATATTTTTGGTTACTCTCCCCCGAGATAGGGGTAGAACATTTTGTTGTCTAGAGTAAGTGGATGATAGTGAAATGAAGTAAGTGGAATGAGTGGAGTGTACAAGATCAGCATGACAAGTTTCTAAGGGTCGACAAAAGATTGAACAAACTCAATGCAAAGAAAAGCGACCTATATATATATATATATATATATATATATATATATCTATATATTTCTTTTTCAAAAGGTTTTCCTAATCTAATTAGCATGTATATCTGGCTGTGGTAGGAGGTTCACACTCTTGTCACACGCGGAACTTATCATGTGATTTTTCAATTTTCGAAATATAAATCTCCAAATCTAGTGTCACTAGGAGTAAGATCAAATAGCAGCTCGGACTATAATATATCATATCCGTCAATTACCTAGACTTTAGATCAAACATTTGCAACCCATAGGTTTCAGATTTCGAGTAAAAATTAATTTTGCAAAATGGAGCTCGAGAGAAATTAAGCTTGAAAGCTAGGTACTAGAAAAGTATAACAACGGAGCAACTATTCATCATCTCCTTGTTGACAGATTTTAAGGTTCCTTTTAGTTGAGTAAAGTAAACTTTAGTGTGCACTCTCTCTTAATTCTTTTATTCACTCTCTAACAAAGACTTATTGGAATATTAGACTTTACTAAAACTAGACTCTAAACAAACCTTATAGTAAAGAAAAATATTTAACTAATATAATATATAATATATAGATAGATAGTAAGATACTTATTCGGATAATTGGGGGTTGCACTCCCCAAGCTGGATGTTGACATAGTCTTCAATGTTCTTGATAGTTGGAAGTAGAGGTAGATAGTGATGGCGGTGATTGATCTTCGTTAACACTAGACACCATATATGTCATATCTCTCTTCCTTGGAATCTATTTGGACTCAAATAGACAACAAAACTAGTGGAACTTGATTAAAGCGTTAGGGGTTAGCCACGTTGCTTTTGTCCGTCGGAAATCTTTTAGCGGCATTAAATATTTTTGGGATTTTCTATGCAAATAAGGATGATGATGCATGCATATTTATTTTATTTTTATGCCACCACAAAGAAATATCCTTGTGAGTTGTTACACATCACAAAATTATTCACATGGGGCTTAGAGTTTTTCAATGTATATGCAACAAACAAATATTTATTTTTCTTTTCTAATGCAATGCTAGTGTTATAATGTAAATATGCTAATGGAAAACAATTATGCAATGCAATAAGGTAAATATGGATAACTACCGATCTTACCTTTTCGGTGAGGGTTTCAGTGTTTTAAGTCCTTTGAACGAGACTTCTTACCTTGTTGTATCCTTGAGTGCATTATCGATCTTGATGGTTGTGCTCCTTGAGATGGTGAAGGATGGCATCACCCATATTCTTGCCTTATGAGTTGGAGTAAAACATTGATGTAGACATCGTCTTGTTCGGTGTGCATGCTTGCAAGACATTCACTTGTTGAATTTTGGAGAGACCGATAGGCTTCTCCACCTTTTTGCTCAAAGTGTATCCTGCTTGCAAAGTCATGGTAGAGATCAAGTGCATGGGCTCATTGGTGGGAAAACACCAACAAAACCAAAACTTCATTCATTCTTCTCTAACCATAGGCACAACAAACAAGATAGAGTTGATTCTTATATGCCTTGCTTATACCTAACTTGGATGATAAGATCGGAAGATTGAGCATGATTGTTTGTGATTAAAACATTCAACCGATCAAATCAAGCTCGTTAACTCTTGGAAGGGTTTTTCTTATCTAAACATCACAGGGCATGATTATCTTCTTCCAAAACAAGGTAAGCAATATTCTGGCTTACAAGATGAGGACTAAGAGATCAAAAGAATTGTGGTAGGATCAACTAAAGAAGCAAAACATGTTGAGCTCAAGAAGTTGGATCATGTAAGGTTGAAACTCTAACATGTTTTACTCTTTATTTATGAACAAGCCATACCTTAGATAAAGCTTAATTAATGACAACTTACCTCAAGATGTTACCTTATTATTGGAGTGTGACAACGTAACACCTTGTGGTGGTCCTTTTCTTCTATGGCCTCTTGTGTATCTTGTTCCACACTTATCTCCTTTATTGCATCGTCCTTTCTTTCTTGTTCTTTAAATTGCACTTGGACCTTTTTGCTCCTCTCTTGATTTTATTCCTGTAATATTAGTTGGCAATAGATACCAATGAATATACAAGTAATTGTAAACAAGGGTAGAACTGTCATGGAGCTTAAGGTTACTTTTATGCCGGAAGAAGTTTTGATTGGATAATTAGCAAGTGCACTATTACTTTTTCTCTAGTGGGAAATTTTATTGTCTTAAGTTTGATTTTGATGTATGACATTTATTAACCATCAAACTTAGGGAGATAAAGTAATAATGAGTAAAAAGGATTGCAAACCAAACATGTCGAGTGATGGGAGCTTGAGTAGGGAAGGAGTGATGTTGGATGATCTTTAGAGGAGTCGACCTTCTTCCCCATGCTTGAGCCTTCACGTCACTCGGCACTTCAAGTATGAATCTTTGGGACCGTCCCTAATCGTGTGTTGCAATCACCATGTCCTTCGTTGTTCATCCTTTTGTCCCTACAAGGTTAGTGACCAAGAATACCGAAGAGAACTTGTCCTAGGAACATGTTTCTTTTAGCATAAGCCTTCATGTGCTCAGATATTTTTTATTTTATTTTATTTTTATTTAGAGAACATAAGACCAAGGTTGTATAAAAATATGAGATTTATATTTACTTACCCGTCTTTGATGTTCTTGTGGCCCATTGCTTTGTCCATCCACTTCTATGGAGTGATTACTTTTCATGATCGTGTTGTATGACACTCTTCTTCATTAAATGGACATAGCACGGACCTCTCCTATAAAATGTTAGTGGACACATACCCAAGGAATATAACATGATTGAAGTAGGGTTTGTTATCCAAGTTCATATGATCCAATCTATGCTAATGAAAAGGTAGTTTTTGATTATTCTTAGCCATGTATTTTATTTCTCATATCTTATAGCAAACTTTAGTTATATGATTGCACTCTAGCATGTGGATCAAGGCAAAGGTAACTTGTGGCAAAAGGCAGAGTGAATGGTATTTGATACTTACAATTCTTCCATCAATGATGGATAAGCCGTGTCTTTTGCACAAGGTTGGAGTTCATCGGATGCCTTGCTTCATCTCTAATCTAAGTTCATCTCTTGACTTTCCCGAATTGGATTTGAGAGTTTTCTACAGGGGTTAGTCCAACAAAATATCCAATGTCTACACAAGCAATTCTTAGTTTAATAACCAAACTAGACTCCATGTCTAATTCAATTAAGGAAGGCATTTTAACCTAAGCACCACGCTTAATTTAAAAGCCTTTAAAAACACTCTAGAAGCATTCCCAAACCAAAGCATGCTATAGTAAGCAAAGGTAGCATGAAAGCACTAAAGAGATTTATCAAATAGAGATGGAAGAGCATGATCATGGTGAGAGTTTTTTTTTTTAGATGCAAGCGACATGAATATATGCAAGGAATTAAACATGCAATGGATCTATTTATGAGAAAACATAAACTAAATGGAGTGTATGTATGAGTTATTCAAAGTAAACATGCAATGCAAGAAATTAAATGATAACTACTCAAATAGTTAAAAGTCCATGAGCAAGACTATCTCACCTTTATTGATCATACTTACCACGATGTGCGGCTTCTATGTATGCGTCACTTGAGATGTGTGCATTGAATTCTTGTGACGGCGACTTCTTCTTCAATCTACAAATGGTTAGAATAATATATATTTAAATACTTACCTTGAGATAGCAGGGTTCCAATGTTGATGAATCTTTAATGATCGGGCACCACAGGTTCTTCAATCTTTTTTGTTTTTCTTTTCTTGTGGAATCTTGTCGGAAGATCGCAATCGACATCTTTTGTCTGTTTATTCCACAATTCAACGAGAACAAGGATAATCCTACTAAAGCTAGTGATACACTAAATTAGCGGAACATCATGATCATCATTAGAATCTTTAGGCCAATTGCTTCTCCTAAGAAGCGGCCAAAAAAGCTTGTTGGCATTTGTTAAGTGCTAAAAAGAATATGAAGGATTACGCAAAAAAGCCTGTAACACCTACCATTGTAGCTTTTCCCTAGGATGAGTATTCTAGAGTATCGTATCCACGGGGAAGCTTTGGCTAAAAAACATTCTAATAAGTCACAATCATGTATCTACTAACTTAGCGAACCACTAGACTATAGTGAGGAGGTAATTGTTAAAGGTTAAGTAAATATCTAAGTATAAAATAATAAGCTAACTAAGATGTCAAAGAGAAACTAAACTAATCAAGAGGTCAAAGAGAGATCAAGGTTCCTATGCACTTCTCTATTACTAAGGTTCTATGATAGCAATTATACCATAACACTTCGGGACACCAAAGCACTAGCCACGAAAAGGGATGAGAAGGGGGCTAGGAAGGTTTGGCTTCGGTCCTACAAACACCAACCCGAGCGTGGTGGAATACATCGGCCATCGGGCTCACCACACAGGGGCTACCACAAACTATCCGGTGGGGTTGGGTGCAATCTCGGGTAACTTATAGCCTAGACACCAAGTCTATACTATAAATTACTCCTCTAGCTACCATGAATAACTAGAATCCTCAATACAAGCGGAGATCCCATGTAATAGCATAACAACTATACTTAACCATATATGTGAAACATAGAAGTAAATAGAGAAGATAAATATGTGAATCATAAGTCTTGTAGAGAAGATACAAAGACATACCATACTCACGAAGACATATCGAGAACAAGAGCATAGCTCCTCTCTCCTTTATTCTTGATTAGATCTAAGTTAGATCTAATCTAGTTCTAATTACATTTCTAATCTATCTCTAATTACATGACTAATCTACTTCTAATTCACTAATTCCAGAGAGAGGTTATCCTTACATTGGGACACCTCTACAAATCGAAGGACTAATGATTAGAATGAGAATAGAATGAATTAGGGTTTCACCCCAGAGGCGGGGGGGTCTTCTTATATAGGCCTTGGTGATGAGCGTAAACCCTTGGATCAAACCCACCTTGGCAACGGCGTGAGATACAACCTCAATGTCGGTGGTAAACCGCCATAGAAAGGAGAGGATGACAGGTGGGACCCACCGGCGGCCGCCTAGATGAGCTTTGGCGGCGCCGCCGGTGGCTGCCTCTCCTCGGCCTCGGTTCTTTACGGTGTTCTCTCGGTACTTTCTAGAATGTTTTAGTCCACTTTTTAGGGTCGAAGTTGCTTCACGGTCAAGTTTAGTCTTCATATGCCTTGTATATTACGGAACCTTCTCCATTATTCTCTGCAATTATCTATTAAGTCCCTGAAAATATATAATTCACCAAAACTCATGGAATTATGTTAGTAAAGCCCCTAGTCTAGGTTGATATTCATTTTACGCCCTTATTTCATATTTAGTTGACTATTAATATTATGCTATAACAGTGTCAACGAGGGCCAATAGAAGCCTTGCTCAAGACTTTGCCCACGAGGGGTCCTCGGGCGGCATGATGACCGCATTCCCTCGATGAGTGTCTTTGAGCGAGTTCTCTCCCTTCGGTGGGGTATGCATCGCATGTATACTCCCCGGGCTCCTCTTCTAAGAGTTCTCTTTTCTCACCAATTAGCGCGAAGGATTTGGCCCTTCGGGCTAACTGACGTGCTTCGGTCTTGTCCTCGGGTAGTTCACCTCGGGTGAGGTACTCCATCAGCGGATTCCTCCAGTCGAGGATCGGGTCAATCACCATTGCCTCGGGCGTTGCTTGACTAGTTGCGCCTTCTCGAGCCCCGAGGACATTTCAAGGGGCGTATCTCACCGATGGTTCGTCGAGATCTCGGGTGAGTACGTTCGGGAAACGGTACCTCGGTCGCCGCCACCTTGGCGAGCTCGTCCAACCCTCATTATAGCGCTGGGCGTATGCTTGTGCTCGAGCCCATGGAATTTCTCCTCTAGCTTGCGAACTTCGGCGGTATGCCTCCATCTTCGGTTAGGTACGCGTAGAGGCCTTCATCACTTGGTCGATAACCAAGCTGCGAATCCCCACGGTTTCCAACCGTCGGATTCAGTCGGTCGGCCGCGATCCAGGAGACCGTTGACCCGGCGCCTCGTGATACGCGACATTGTTGGAGGCCGGGAAATGCGATCGGATGACATACCTTATGTGTACCCGAGGGCGAGATGAGGAGTAATCCAGCCCCGCGCTGTCTTCATCATGGACCCGTCAGTACATGGTCCGGCCTTTCGGCTTGGATTGGGGCCGGGGTAGGCGGGTGTCGATCCACTCGACCACGAAGTCGGCAAGGACTTGGGACTTAATCGCCTTGCGTGATAGGAATGAGATTGTCTCACCCATGAGTTCCACCGCCCACTTCGCCACCCTTCCCGTGGCCTCTCGGTTCGGGTATTTCCCAGGGGGAACGAGGATACCACGGCAAATCGGGTGCGCGAGGAAGTAATGGCGAAGTTTTCTTCGTGTTAGTACGATGGCGTACAATAGCTTACGCATCTGCGGGTACCTTGTCTTGGTGTCGGAAAGCACTTCGCCGATGAAGTAGACGGGCGTTGCAATCGGGCGCGTGTCCCTCTTCCCCGACGCTCTACTACGACCCTTCGCGTGACTGACTACCTCGAGTAGTGGCGGTGATGTATAAGAGCAAGGTCTCTCTGGATTGGGCGGTACTAGGGCCCAGGGGTTTGTCGGGGCGTCTTGAGGTTGCCGAGGGCTTCTTCGGCCTCGGGGGACCGGGCAAAGTGCTCGACTTGCGAAGGAGCCGGTAAAGGGGAAGCCCCTTTCCCCGGGCGAGATAAACACGCTTAATGAAGCCGGGCAGCCCATGACCTTCGGACACCCTTGAGGTCCCGGTTGGACCCATCTTGGTGATTGCTTCCACCTTGGTTGGGTTTGCTTCAATGCCTCGTTGAGAGACAATGAAGCCCAACACGATACCTCGGGGGACTCGAATCGCACTTCTCGGGGTTGAGTTTGACTCCCTTCTTGTTTAGACACTCGAAGGTTTCCCCAAGGTCCCGCCGAGACGTGGTCCGTTGTCTTCTTGATTTGACCACTATGTCATCGACGTAGGCCTCCACAATTCTCCCAATGAGTTCTCCGAAGATGATTTGCATGCACCGCTGGTAAGTTGCGCCAGCGTTCCTCAGCCCGAAGGGCATTGTGAGGTAGCAATACATCCCGGGGGTGATGAAGGAAGTCGTGAGCTGGTCGGACTTTTTCATTTTAATTTGATGGTATCCCGATGCGCATCAAGAAAGGACGAGTTCGCACCCGGCCAGTGGAGTCGACAATTTGGGTCGATTCGAGGCAAAGGAAAGGGAACCTTCGGACATGCTTTGTTGAGACTAGTGTAGTCCACACACATCCGCCATTTCCCATTCTTTTTCTCTACTAATACAGGATTAGCTAACCACTCCGGGTGGGATACCTCCTTTATGAACTTGGCCTCCAGCAGCTTGTGGATCTCCTCGCCGATGATTTTTCGCTTGGCGTCGTCAAAGCGTCGTAGGCGCTGCATCACTGGATTTGAGCCGGCCCGGATATCTAGGGAGTGCTCGGCAACATCCCTCGGTATGCCCGCATGTCCGAGGGTCCCCATGCAAATGTCTTGGCATTCGCGACGAGGAAGTCGACGAGCACCGCTTCCTATTTCGGATCGACTCCGAACCGATGGTCGCCAGTTTCTCCTCGGGGTTTTGGGATCGAGCGGAACCTTTTGGTACCCGAGGAGGGCTCGAAGCCGCCGTGGCGCTTGGCCTCGCTCTCACTTGTGATCTTGTCGAAGCTCTTCTTCGCGTCGGCAATGAGAGCCTCGGCGATTGCTAAGGCCTCGGCGTATTCCACGCTCTCCACGCCGCATTCGTATGCGTGGTGGTGTGAGGGACCTGTGGTAATGATACCCTTGGGTCCCGCATCTTAAGCTTGAGGTAGGTATAATTTGGAACGGCCATAAATTTGGCATAGCAGGGGCCTCCCGAGGAGTGCATGGTACGTCCCCTCGGACCCCAAGAATCTCAAAGGTGAGAGTCTCCTATCGAAATTAGAGGGGTCCCCAAAGCACACCGGCAGATCGATCTGCCCGAGGGGCTTCGAGTTGCTTGCCGTGGACGACACCATTAAAAGCCGCCCCTCCCTGGACGGATCTTGGACTTGTCTATCCCGAGGAGGTCAAGGGTTTCTTCGTAGATGAGATTGAGGCTGCTTCCTCCGTCCCATGAGGACCTTGGTGAGCCGAGTGTTGGCGATGATAGGGTCCACCACCGGCGGATAAGCCCCTAGGTTCGGGATGTGCCGAGGGTGATCCGACCGGTCGAAGGTGATTGCTTGATCTGACCACTTGCGTAGCTTCGGGACCACTAGTTCAGTAGCATATACCTCCCGCCGTTCTTTCTTGCGTTGTCGTACCGACATATTGCTGGTGTGGCCGCCAAAGATCATGAAGCAGTTGTTCACCTTCGGGAAAGCTTGGTTCCCCTCGGCGCTGCCCTCGGGTGCTCCTTCTTCTTCGCCCTCGGGAATGGCCTTTAGCTTGGCAAAGTGCCGGGCGCACTCTTTTACACTCCTCGAGGGTGTGCTTGACAGAGGTAACGTGGTTCGCATGGCTTCTTAAGCATGTTGTCGGGGTCTCCCTCGTGGATCGAGGTCGGTTCCCTTCCGGGTCGGCAAGCTACTAGATCCTCGTCGTCAGCACCCAGGGCCTGCGCCTTGCCCTTGCGGCCTTTGTCTTTTTTCTTCTTCTTCTTGTTCTCCCGAGGTTGGGATCCCTCGGGTTCTTCTTCCTTGCGCTTTCCCTTGCCCGAGCCTTGATTGAATAACGCCGGTGGGCGGCCTCTTCCCCATTAGCAAACTTAGTGGCTATGTCCATTAGCTCATTGGCCTCGGTCGAGTCCGCGCCCAAGCTTCTTCACGAGATCCCGCACGCGTGGTGCGGACAGAAGGCCCCTATGACGCCCGCGAAATCGTCACATTGGGGAGCTCGGTCCGTTGCCGAGAAGCGCCCGGATATAGTTGCGTAGAGACTCATCCGACTTACGGCGGCATTGCGGAGGTCCCACGAATTGCGGTGTTGGCATTTCTTAACGCATTCAAAGGAAATAGGTATTAAAACCCATCCCAAAGAAAAGCGTCGAAAATGCACCACGACATTCCCAAGTAAACCACCATGTCGGTGATCCTAAATGAGTCCTCATCAACGGGATAGATCTTGTCATTGTAGATATTCATCCGCAAGCGCACGGATCTATCGTTGTAGCATTTCACCCGAAATATTCGGTATCGTTATTTATATTCGCCCAAAGGAAGGCATGTGATTGATAAATTAGCATGGCATTTGAATAGAGGAACATGTGTTTGCTTAGACCAAATTACTCATAACAGGGGGTAAGTGAACAGTTCATAGATAGTGTGACACACACTTGGAAATCCACCAAAGAAAAAGGATAAAGAAAATAGATAAAGAATAAATGAATAAATGAATAACCTAATGGAGTAGATTTAATGTATCTAGTCATGGCCATACAAACGAATAGTTAGCATCATATGTAAACTGATCTAAGCATTGTTGGGTCTAGGATAACAGGGAGACTTCCTGGTTACCATACGGCCCGATAGGAAGCATTTACGAACTCCTACAGCACAGACGAACGTGGGGGGATTTCAAAGGACGGACGAGGCTGTCACAACCAAGCCGCCTACTCCCTCAACCGTGGCATGCACTCATATTTGCAGGTGTCGTAATACCGGGCACCATGCCCGCATACTAGAGCACTACTCTTGTCCCCCCCAGGGTCCCCACTCGTCGAATGGACCCGGACTAGAACAAGAGCAAACCCGAAGGAACAACAAATCTGTTATCCCACCTCTAATCAAGTTAGGCATATGATGTTCGTTAATAAACTGTAATGAATATGTCAAGATCATGATATGTAAACTATATGCTAGTTCATATACCACTACAAGAACATGAACAAAACTATACTCTAGTTCATAAGTTAGGCCAAGAATAAAGATATAGGACTTGTAAATAGAAGAATGCTCCATAGAGAAGATGTATTACCAAAGCTCTTTCTTCTAGGAGACAAGCCCTCCTTGTAGCTCTTCTACTCCAAGTGTCTACTAAAGAATAAAGAAGAAGAAAGAAGAAAGTAGAGGAAGAGAGAGGTAGAGAGATGTATTGCTGGTTTGCTGGACTCCAAATGGTGTGTGTTGAGAGGGGGAGAGAGGGGGCCTATTTATACACTTGGAGTAGGGGCCTAAGTGCTAATTTACACCCAAACCGACACTGTAAACCTTCCTTGTATGCGCAAACCGACAATCCCGGGGGCGGTGGACTAAGTTTGGAAGGTGCACGAACCGCCTCCCGAGGCCGGGCCCGAACCGCCTCGGGGAGGTGCGGCCGCACCTTGGGGTGCGCTGGCACCCCCCGGGCGCCGCTCGCCCGGGTCTTGGCGGGTGTCGTCTTTTAAGCCTCTGAAAAGTTGTAGGCGGGCTGCGCCGCCCGGATTTGACGTTTTGGGTCGATTTGCTCTTTGGGCTTGATTTTTGCAATAATGCGCTTTCGAAAGGCGTACTTTGGTCGATTTTCCACTTGCTTTTATTTTAAATCTGCAAAATAAAATACAATACACTACAAGTGGAATTTATTAGTGATAAATACATATGAACATAAAAGGTTTAATTTTACTCCCTTTATGGTAGTAAGTTGACGGTCAAAATTTAGCGTTATTTACCGTCAACAAACTCCCCAAAGCTTACCCTTTGCGCGTCCCTCGAGCAAAAGAGATAAGTACTTGGTTATTGATCGGGAGTTGCTACAATGCCGGGTTACGTTTCACAAGTGCGAGGGTTATAATAAGATTTTCTACCAAAGTTTGAATAAAATGGCACATCTTTTTCTTACCCTTTATTACCTTTCATCGTAGAAGGGGGCTTTTCGGCTTTTCTCAAAGCCTTGGGCGGTTGCCGGATAGAACGGTTATAACAGAGGTGCTTATCTTTCATCCTTTTGATCATCTTTGCCGGCTCTGCTTTGCTCCCGCTTTTTGCCATTGTGCGGTATGTTGTACATGGGAATTGAGCGTGTGCTCAATGTTCCTAGTGCGGACGTCGAGGTGCTTTGCAGCCTGGATCCCCGATTGCCTCCACCCCTTGTGGTGGCCGCCCCATCTGAACCGGTGGGGGCATATCATCGGAGCTGCCATCCAAATCATACCTGTGGGCTCCCCATGCCGCGGCATCTCCTTGAGCCACTCGATGGTGCCGGTGTGCGAGGCGCCAGCTCCCACCTAGGATCATACCCGGGTGTTACCCCCTCGGGTCCCCATAGGATGAGGCCATGCAGCCCGGAACACCGGTGTAGGCCGTGGGCCGAGGGCCGTGTGGCGTGAAGTGGGCCCCATGGGAGGAAGATCCGACTTCGTGTCTCTGCGTGAAGAACCGACGGGGTATCTTTCTGCGCAAGCTATCGCTAGCCTCTCGAGCTCAAATGTTAGTGATCGGCTTTTATACAATCAGTAAGTCCGGGTTAGGTAACCGAACTATAGTTGCATAGCCGGAAAAAATATGACCAAGCTCGCCCGGAAGGTAAAACCTTAATTAAATGCCCCTCAACTAGGCTGGCATAGCAGTCCAATATTCCACGGTGTGGAGATGTACTCTATCTGTTGATTTTCTAAAGCCCCAATCGCAAAAGCGAGGCGTGTGATAAGAGACGTGCAGGTGACAGGAATAACAGGCTTTGAAATAGTATGTATCATATTCCTGCACATTTCTACCACTGGGGCTACTTTAATCTTGTGAACAACAGCATAAAGTAATTTCAATTCAGTCTCATTAACCCATCTCACCCCGTGTCTAGGAAACAAAGTCAACGAGATCCAGCGGTGGATGAACCTAAGTGATGGGTGCTGGATCTGTGAGTGGCGAGGTTTAAAAGCTCCGGCCTCATGTGCACCGGAAATTTCCTCCCAAAAGTGGTTTCGGACAAAGCCAGGGAGAGCAGCATCTATGTTCAATGCACATCTACAATAAAAACCCCAGTAACGAGCTAGGTTCTCCCATGTAACATGATATTGTGTTCCAAAAAGACGGAAGGAAATTCCTAGCTGGTCCTCTACTAGTGTGCACAAAAACTGAATTGTTAGGAGGCGAGAACCTTCCTCCTCGAGAGGGGGAATGTCCTGCCACCCAACTGCTCTCCATAGAATAGGGAGTTCTTCGTCCATACCGATCGTTCGAGGAGGTCGGAGTCGATCCCGGGCGTGTGTTGGAACACACGATCCTTGGAGTAGGAGATAGGCTTGCATCTCCCGTCCTTCCCGAAGGTCGAGGTACGGCGCGTCGGCTTCGTCGATTGTCGGGGGAGCTTGAGCTTCTTCCTCCCCGACGGGTGCAGCATCATCTTGCATGGGAGAGTCCTCGAGGTCGAAGTTGAGGGCGGAGCTTGTGCTTGTATGGCGTGAGCTTTGCCTTGACGACCGCCTCAACCCGCCGAGGATCTTTCCGGCTTTTTCATGATCATTTGCAAAAACGATTGAGCAAGACCTCGGGTGTGCAAGGGTTGGTTGAAAGTATGAACTTTCACACCCGTAATCTTGCTCGGCACAATGTTTTTGGTGGAGAAATGGAGTGTAGAACAGGGAGAGAGTGTGAGAGCGAGAGAGAGTGAAAATGACATGTGTGCACTCTCACACCGGTGCACAGGCTATTTATAGCCGGCGCACAGGCCGAGGGCCGCTCCACACGACGGAATGAGGCGGCCGGCGAAATTTGAATTTGAACGGCGCCGGGGAGGGTGCGGCCGCACCTTGAGGTGCTTACAAGACGCACACCTCGAGGCGAATCCCCGGCTTTGGTCGGGCGTGCTCACGGGGTTACGAAAAGTTTGTCCCCGATGTGCGCTCGTCGATTCAAATTTCTTCTCCCCTTTTTCGAATTTCTCCAAAATTTTCAAATATAAATTTATTTTAAAATAGAAAAATTATTTTAAAATTATTTTTGTATATTCTTTTGTGTATAAAATATTTTTCTTTATTTTTCATAAAAAGAATTTATTTTATTTATGAAAACTTTTATTTTAGTTTTCAAAAATATTATATTTATCATATATAAATTTATAATATATATATAAAATATTATTTTTTTTCTTTACCCCATTTTTTTTTTTTTTTTTTTGAGCGAGGTTATTTATAGTCGGCTGTCGACTTTCCCCTTGCTTATCGGGCGGGAGGTACTTGCTCCGGGGGTCTTGGAGCTAGAACCTTCAACATTCCACACCCGGTCTTGTTGATGATGGTCAAGCCGGGTGTGTTGTTGCTTGTACCGATGAATGGGCACTTAACCGCCTTGTCTTTGATGTGGAAGACGATGAAGCCCTTCCCCGCATCGATGTCGGCTTTGGCCGTATAGAGGAACGGTCTTTCCGTAAGGAGAGACACATCTTCTTTCGGGCCCATATCCGAGATCACGAAGTCTGCGGGGATGTACTCATCTTGGATCTTTATCGAAGATGTCTTCCAAGATCCCCTCGCCGCCTTGTTGATTGATCCGCCATCTAGAGGGGCGAATTTGGCGGGGTAAGTGTCCCTCCATGAATTTTGTCGGGTGGCCTTGGACATCACGTTGATATCGGCCCCCGTGTCACAAAATGCGTTAGCGAATTTGTGGGGGCCAATGGCACGCTTAATGATCGGACGCCTGGGGTCTCCCTTCTTGGCGATAAATGGCGAGTCCACGGGGATCTTCTTCGGCTCTTTGGGTTGGCGAGCCTCGAGAGATATCATGTTGATCGACTCATGTGGGACCTCGAGGTTGCCCCGGGATCCCCGCCTCGAGTCGTTAACCGGCACTTGAGCGACAATCGGGCCACCGTGTCTCTATCATCTTGTTAAAGCCGAAGCCGTTCTTCACAACCAAGTCAACCCTTCAAGCTTGTTATTCATGCCCTCAAGAATCTTGTCTTGATGGCTCATCTTTTTGGTGAGGTTTTCGTTGATCTTTGCCCGGCCCATTACCGTGTCCTTCGGTTATGGCTGACCAGGTTATAATACCCCGGTTGCCTTGGAATGGTGGCTTTGGATCGGTTGTTCCAACCTGCCGCGTTGGCGATACCCGTTCTTTGTTGTTGATGAAGGCGGCTTCTTCACGGGTCTCGTGGCGCTTGTCCCCCGAGTGGCCAACCTCACCACACGCCTCACATGTCATGTGAGCGCCCGTGGGCGTGGACCGGGCGCCGGGCGGGTAGTAGCATCTCGTGCCGCGCTCTTCCAGCCTCTTCAGCGAAGATCCATTTTTGCGGCAAGCATATCCGCCTCCTTCACGGTGTGCATGCCTTTTTTGTGTTTTGGCCGGGCTCGTCTTCGCCCCAGCTCGTTTGCCACCATTTTGTCAATCGTATGTTGCCCGGATCGATGGTGAGCGATAGAAATGCGCCACCGGCCGGCGCGTCGAGGTGCCCCTTGGATATGGTCGTGAGACCATTGTAGAAATTCTGAGCACCGGCCGTTCTCCATCCCGTGGTGCGGGCATGCTTGAATGTACTCTTGTAGCCTTTCCCACGCCTCGGAATGGGTTCTATTGGGTTCTCGGCTGAAGTTGGCGATTCTCCCCTCGGGGCATTGGTTTTGCCCATGGGAAAGAACTTGGCGAGGAACGCCGTGAACATTTGTCCCACGTGCGGCGACTTCCTTGTCCTTGTAGAACCATCGCTTTCGCCTTCCCCACAAGGGAGAAGGGAAACTTGAGCCCCGATGACGTCTCGGCTGCGACATCTTTGATGACGATTGTATCGCCTGACTCAAGGAAGTCCGGAGATGAGCGTTTGCGTCCTCGCCGGCAGCCTCCATAGAATGGGCGGCCTGCACCATGGTGATCGCCCGATCTGGCTCGGTTTTTGTCCGTCACGTTCACCGACGCCCGGGGCACGTTGGTGACGGGGGAAGTTGAAAATCGCTGCGGCGACCCATAGCTTGCGGTTCGGTTGGTGCAGGGATGTCGGTCTCGATTGTCGGTGTTCCGGCTGGGGAAGAAGCGACACGAGACCGGCTCTTCCTTAGGAGTGCCTCTGGATCGGAGGTGAAGTTTTCCGGCGGGAGGAAACCTCGACATACACTATCCTGTTTTCATCCACAAATGGGAGAAAACATAAAGATTAGCCCTGCATTTGCAAATGGCATCCACGCACACAAATTCATATTCATAGCCAGCTATTTATTTTTTTATTTTTTTTTTTCACAATGCCTTCCCGCAACGGCGCCGAAATGCTTGTTGGAATTTCTTAACGCATTCAAAGGAAATAGGTATTAAAACCCATCCCAATAAAAGCGTCGAAAATGCACCACCGACATTCCCAAGTAAACCACCATGTCGGTGATCCGAAATGAGTCTCATCAACGGGATAGATCTTGTCATTGTAGATATTCATCCGCAGCGCACGGATCTATCGTTGTAGCATTTCACCCGGAAATATTCGTGGGTATCGTTATTTATATTCGCCCAAAAGGAAGGCATGTGATTGATAAATTAGCATGGCATTTGAATAGAGGAACATGTGTTTGCTTAGACCAAATTACTCATAACGGGGTAAGTGAACAGCAGTTCATAGATAGTGTGACACACACTTGGAAATCCACCAAAGAAAAAGGATAAAGAAAATAGATAAAGAATAAATGAATAAATGAATAACCTAATGGAGTAGATTTAATGTATCTAGTCATGGCCATACAAACGAATAGTTAGCATCATATGTAAACCGATCTAAGCGTTGTTAGGTCTAGGATAACAGGGGAGACTTCCCGGTTACCATACGGCCCGATAGGAAGCATTTACTTAACTCCTACGGCCGCACGCATCGAACGTGGGGGGGATCAAAGGACGGATGAGGCTGTCACAACCAAGCCGCCTACCCCTCAACCGTGGCATGCACTCATATTTGCGGGTGTCGTAATACCCGGCACCATGCCCGCATACTAGAGCACTACTCTTGTCCCCCCCGGGGTCCCCACTCGTCGAATGGACGGACTAGAATAAGAGCAAAACCCGAAGGAACAACAAACTGTTATCCCACCTCTAATCAAGTTAGGCATATGATGTTCGTTAATAAACCTGTAATGAACATGTCAAGATCATGATATGTAAACTATATGCTAGTTCATATACCACTACAAGAACATGAACAAAACTATACTCTAGTTCATAAGTTAGGCCAAGAATAAAGATATAGGACTTGTAAATAGAAGAATGCTCCATAGAGAAGATGTATTACCAAAGCTCTTTCTTCTAGGAGACAAGCCCTCCTTGTAGCTCTTCTACTCCAAGTGTCTACTAAAGAATAAAGAAGAAGAAAGAAGAAAGTAGAGGAAGAGAGAGGTAGAGAGATGTATTGCTTTGGTTTGCTTTGGACTCGAATGGTGTGTGTTGAGAGGGGAGAGAGGGGGCCTATTTATACACTTGGAGTAGGGGCCTAAGTGCTAATTTACACCCAAAACCGACCTGTAAACCTTCCTTGTATGCGCAAACCGACAATCCCCGGGCGGTGGACTAAGTTTGGAAGGTGCACGAACCGCCTCCCGGGCCGGGCCCGAACCGCCTCGGGGGGTGCGGCCGCACCTTGGGGTGCGCGCCCCCTGGGGCGCCGCTCGCCCGGGTCTTGGCGGGGTGTCGTCTTTCGCCACGAAAAGTTGTAGGCCGGGCTGCGCCGCCCCGGATTTGACGCTTTTGGGTCGATTTGCTCTTTGGGCTTGGATTTTGCAATAATGCGCTTTCCCCGAAAGGCGTACTTTTGGTCGATTTTTCCACTTGCTTTTATTTTAAATCTGCAAAATAAAATACAATACACTACAAGTGGAATTTATTAGTGATAAATACATATGAACATAAAAAGGTTTAATTTTACTCCCTTTATGGTAGTAAGTTGACGGTCAAAATTTAGCGTTATTTACCGTCCAACACCCGCCGCAAGTAGGTGCCTTGGAAGTTGCCTCGAAAAGACTTTCTCCAGATCCGCCCAATCTGCTATGAGGTTCGGCGGAAGATGCTCCAACCAGGGCCCTAGCCGAATCGAGAGATACAGGGGTAGGTTTCTCGATTATCACTTTGTCCTCTTGCGCCCCCAAAGAAATCGACATGCCGACGGTGGTCGTCCAGCCATACCTCGGGTTGGGTTTCCCCGAATATTTCACGAGGTGATTCGGGGCCTAAAAACGCGAGGAGTGGCGCTCTCGATGTCCTTTGTGAAGGCGAGTGGCCCAGGAGGTTCTGGAGAATGCCTGTGATCCCCTTGGCGCCTTTGGGCGTCCCGGCCCGAAGGGCGTCCCCGAGGTGAGGCGTCCCTTCGGCGAGCCCGCCGTGTTCGATATCTTCTATGCGTTCCCACACCTTTGGTGATTGCCCGGGCGGTCCCGAACAAGTTGTGCGAGGCATGGCTCGCCGGGCGCGGCGGGCCTTGCCGCTCCTCCCGACTCTTCGCCGAGACGTCGCGGCCCGATCACGAGAAGCGAGCTCTCCGCTTTGTTATGCGGCTTCCGTGTCGAGCAAGTTTCGAGCCCGGCCGAATCGTCTTCCCCGCCAGCTGTGGAGGGCTCGGGCATTTCTCGCACTAGCATGGCGGCGGCCGCCACGTTGAGCTGGCTGCGGAAGCGGTCTTTGCTATCTCGTGGTGGCGAAGGAACCTCAGCGGGCCTCCGTGCCCCCGCGCTGCGAGCCCGGGTGCTCACGGGTGGCGGTGCGCGTTGAGCTTGTTCTCGTTGGAGGTTCCGCTCTAGTCGCCGGAGACGCTCGGATTCCGCACGGAGCCGCTCACGGAAATCGCGTAGCCGTGCATTCTCGTCCGCTTGTGCGGCGCTGCTACGGGTGGAATAGGCGGCGTAGTCTTTGCGGCCGCGGCCCATCGTGGTGGTACGTCCACCTCTTCCTCGTCGGAAGCATCGGTGAGGTGCCCGTCCTGTTCCGCAATTTCTATGTTGAAGCATTCCCGCATGGGGTCATGGTGTTTGCGCCGCGGTGGGGACGCAATCCTTCTTTCCACCGTCACTGCGGGCAGGAGACGTATCTCGTGGTTGTGCCCCAGAGTGACGAACCCCAACGTCCTGAGGAACAATGGCGTTCCACGCGGGAGCTCGCGCTCCAAATGGACGGGCGGAAAGATGGGCGTAAAAACGCCATGAGGGTTTGATGGAGAAGTAGATCACGCACGGCGCCCCTACCGGCGCGCCAATCGCCGGCGTTTCCGGAGCGGGCACCGGGAGCCGGCAATAAAAGAATTTATGTGCCGCGGCGCCCCCTTCCCTCATGGCGTAAGCGCGAGATCCGACACCGACACGGCGGATTTATCCCGTTCAAGGCCAATGGGGCCCTACGTCCAGCGGTGGTGAGTCCTCGTTCGTGTTACCTCGCGCTCACAGGGGGTGAGAGCCTGTAGTAGGGGATTTACAGGCGGTTGCGAGGGAGAGACACTGGTCTCAAGCCTCGCGATCGTGGGTACCGTAGTGGTGTTGTGTTCTAACTGTTCAGTTTTCCATCCCCCCCTTGCTAATGGGGTATTACTCCTCCTTTTATAGTGGAAAGGAGGTGGTAACATTTACACTGGCAGGTGCTTAGGTGGCTAATTCCCGAGGCTGCACTGGTTGCATGTGCGCGGCCGAGGGTTGACGTCCCATCGTGAGCTTGGATGGTGGCACGCGTCTTGATCCGATGGCGATCGTGCCGCTCCCTGGTGCAACCCCGAGGGCCTGTGAGGCGTCCCTCACAGTCCGCATGGCGAGGGGCGGCCCCAACAAGTTTGGGAGCGACGTGTAGTGTGCCCGAGGGTCCGGCTTAACGTGGCGTCGTAGCGGTCGTTCTGGGGAAATGAACAGTGCATCCTGATTTCCCGTGCCGTGTGGTGTAATACGTCACCAGCACAGCTTTGTGTCCCATCAGTCGGATTGGGGAGGGATTTGTCAGGTCGATTTGATTGGGCGTAATCGATGGCCTGACGTATCGCCTGCTGTGCAACCCGTTAAATGCGGTTGTTCCCCTTCCTTCGGACGGAACCTCCCATGCCCGAAGGTCTGTGACCCTTGGTGGGATAGTTGAGCCGCTCTGCCCAAGGTATGGAGAGCTGGTCTCCCTCGGGCGAGGTGGAATTTGTATGCCCGAGGATGGCTAGCTAGGCCACCCTCGGCCACAGTGGCGTCCAAGCGCCCGAGGGTTGCCCTCGGGCGGGACTGAGATCGGAGCGTGGTCCGAGGCTTGCGCTGGCAAGCAATGACGTCGTAGAGCGTCCTGGGTCTTCGATTCGTGGAGTTCCTCAGCCCTTTGTCATTCCTGAGCGTAGTCACTCCTGGTTGTCAATCTTGGCTATGGAGGCAGACAAGCTGGTCGTAGACCTGGCTTGTCAGTTGGGCCGAGTATTGTACCCAAATCCGTCATGGTGATGACTCCCCGTGGGCGTTTTGTGGGCCATCATCATCTTCATTGGTCGCCGGGGCTTTTTGCCCGGCCCTCGGTCGTCCAGGCCGCCCTTCGTATGGGGGCAATGGCGGTGAGTTTTACTAGGCCTAGATGGGCCGACGGTTTCTCATTATCATGAGAATGTCTCGGGCCCAATATTTTGGTCCCCGACAAGTAGTGCATCATAACCATAAATAACTGCTAAATCTCAAATATATTTTGTCTAAAAAATATTTTGTCTAAAAATCCATAAAAAAAACTCTCAGGTCCAACAACGGCAGGGATGTTGCATGGTCCCTGGTGCTTAGCGGCCACCATGAACGATGACGTGAACAGTTCACGACATCTCTTCAGCCTCAGGGCCTCAATCATGCGCGCCGCACTAATCATCACCAGTGGTGTAGCCCCAGCCGGCCACCGGAGCCCACCCGCGCTGGGCTGCAGCAAAAGTAGGGACCCATCAAGCGAGTGAGGAGAGACTGTCATTTTCCCGTTTTGTGCACATTCTGCTTCTTGGTCGCCTCGCCGCACTAACCACGGTCGCTCTAGCACCGCAGTGAGCGATCCTGTCCAATATCCCATTCATCACTTGCATCGTGCATCGCCGAGCGCCATGCCACTGTACAAGGTTAGGAGTAGTGCGGCAGTAGCCATGATGGGCGTGGTGGTAGCAGCGCCGACACTTCTTTCCCCGCTGGTGCCCGAGAGCTTCAACGACGAAGGTAGGTATGTGTGCCTGGTCGCCGCCTTCATTCCTAGACGTGGATTTCTCGATTATAGGTCCATGCGGTAAGTCTATCCTAACCACATGAAGTGTTTGGAGCATCAAGACCATCCCAATTCGTCTTCCTGCTCCTCAGCCATGCCACCTACCTCGCCACCCTCGGCCTCCATCTCCCCCACCACCACCACCTCCTCCAATCGCCCTGGCGCCCACCGTCCCCGAGCTGGCGAGCTAGGGTTTCGTCGGAGCTCCGCAGCGGCACCACCTTCTCACTCTTCCTCATCCCCCGCCTCCTCCTGCATGCGGCCATGGCAAACTCCGGCGTTCTCCACAAAAGTCTGGCAATATATGGCGCCCACTGCCCCTCCCTGTCTTAGCACTGCAGGCACAGCTAGGGCCGCTAATAGGCCCCTAGTGGACTCACCAGCCACTTGTAGTATATTATTATGATGACTACCCACAAAAAAAGGATATTTCCAAGACAAAAATGTTAAGTAGCTAAAGCAAGGAGGGGAGAAAAAGGACAAAATACATTAATATATACGAGTCAAAGTGGTATATCCACATACCTATTGCTATAATTGAAAGTGGAACATCCATAAATATGACCACACAAGGACAAAACACGCTACATGCAAGATAAGAAAATATGTCACATCCACGGTAAAATTGAGAAACGATATAGGTTCGGAAACATTCGCACATTATGTCGTATTTTAATATATAATCGATTCTGTTCTTGTAGGGATGACCAGGCCACTATCGAGCAGCGTGGCGACCGTAGGACTCACGCGAGGTGTCTGCGCTCAGATTAGCTAGTCTTAGCACCATTACTGCTATGGATGACCGGCCTTACATTTGCACTTATTGCTCCATGACCTTTAGTCGGGAGACGATGTTGTGGGCAGTGGGCACATGAGGTCGCACAATCATGACCACCTCTCCTCCAAGTCTAAGGAGGATGCACCCACAACGAGAGGATAAGGAAGAAGTGGAAGTCAAAGCTGAGGACCGTGAGAAGCCGTTAGAGACGACAATGACTTTTACCAACAGATGCCAAAACCGTTAGTGAAGGGGATTCAGGAATCGACAGTGATTACTGTAGTAGTGTATGCAAACTATCACATGTTCACATAAGTTCTATGTCACCCATAGAAATGGATTTTCCCTTTATGGGCCGCAGTTTATGCAACCAGAAAACTAACACCATTAAACCGTCAGTGAAGGGGGTTCAGGAATCGACAGTGATTACTGTAGTAGTGTATGCAAACTATCACATGTTCACATAAGTTTTATGTCACCCGTAGAGATAGTTTTATGTCACCCGTAGAGATGGATTTCCCTTTATGGGTCACTGTTTATGCAACTAGAAAACTAAAACCATTAAAATTGACAGTTCACATGCCTTACATATGTAGGCCTCACCATGATCCAACAGACAAGGCCACTTCGAGCGTTCAACGTTGTTTCACCCGCATTGTGCCTTGTGGCCCATATGTGTGATCCTAGGTTCAATCCCCACTTTCTCCACCTCGGTTTCTCTACAGAGCAATAAACTTTCGTCCATCTGTTTTTCCAAAAAAAAAAAAAAAAAAGCATGGCTGGGCCTAATATCCATTTGGTGCATGTGTGCTCCTCGACACTCCTGCACATCCTTCTTTGTTTTCAAAAAAAAAACTAGAGTCAGATGATAATTAGATCAACGAATTAAATTTATAAATATAAAAAGGATATTATTTTCATCAAGTGGTTGATCGCCCATGACAGTCATCCTTTTTTACCGCTTTGGTTGTGATTTTCAAAGGATATTACAGAGAGTGAATCCAGTGTCCCATCTTTTTACCACTTTGGTTGTGATTTTCTTCTTTTCCAAGAAAGTCATACTTGGCAAAGACTTATTCATAGTCCATTGTACTCTATCCCACACGCCTACTCACCCTAGCTCACAAGCACGATAGAACGACCTTGCCTCCTTCCCCACACGCCTGACATAACTCATCCATCTCTGCCCTCCGGTGGCAGTAGGCTCTAGTGGTGGCTCTTATCCACGCACGCGGCTCCTCCATCTCCCCCTCTGGTTGTGGTAAAGGGTTCTGGTGGCGACACCGCTGGCGAGGTAGTTAGGTTCCTCCTTCGAGATATATGAATTAGAGTTTTGGTGAGCTCTCCTTCTCATCTTCCCAAACTCTGGCGGGCTTACAAGAGTTGGTTTCAAGGGAGCGTGGACTGAAACCATGGATATGCCACCTTTAGAGGTGGACTGACCTATATGGCCAGCTTGGGCGGCCGCCCTAGGTTATTGCCAGCGAGCACCACTAGTACCCGACAGTTCTTTGGCCGACAACAACATTAGTTGAGCAGAGCACTGCCTCTTGGGCTTGTGGGCCGTCTCACCAGCAATATTAGAGGCCCACGTTTTGGCCTGTTTTGGCCCTTAGGGATAGGCAAAGTGGCAGTAGCAGCGCACTCAGAGGCTATGACTCCACCTCAGCGATATGCTCAGTGTGGCCAGTGGTGCTCCAACTGGCGAGTCCGTGAGTGGCAACGCCGGCGCGACACTGCTCCCTCCTCTAGTCCTCCATGTCTCCCGTCCCATTCCATCTGCCTTCCACTACGCCGGCAGCCGGTGGGCGGCGTTTAGCCAGTCAGCGAACAGCGCTGGGGCCACGGTACGACAGCCAGCTAGCCACACCGAGGTGCTGAGCCAGGAGCAACATCTATTTCAACTTGATGTTCATCATTCTATTCTCTGATTTCTTCAACTATGTGTGTTTGAATGTTACCAGTGCTAGTTCATCTCTTGTCGAAGGAAATATAGCTTGATTGCTGAACATCATAATAATGAAATAGCTTGGTTAGACCTGGTGATACAAGATGGGGTTCTCATTTCCACATTACTTTGTATTGAGAACATGTATTGTCCATGGTTCATGGGGATGAATGCAATCCTTGTGGAGCAGTCGGTATTGTCCATGGATAGATATTATTGAATAGTAATTAATTGCCATTTAAGGAGGGTGGTCTATTATTTTTCTGTGTTTTGCGCGGAGGACACTTTCTTTAAGTGAAAAGTTCTATGGTATTACACTGACTCTTGCCTCCTAGCTTTAGTCATAACTGATACAGTCCCGTTTCGCATAGAATTCGCTATATATGTCGTGTTAGAAGATTTGGCCTTGGGCCCAAATATTCCCAATATAAATCCCAAAGGCCCATTCACACATGCATGGCATGGTGGGGGGATTTTAGTCCCACATTGCTCAACTAGGAGGAGGGAGGCCAACTTAAATAGGAGAGTGGTCTTCACCTTGTTGAAGCAATGGATGAGAGGAAATTTTTGCATGCATGGAGAAAATTGCGCTGTCTTATTTGGAAGATCCATTTAGGAATGCAATTATTCTCGTATTATGGCAATAATCCTAACGGTGCTCTATTGCCTTAATGTTGTGATTGACGCGGCAATTACTTGCCTTATGTAGCTGCGTTTGCGTGTATAAATAGAGGGCGAGACGTCGTCCCCTAATCACCGAAAAATCATTCTCTTCCAAGTACCATCGTCTCAAGCGCCGCCGTCTTCCCCATCCCGTCGCCGACGTGCCATCGTCGTCGGGAGAGCGAGCTCGAAGCCTACGCCTCCTCGTGTCCCTGCGGGGTAGGGGCGTATTAGGTTTTTGGGAAGCGCCGTCGCGTCGCGACTTTCCATTTGGACGTCTTCTTCCTCTACGCCGGATCTCCATCGTCGGTGCAGCTTCATCTACCTTTGCGTTGCTAGCACCGACAACCCCAACGTAAGAATGTCGATCCTCTCCCCTTCTCTTCGCTTTTCTTGTTCTTGTTGTTGCTAGCACTAGATTACCGGCGTTTGTCTAGTTTCGTAGTGCTAGTGATGGATCGTATCTATCTCATACATGTTGTAGATCTTTTTTTCTAATTGTCGGAATTAATTATTGGCCACAGATTTGCTATTATTTCCAACAATCCAAAAACCTAATAGAATGCAATCGATGCAATGAAGAGTTATACTCGATGCAATGAAACCGGAGAAGTTCACCGGGGTGAATTTTAAGAGATGGCGCACGAGGGCGCCAGCTTGTGGCTCTCGGCTATGGGCGTGTTTTGGGTCGTCGCAATCCTCCCGCACTACCTCTCGGATCCGAGAAAGAGGTGCGTGGAGTTTATCTGCGGCTACGACGATTTTCGTCGGATGCACCCTTAGCGTTCTCTCTGACCAGCTGTGTGATGTTTATATGAACATCAAAAGTGCTGCTGAACTATGGGAGGCCCTCGATCACAAATATGGGACCTCGGACGCTGGGCATGAGCTGTATGTGATGGAGCAGTACCATGACTTCAAGATGGTTGATAACCGTCCTGTCATGGATCAGGCTCATGAGTTCCAATTTATTGTGAGGGAACTCGAACAGCTTGGACATGTTTTGCCCGACAAGTTTGTGGCGGTGGCATCATTGCCAAATTACCTCCATCTTGGAGGAATTTTGCCACATCTCCGAAAACATAAGAGACAAAGAATTCTCAGTTGAGGATCCGTTGGCTACCTTGAGGTTGAAGAGAAAGCTCGGGCAAAGGATGCTCCACCAAAAGCTCTGAACAGTCTAGTGCCAACGTGATGCAAAGATCTTTGGCAAGAACAAGCGTAAGCCTAATCAGACTACTCAGTTCAAGAAGAAGAAGATGAACATGGATGAAGTTGTGTGCTTCGCTTTGCGGTGAGAATGGGCACTTCGCCAAGAAGTGCAAGAACCGCAAGGGAAAGAAGAATCGGTAGAGGCGTAAAACCGCCAACGTGACTATTGGTGATCCTAGCGGATCTGGGTACGGTAATTCCTTACCTAGTGTATTTTCTGTATGTCAATCTAATGATTGGTGGATAGATACAGGTGCCAATATTCATGTTTGTACTGATATCTCTATGTTTTCATCTTACTAGGCGTACGGAGGTTCATCCGGGTCATGATGGGGAACGGCTCGCGCATGCTTCGTTCTTGGTGTTGGTTCGGTCGACCAAGTTCACTTCGGGAAGATCGTGCGGCTCAAGAACGTTCAGCATGCGCCCTCAATAAAGAAGAACCTCGTTAGCGGATCCCTCTTATGTTGAGATGGGTTCAAGCTGGTATTTGAGTCCAATAAAGTAGTCATTTTAGAGGTATGGCCAATTCATTGGCAAAGGCTATGATAGCGAGGCTTGTTCCGCTTTTCACTCTCCGATTTACGTAATAAAATCGAACCATGTGTGTGATTCAAACGATTCTGTGGCTAATATATGGCATTCACGTTTGTGTCACGCGTTAATTTTGGTTGCATGACTCGTTTATCCATATGAATTTAATTCTGAATTTTCCTAATGTCAAAGGCTCTAAATGTCAAGCGTGTGTGCAAGCAAAGCAACCTCGTAAGCCACACAAGGCTGTAGGCGAGAGGCCGCGGCGTTATTAGAGCTCATACATTCGATATTTGTGAAATGAATGGTGTGTTGACAAAAGGAGGAAAAAAGATACTTTATGACTTTTATTGATGATGCAACTAAATATTGCTATGTGTTTCTACTGAAAACTAAAGATGAGGCGTTTGAGTGTTTTAAGACTTATAAAGCTGAGGTAGAGAATCAACTAGAAAAGAAAATAAAACAAGTTAGGTCCGATCGCGGTGGGGAGTACTTTTTAAATGAGTTTGATCTTTTACGTGCGGAGAATGGAATAATTCATGAGCGGACACCTCCACATTCACCCCAATCTAATGGGGTTGCGAAAAAGAAAGAACCTGGACGCTAATAGACTTGGTGAATGCCATGTTAGGAACGTCCGGTATGGCTAAGGCATGGTGGGGGGAGGCTGTGTTGACAGCATGTCATGTTCTAAATAGAGTTCCCACTAAAAATAGTGATGTGACTCCGTACGAAGGATGGAAAGGAAGAAAACCATCTCTCCATTACTTGCGCACTTGGGGCTGTTTGGCCATGGTCGTGTACCTATTAACAAGAAGCTTGTATATTTTATGATATGCATACCACAAAGACCAAGCATATAAGTTCTTAGTTGTAAAATCGAAGCGCGATATAGCGGTTGATTCACTCTTAGAGTCACGGGATGTTACTTTCTTTGAGCATATATTCCCGATGAAAGTTGCATATGATTTACCAAGTTCGTCTAATGAAATTGCTCCCCGAACCCACACCTATTCTTGAGCCAATCATAGAACCTCCTGGCGATAACGAGAATGATGAATTGAAGCTCCTAGGAGGAGTAAGAGACGAAGGGTTGCAAAATCCTTTGGTGATGACTTTTTGTGTATCTCATAGATGATACTCCCACAACCATTACACGACAGCATACGCATCACCGGATGCGGAGTATTGGAAGGATGCAGTCCGTAGCGAGATGGACTCCATCACTGCAAATGGCACATGAGAAGTAACAGATAAACCAGTGGGTTGTAAACCAGTTGGCTGTAAATGGGTATTTAAGAAGAAGCTTAGGCCAGATGGTACTATTGAAAAGTACAAGGCAAGGCTTGTAGCTAAAGGTTATACACAAAAGGAAGGCGAAGACTACTTCGATACCTACTCACCTGTTGCCAGATTAACTACAATCCAAAGTGATATTATCCTTGGTCGCTTCCAATGGTCTTCTTGTCCATCGGATGGATGTAAAGACAGCTTTCCTTAATGGTGAGCTAGAGGAAGAAATTTATATGAATCAGCCCAATGGATTTATAGCACCAGGACAAGAGGGCAAGGTGTGCAGGTTGCTGAAATCCTTGTATGGATTAAAGCAAGCACCCAAGCAGTGGCATAAGAAGTTTGATAAGACTCTAACCGCTGCTGGGTTTGTAGTTAATGAAGCTGACATTGCGTGTACTATCGCTATGGTGGGGGCAAAGGAGTAATCCTATGCTTGTATGTTGACGACATACTAATCTTTGGGACAAGTCTCGATGAGATTAATGATGTAAAATCATTCTTATCCCAAAACTTTGACATGAAAGATTTGGGAGAAGCAGATGTGATCCTTAATATCAAGCTAAATAAGGGTAAGGATGGGATTACTCTTTTGCAGTCCCATTATGTGGAGAAGATTTTGTACCGCTTCGGTTACATGGATAGCAAACCTTCTCCAACACCCTATGATCCTAGCTTAATACTTCGAAAGAATAAGAAAAGGAAGCTAGGAGTGGACACATTGAGATACTCTCAAATTATTGGCTCACTGATGTACTTAGCTAGTGCAACTCGGCCTGATATCTCATTTGCTGTAAGCAAGTTGAGTAGATTCTCCTCTAATCCGGAGAAGATCATTGGAAAGGCATTGATCGAGTGATGCGCTACCTAAAAAAGGCACTATGAGTTATGCAATTCACTATTCGTGGTACCCGGGGTACTTGAAGGATATAGTGATTCAAACCGATATCGAGAAGTTTATGAGTTAAAGGCCACTAGTGGATACATATTCACTTTAGGTGGCGGGGGCTGTCTCTTGGAGATCTTGTAAGCGGACAATACTTACAAAATCTACAATGGAGGCGTAAAACAGCTTCTTCCCGAAGCTGAGTGGTTGAGAGAACTGTTGATGGACTTACCCGTGGTTGAAAACCAATTCACCGCTATTCTCATAAATTGTGATAACCAAACGGTTCTCACGAAGGTGAAGAGTAGTCGGGGATAACGCTAAGTCCAAAGAAACATGTTAGCGTGGATAAGACCGTCGTGGAAGTTAAGGAGCTCGGGTAATAGGCGTGGATTACATCAATACAGCTAAGAACCTCGCGCATCCCTTCACCAAGGGACTAGCACGCGCCTTTGTGATTGATAATGCATCGAAGGAGATGGGATCGAGACCCATTGAGTCAACCTCGGTAGTAACCCAACCTATGTGATCGGAGATCCCGTGAATTAGGACACGGGAAGAACAAACCGTTGGTTGATGGGAGAGTACAACTTTTAGTAAACCCACTCCCGGAGATCACAGGTACTCTCATTTCTGTAAGGTAGGTTGACTTTGTCTTAATGTGTTCTGAGGCTTTACAGCAAGATACTGTCCTACAGAGTATTCTTGTAAGAACACACCTATGTGAGCCCCAACTGTTAGTCGCAGTTTATAAGAATTGGGAACTCTTTAAGAGGCTCATGAAGTGAGTTAGGAGTATGACTTATACGCTCCACTCGCGGGGTTGGCTATGGCAGCCTAGTATCAGTGAAGACTTCAGGTGAAGTCCATTCGCACCAAACTGCCAATTCAAGGCCTAGTCCATTGTGCAGTTGTGGATGGGCCTATCCTGTCGTTCTAGGTGGATGTTCAACCTTAACCGGTCTCCACTGAATAACTGGTATATTAACAGGTACTGTGGTACAGGAAGAATGACACGTGCCTTTGGGATATGGTGGGGGATTGTTAGAAGATTTGGCCTTGGGCCCAAATATTCCCAATATAAATCCCAAAGGCCCATTCACACATGCATGGCATGGTGGGGGACTTTAGTCCCACATTGCTCAACTAGGAGGAGGGAGACCAACTTAAATAGGAGAGTGGTCTTCACCTTGTTGAAGCAATGGATGAGAGGAAAAAGGAAGAACACGCTCGCTGCCTCGCCTCGCCTCGCCTCGCCGGGGCGGGCGGCGATGGCGTGGCGGCGTGGGCGAAAAGCGCTGGCGCCGCGACATGCACGTGAATGGTCCCGCCATTCTTCGCCCTCGTGCTTGCGGGTGCGCGGCTTCCTTTTGCTACTCGAAATTTTGCATGCATGGAGAAAATTGCTTGTCTTATTTGGAAGGTCCATTTAGGAATGCAATTATTCTCGTATTATGGCAATAATCCTAACGGTGCTCTATTGCCTTAATGTTGTGATTGACGCGGCAATTACTTGCCTTATGTAGCTGCGTTGCGTGTATAAATAGAGGGGCGAGACGTCGTCCCTAATCACCGAAGAAATCATTCTCTTCGGTACCATCGTCCCGCGCCGCCGCCATCTTCCCCATCCCGTCGCCGACGTGCCATCGTCGTCGGGAGAGCAGGCTCAAGCCTACGTCTCCTCGTGTCCTCGCACGGGTAGGGGACGTATTAGGTTTTTGGGAAGCGGCTGTCGCGGCCATTCGCTGGGCGTCTTCTTCCTTTACGTTGGATCTCCATCGCCGGCGCCGCCTTCGCCTACCTTGCGCTGCTAGCGCCGAACAACTAACGTAAGAATGTCGATCCTCTCCCTTCTCTTCGTTCTCTTGTTCTTGCTGTTGCTAGCACTAGATTACCGGCGTTTGTCTAGTTTTAGTAGTGCTAGTGATGGATCGTATCTATCTCATACATGTTGTAGATCTTTTTCTAATTGTCGGAATTAATTATTGCGTCACTGATTTGCTATTATTTCCAACATGTCGTTCATTCCCTCGTTGCACGGTCCATCCTTCCTCAACATCTCCTCAAATCAATTCATCACCTTCTTTCATTTAACCATGTCCTCCAACTAGGGATGAAAACGAAAATGATAGCTTCCAATTTTAGAAGTCGTTTTCAAGTTTTTTTTTCTGATTTTAATGCCTAAACAGAAACAGAAGTCATAACTGAGGTCTCTATCCTGTGGCGGAGTTTACAGCTACGCCAAGGGAAAGGAGGCTTTAGGGAACTTCTAGTTGAAATGAATGGATGAAAAGATTGCCAAGGACATATTTTTCCATGACTGATGAACTCCCATGTGAACAACCTCGCCGAAGACCAATGACGATGCAAACGATGATTCACATGAGTCGCTGCCCCCTCCACCTTTCCTCTTGCAGATTCATTCATCCCCTCTGTTGATTACTTTTATTTTTATTATCCCTAGTAATAAATTAAATAATTGTATTAGATTAGTTGGTGTGTTAATTGTGATTTATAAATTTGAGATCTTAGTAGGTACCGGGAAAAAAAATTATTTATAGCTCATTAGTATAGTTGTAATTGAACAAAAAAGGAAAGATGAGTATAAGATGTACCATACATTTTTGTAACACAGACAAAACGGGGCACACATATTCCCTCAAACGTGTTCACACAAGATAGTTTTTCTGTGTACATTTATCTCAGCGGGGATGCTTTTCTGGATAGACCAAGCGGTGAAGATGTTGGTGCATTTGTAGGGTAGATTCTGGACTCATCCTGCCTAGCATGGTGGTTTGAGTGTTAGGCATGGTCAGCTAGCAGTTGCGACGATATCATAGTTGTGAAAAGTTTTGTGGTATGATATTGACTCTGCCTCTTAGCTATAATGATCACTGAAGCAATCCCGTTTTGCTTAGAAATTGGCTATATATGTTGTTCATATCCTTCCTTGCAGCTGTGTGCAATCCTTCCATTTAACCATGTCCTCCAACCCAAGCATTGTGTGCAAGCACTATGCGATGTAGCTCCACAGCCCTCTTGACCCGAGGGACCAAAAGGTGCTCCTACGTTGGAGAATTCTGAGCACTCTATCCCTGCGACAGAGTTTATGAAGAGATCATTGAAGACATATTTTCCATGACAGGTGAGCTCCCCAGCGAATACCCTCGTCAGAGACCAGTGACAATGCAAACAATGCTTAACGTGAGTCGATGCCCCTCTGCCTTTCCTCTTGCTAATTTCATTCCACTCCTCTATTGATCACTTTTATTTTTATTATCCCTAATAAATTAAATACACAGATTAGATTAGGTGATGCGATATTAGTAGGTACTGGAAGTTGTTGCTTATATCTTTGGTTAAGAGTCTTGAGTCTTATTTGTGATAATCTCCTTCTAGTAAGGTACGGTGCTTGTTTTCCCCTTTTGGGTTGAGTGAGGGGGAGGGGAAAATTGAGGGGTGAGGCTTTGATCTACCAGATCCATATATTAGAGAGTGAAATCATAAGATATCTAGAGCCTCCAACGTCTAGTATCTTTATCTTCATAGTGGATTGTTGCCACCTGTGCTTTTCCCTACAACACGTTTCCACATAAATTCTTGGTGCTCCAGCCAGTGATGGCGCAATGCATGTGGTGAGTGGGATACTAGCCGGGAATGCTAATTGTTGGTGTTGGTGTTGGTGTGGCAGTCGGTGAGGCGAGCTAGTATCCATGTGATCCAACCCACAAATCAATGTGAAATCATTAAAACAGGGGAACGTCAGGTAGCATGGACTCTCTATCACTCCTCGCTCTCTTGATGGTGGAGGCAATCGAGCTAGGGGTGAAGGAGGCATTCTTCGTGGATCATAGTTCATAATACGCTATGGCACCACTAAAAGAGTCGTGCACAACATAGGCCCCTAATACCCTATTGCGAGTCGAGAAGGCCATGGTGGCGGATCGTAGTTTGTAATACGATATGACATAGGCCCCTAATACCCTATTGCTAGGGAAGAAGGAGGTCGCGGGCGGCGGTAGGAGACGGATAAGGTCACTGTCGCCAGTGTGATAGGGCTTCACTAGAGCTTTGCGAACATGGCAAGAGTGAGAAGGAAGCTAGAGAGGAGGTGGATGTCATGTCACGACACACATGGATCTCAGTGTTTCCATCCTAGTTCCCCATTCACGCTCGACAAGGTTCCTCCTTGACGCGACTCCTACATCTCCCATCCGGCGATGACAAAGGGTTCTGGACATGATGCACCCGACATGCACCAAGTAGGCAAGTTCATCCTCCTCCTCCTCCTCCTCCTCCTAGATCTACGAGTTAGGGTTCCAGCCTCCCTCTCATTTTCCCCAACTTTGATGAGCTTACAAAGCAAATGTTTGGATGGCCAAAGGCTGGCAGGTGGTGGAGATGGTTGGAGGATGATTTAGGGGCCCTATCAACGGTGGAGGCAGCCGGGCCAGGTCATGGAAGTTGCATCGCAATGACGCAGCTAGGCATGAAGGAGGCCATGGCAGTGACACGAGGGGGAGAAGGAGGACATCACGAGCACACGCTACAACTTTGTTTGAGCCCTACCTTGGCTTTGCCGCTAACACCGACCAGGTTGATCTCGCCCACCATGGATGGCAGGTTTCAAGGTCTTACGATCACGACGAGACTTGAGACAAACTGTGATTCCATCTGTTTAGCGTCGTTGCCGCTGCTACTACTTCTTGATATCATTAGTTTGATTCACAATAAGCCATGCACCCAACTCTAAAATCTGATTTGTTTTAATTGTTTTTATTCACTCTTTTAGTCAAATAATTTGGTTTGATTGATTTTATCAGTAGGGATTGCTCGAGGGCGGTTTAGGCGCCCCGGCGATCCTAGAGGCAGCCGAACGAGGGGAGAAGGAGGCGTTCTTCGTGGATCGTAGTTCGTAATACACTACAACGCAACTAAAAGAGATTGTGCGCGACGTATGCCCCTAATACCCTACTGCTAGTTGAGAAGGAGGCTATGGCGGCGGTATGACACATAGAAGGAGGACACTGCCGCCGGTGTGCTAATGGATTGATGTTGTGTCTAATTAGGAAAATTTAGAAGGTATTATGCCACCATGGAACCTAAAGCTACAACTATAAATGGATGATGAGCCCAAGGCTCCTCAAAATATATCTATGGAAAATTCTTTTCAATTTCAAACATGGTAATTGGTCTTAAATTTGGAGTTATTAATTGATGACGAGCCCATGGCTCCTCAAAATATATCTATGGAAAATTCTTCCTCAATTTCAAATATGGAAATTGGTCTTCAATTTGGTTTATTTTCTTTTGATGACTGCCCCCAACGCACCGTCAAGCCATTGTCTTGCCTGCCACCTCTAGTGTGTCATGACTGCCACCCTAAACCTCCGTTCACAATTGCTAGTGAGTGGATTCTCATGACCCTAGAGCACTAAATTTCTTCTTCAACGGCTAGCCATGCGCGGATAGTACCCCTATCAACAGGGACTATCTTAGTCTCTTGTCACTATCTTGATGGTGAAAAGGCATTGGTGATGTGGTGATGCCACCGCTATGATGCTTGGCATGCGGGCAAACACGCAAGAATGGGTGTGCCCTGCTTGTCCTGTAGTGCATCGCACTAGGTCCTGCCCCTAACTTGGATGTTGGTGTTTACATGTGATTTGGTATTTATCTTGCCATACTTATTGATTGGTTGGTTCCATTTACTTCAAGTTCATGGTGTATGGTTGAGTTGTTATATCTCGCATAAATGGATTGTTTGATATATTGATGGGCGAACACTCCCTCTCATCTTCCCCAATTCCAGCAGGCTTAGAAAGGAAAGCTTTGGAGAGAGGAAGGGCGCCTAGGCAATGGGGATTGCTCGAGGGCGGTTTAGGTACCCTGGCGATCCTGGACGTAGCCAGACCTGGGAAGAAGGAATCGTTCTTCGTGGATCATAGTTCATAATACCCTACAATGCAACTAAAAAGCAGCGTGCGACATAGGCCCCCTAATACCCTACTGCTAGTTGAGAAGGAGGCTATGGCGGCGGTAGGACACGTAGAAGGATGACACTTTGCCGCGTGCGCTAATGGATTGGGCGTTGTGTCTAATTAGGAAAACTTAGAAGGTATTGTGCCCCCCTGTGGAACCTACAACTACAACTATAAATGGATCATACATTTTTAACATACTATAAATAAATGTGACAAACATATTTTCTTATAAGTAAATGAGACCACACTATATAATTGAATACAAATAATGGCACGTGGGTATTGACATTCCTTATAAAGTAATAATGGGATCACCTAGACAATTGCATCCTTGCTCATTATCTCCGTGCATCAAATAACCCAGCATCCGCCCAAGAAAATGATTAAAATATTATTTATTTTCTATATGATTTAGAGTCAAGTTACTAAATACTTGGATATATTATATATATATTAATGTTCCATTATTAATTGTTATTTCAGGGTGGACTAGTAATTTCCAAGGTTGCGTGTTGAGAATATTGCTTAAGTGTGAAAAGTCTTCGGGTATCACGTTGTTAATGCATGATAGTTGCCTCCTTTTTTGAAAAACAATTGGCTATATATGTTGGCTTCTCCTTCCTTCCATCTCACCCAAACCATTGCAACATTTCTCATCCTCTCCAATAAGTTGAGGCAACCTTCCTCATTGCCACGAAACATATGCTCCAACACACAAATCATTGTGCAATCACTATGTGTCGTAGCTCCCAAGAGCGCACTATGCCATGCCACAGTTTATGGCCACATCGAGTCAAAGCTAGAAATTTAGCTACTTATTGAAGATAGCTGGTGAAGAGATCACATATGACTGGTTTGCTCCCGTGTGGATACTCTTGTCGTAGTCCAATCAAGATGCAAATAATGCTCCATGTGATTTGCTGCCCTCATTCCCCCATGTCCTCTCGTACTCCCTCTTACTATATCTTGATGTTTCTTGCTAGCAATCTGCTATAATGATAACTGAAATGGTCCAACTTTGCATAGAATTTGGCTATATATTCTCGTCGTATCCTTCCTGCTATTCCACTCACACACTGTTCCATCCTTCCTCAACATCTCCTCCAACCAATTCAACATCTCCTTTCGTTTAACCATGTCCTCCAACCTAGTCATTGTTCAATCACTATGCATTGGACGTCCACACCCATCTCGTCCCGAGGGGCCAAAAGGCATGCCTACATATTGGAGAATTTTGAGGTCTCTATCCTATAGTGTAGTTTATGGCTATGTCAAGGGAAAGTTGAGGTATAGGCACCTTCTCATTGAAACTCACAAACGAAGAGATCGTTGAGGACATATTTTCTAGGACCAGTGAGCTCCCCCATGAATACCCTCATCGGAGACCAACGACGCAAACAATGCTTAACGTGAGATAATGTGCTACATGAATCTTGGCAGCTACAAAGGATGATGTTGAAGAAGAAAGTGTTGAATAAAATTTGATGTTGAATAAATAATGACAAAGTGTGCGACCTCACCAATGTCATCCTCTTACCCATCCATACTGTCGTCCTAGCCTGCGTCACCCACATACAGCTGGTGACTCGATCCTGCCACCTTGACACGCCACCCCATCTCGACCCTACCCTCCCATAATCATCTGATCGCAACGCCCGCCACTAGCCATGCCCATCCTCCATCTTCAACTACCCTGGTGGGCAGTGGCCCCAATGCACCATCAAGTCATTGTCTTCCCTGCCACCTCTAGTGTGTCATGATTGCCACCCTAAACCTCCATTCACAGTTGTTGGAGAGTGGGTTCTCTTGACCCTGGAACAGTACATTTCTTCTTCTTCAGTGGCTAGCGATGCGTGGATAGTACGTCGGCTGACAGGGACTCTCTTAGTCTCTACTCGCCACCTCTATGATGCTTGGCATGTCGCGAACATGCAAGGACGGGCATGCCCTGCTTGTCCTGTAGCGCATCACACTAAGTCCTACCTCTGGCTTGGGTGTCGGTGTCTATTTGTGATTCAGTATTTATCTTTCCATACTTATCGATTGGCTAGTGCCATTTACTTCAGGTTCATGGTGTATGGTTGGCTTGTTTGATATGTTGATGGGCGAGCACCCCCTCTCATCTTCCCCCAATTCCAACAGGCTTAGAAAGGGAAGCTTTGGAAAAAGGAAGGCCAGCTAGGCAATGGGGATTGCACAAGGGCGGTATAGGCGCCATGGCTATCCTAGAGGCAGCTGGAGGGGAGAAGGAGGCGTTATTCGTGGATCGTAGTTCGTAATACTCTACAGCGCAACTAAAAGAGCGTTGTGCGATGTAGGCCCCTAATACTCTACTGCCAGTTGAGAAGGAGGCTATGGCGGCGGTAGGACACGTAGAAGGAGGACACCGCCGCCCGATGCGCTATTGGATTGGACGTTGTGTCTAGTTAGGAAAGTTCGTAAGGTATTGTGCCAAAGTGGAACCTACAACTACAACTATAAATGGATCATACATTTTTGACATACTATAAATAAATGGGACAAACATATTTTCTTAAGTAAATGAGACCTCACTGTATAGTTGAATATAAATAATGGCACATCAGGATTAACATTCCTTACAAAGTAATAATGGGATCACCTAGACAATTGCATCCTTGCTCATTATCTCCATGCATCAATTATACCAGCATCTGCCCAAGAAAATGATTAAACTAGTATTTATTTTCTATAAGATTTAGATTCAAGTTACTCAATACTTGGATATATTATATATATTAATGTGCCATTATTAATTGTCATTTCAGGGTGGACTAGTAATTTCCAAGGTTGCGTGCCGAGAATATTGCTTTAGTGTGAAAAGTCTTCGGGTATCATGTCGTCAATGCATGATAGTTGCCTCCTTTTAAACAATTGGCTATATATGTTGGCTTCTCCTTCCTTCCATCTCACCCAAACCATTGCAACCATGCTCATCCTCTCCTCCAATTAGTTGAGGCAACCTTGCTCATTGCCACAAAACATATGCTCCAATACACAAATCATTGTGCAATCACTATGTGTCGTAGCTCCCAAGACCGCACCATGCCATGCCAGAGTTTATGGCCACATTGAGTCAAAGCTAGAAATTTAGCTAGGCATTGTCTTATTGAAGATAGCTGGTGAAGAGATCACATATGACTAGTTTGCTCCCGTGTGGATACTCTTGTTGTAGTCCAATCAAGATGCAAATAATGCTCCATGTGATTGTTGCCCCTCATTCGCCCATGTCCTCTCGTACTCCCTCTTACTATATCTTGATTTTGCTTACTAGCAAGCTGGCCATGCTTGCTAGCTATAATGATAACTGAAGTGGTCCAACTTTGCATAGAATTTGGCTATATATTCTAGTCATATCATTCCTGCTGTTCCACTCACACACTGTTCCATCCTTCCTCAACATCTCCTCCAACCAATTCAACATCTCCTTTTCGTTTAACCATGTCCTCCAACCTAGTCATTGTTCAATCACTATGCATTGGACCTCCACAACCATCTCGTCCCCGGGGGCCAAAAGGTGTGCCTACATATTGGAGAATTTTGAGGTCTCTATCCTATAGTGCTTGCTGCATCATTCACAATTGGGTCATACAAGATGGGCTTGATGAAATTTTTGAAGAGGACATTCCTTTGCCTAACATTATCCATGCTACAACAAGCATTGGCCAAGCAAATGACCATGTTGCTATGGTCAATTTCAGGCAACAGCTAGCGTATCAAATGTGGGCAGACCGACAAAATAACAATGTTAATTAATTTGCGTGCAACAACTAGCGTACATATTTTGGTGTTGAGTTCTTTGTTTATTGAAATATTTGGGGCCGAGTTCTATTTGTAATATCACATTTCATTGTTGTAATCCATTTGTAAGGACATATTTGTGGCTGAGTTTTCTATGATTATTGAAATATTTGTGGCTGAGTTCTATGTTTATTGAAATATTTGTGGCTGAGTTCTATGTTTATTGAAATATTTGTGGCTGAGTTTGTATGACAGGCAATGGGGATACTAACTCGGGATTTGGTGGAACTAACGCCATGCTACATGGACATCAGCAATGTCCGCTTTCATGCTTAGTCACTTGTTTGTTGTGGTGGCTACTGGTATGAAGACATCAAAAGGATTCAAGAAAGTTTTTACAATGGTTGTGCTAGGGCTCTAAATGAGAAGTTCAACATTGCTCGCACCGTGAGCAAGCCAAGAATCATTTGAACATATGGCAAAAGAAGTGGACAAAGATAATTAAACTTAAGAAGGTGAGTGGTGCACTGTTTGGTGAAGAGAACTCCATGATCACACTTGATGATGAGCACTATAATGGCCATATCAAGGTAAAGTTGTTGCTGAATTCTCATATTTTTTTACTACAAGCTGCTGCTGAATTCTTATAATTAGACTATATCATTTTTTCATATATTTACTACAATCTTTCCTATATTATAGGATCATAAGTTTAATGCTACATCTAATGCTAAATTCATATATTTACTATAAAGAGATGGAGGCAATATTTGGCAATAGCATGGCTACATGAAACTTTGCAAAGGACTCGAATGCATCTCCGGGTAGAACAGATGATGAGGCCGATAGCCAAGATGAAGAAGAAGAGGTTATGCTTTGAAGTAGACCATCAAGGGCTTACATCATCAGCTAGTAGACCATCACCGCTGCTAAACCAAAGAAGAAGGCCAAGGTTATTGACCTTGAGGAAGAGGGACTGATTTTTGCATTCAAAGTTTTTGTAGATGAGAATATTGTTGAAGCTATAAGAAGTCTTTGCCAAACCAGAAAATGAAGTGCGGACAATCTATTTCAGATCCTAAATACCCTTCCCGGTTTCAATTCAATGCACGTATTTGCATACCATCTTCATTTATGTTCCAATCCTGTTATTACTAGATCTTTCTCAGAACCTCCCATATGAGAACCAGCTTCATTAGAATTGAAGATATTTGCAATGTGTGGTAATCTCACCAAAGCGGTGATCATATTCTTTGCCAACCCTCAACCCTCAAACCAAACAAGGAATGGAACCACTCCAACCTAATATATCCTCCAACCAAACACAAAACTGGGTTGGACTCATCCCTGTAACCAAACAAGAGATAGGTTCGCTCCAACCCAGATAAGTGGGATGGACCCAACCCATTCCATTTGGTTCCCAAACCAAACAAAGCCTTAGGGTTTGATGAAGTGGAGAGAGCTTAGAGGAAAGAAAAAAAAACTCACACATGCTAAAGCCCTTAAAGGCCCCTCAAATCACTCCTCCAACCCTCTCGGCTCTTAGGGCCTATTTGGTTTCCATAAGTCAGGTGACTTATAAGTCAAAAATTCAAAATAAGTGACTTATTTTGTCAAACACTAGGGACTTATAAGTCATGGGATTTATAAGTCACTTCCAACTATTTTCTCTTTTTTTTTATCCTGATTTATAAATCACTCATTTTCTCTTCTTTTTCCACCGACTTATAAGTCACTTACAATCAAACGTATACGCCTTATAATTTGTAGTCATCTGCTCACCTGAGAACCATCCAGGGACCTTGCGTTCGTTTTTCATCCCACACCCTCGTTCCCGCGTCGTCTTTCCCCTTTCAGCCTTGCTTCGCGCCGCCCATTCTTCCCCCGCGCGCGCTTTTCCTTTACGCCGGAGATTTTCCTCGCATCCCACCGTCGAGTTCCCCCTGCATCCGAGACTTCCCTGTGCGTCCGCCTCCTTCCCCAAGAACGACGAGACCGGCGCCTACGATGTAGTCGCAAAGCGTGCGCCCCGTCCATCCCCGTCGTTGCTCCTGGCAGGAGCAGCAGCATCAGCGGTACGTGCTCCCCACCTCCCCACAGTGAATATGTGAATGATTCAGTATCGATATGAATGCTTCTGTGTGTGAATTTGAGGCCACGGTGAATACTCATGCTGTAGCAGTAGTGTCGCTGGTGGTGATTACGGCCACGGATTGGAATTTGAAGCCACGGATTGGAATGGAAGGGATTTAAAAAAATCCAACATTCAGATTTCAGAATCATAAAGGGAAAAGGGCTTCGGGGGTTTTTTTTTTCATGTTGCCGTGACGAGATTCTTTTGGCATCTGATAGCCTCCCCCCTGGTGCCTTCTGAAGTTTCTGAAGACCCTTGCTTTGCTGAAACTGTAAATTAATATGTGACAATGATACTGCAGATGGTGTTTTTTTTTTTTTTCCTCGACCGGGCCATTCACCCGTTTTTCATTAAGAGGAGGAAAACCAAATCCAAATACAAATAGAGTTCATGATGATGATTTGTTCCCTTGCTTTGCTGAAACAGTAAATTAATATGTGACAATGATACTGCAGATGGTGTTTTTTTTTTTTTTTCTCGACCGGGCCATTCACCCGTTTTTCATTAAGAGGAGGAAATCCAAATCTAAATACAACATTCTTGTTTGTTTGTTTGTTTTGATACTGCAGATGGTGTTCACTGATGATGATTTGGTTGTGCTGATGCTATTGTTTGCTGAAGAAAGAGCCATAAAAAGAAGCGTCGCCGTGGTTCAGCGTCTGGTCGTCAAGTGGTGCCAAAGAGACATGCATGCTGGTAAGTGGTAACCACTGTTGCTGATTATTTTGCAGATCCTCCATTTACAATGACAGATTCTTTCGGAGGAGATTTAGAATGTCAAAACCATTGTTTTTGAATTTGTTCAATGATAATGCATTCTACTCCGATGTCTTATCCTCACTAGTAGAGAAACTGGTTGTAGTCCCGGTTCGAAACCCCCTTTAGTCCCGTTTTGGGAACTGAGACTATGCAATCGGGACTAAATGCCTCAATGTTTAGCCGCAGTTTCTACAACCAGAACTTTGGTATTTATTGGGTAAGCTAATGGTTCATAATAATACGAACACCACCAGTTCTATTAAGAACCAACAAATTGTTTTTATTGTACCATTGTAGAATGAAAATGATGTTTTGAGAATATTTTTGGTAGCAGTGGATAATAATCGACAAGATTCAGTCCTAAGCATCTGAGAGGTATCTGGATAATTTAATAGTTACACTACACAAATACTTTGTAGTGGATGTAAAAAAGCGAAAATAACATATAAGAAGGTTCCAAATTAATTCCACTGCATTGTGACCGCTCTGGCGCCCAGAAGTTTCCAAATTAACTCCAGTTGATTGTGATCGTAACGTTTTGTAACTAGTCTTTACAATTTTTAGAGACAAAAAAAGGCATGTACTGATTAGCTAAAGTTTACACTTACATAGAAATGAGGACAGCAATAAAACTTGTAGTTTGGCGATTTAGGAGACAAATTTCTCTATTTTAAGTGTCAGAGTGTTAGTTATCAACTTGTAGAGGCAATTTAGAGGCAAATGGGTCTAAACTGCTGGATCCTTGTAGCGTCAGCTACTTTTAAGTCTGCAATACTGCTTGGATTTGTTGCCTTTCAAGTCTCATTCAGTTACTATATAATGATCATTGCAGCACGTTCTTTTTTAGTGGTCTTAGGAGTTGGGGACAAGTTTTGTGTCAGATTACTTATAATATATCAAAACTATTATCGGTGACTTACAGAGTCTGTCTGTGATGCCTGTATAATTTGGAGCATGGGTTTCTCTCTTCTTGCCTGGGCGCTTTGAGTATCGGTTTGATGAGAGCTATGGGTTTGGTGCTCCACTTGTGTAGTGAAATGAAAACCAGCATGCTACTCTATTTTGTACCTGAATTATCTCATGACCAAAATGGATGGATAGATCGGCATGATTAATGCCAAATTGTGTTGCAAACATCATTTTGCAGAGTCATGGCAGAAAGCGTCATGGCAGTGGCACCCATAAGTAATCACAGTTTTCCAATTGTATCCTACAGCATATATAGCTCAACAACTCATCACATTCATAGTTTGTACTTCAACATTTCTAGAGACACAGAAAATGAAGGCATATCCACCGAACTGCCACAAGTAATTTGGTGCAGCATTGAACTTTTTATTTTTATTTTTGACAACAGCACTGAACAGTTGATACGGCTCAAAAATGACGACAGTTGGGAAGCCATAAATAAAGCAACTCACATTGGAGCAATCAATGTTTCATAACAATCCTATGAAGTCAATCCCAACCCTGAAAACGGTGAGTCATTTACATAAATGCTACATCATCTAAGCAATGCATCAGTAGTTTAATGTATTTGAAGACAAAAGGAATTATTTAGGAGAGGTACTGAATATTAACAATTCAATCACTCCTAGCCTCACAATTCAGAAGTCCAGCTGATTTTGACAGTAACCTTTTTCTTGAGCTACATATAATCATAACTCTGCAGAATTGAAAAAAAAGTACTGATTAGCAATAATTTAAATTCTCGTGGAAACCAAGACAGTAATCTATCAAAATTTAAGTATTATCATGTGCACTACAGAAAAAAAAAAAAAAAAGAATGCAAGTTCCTATTTTTCTGCACCAATTTTTCTTCATGGGTATCATGTAGCAGGAAGAAAGCTAGATTTGTTTAGCGTGTTAATTAGCTAACTGTGACAGAGGGTCAGCCAGTGAATTTCATTTATATTCTTGTCACTGCTGCTGAGATTTTACCCTATTTATTATTTCCCAGCATGTAAACAAAGTACCCTAACCAATCCACACTGCTAAGCGAACAGGAACCAAACCCTTATATATCTAAAAGTAATTTAACATGCTGAAAACAAACAGGAAGTACATTTATTTTATATATATAATGAAAAATATGAATACTGGAATGACATAAATCTTGTTTGGTGGTGAACTTACTATGTCATCAATGTCGAAGCTTCGCCTTATTCTCTTCTAATTCACACCATTGCTGTAGTTCCTGGTTCCCACGAATATCTAGATTCTGGAGGCTGGTGAGCTGTTGTATACATGGAGGCAGACACTTGATGCTCTTACAGCCCTTGATGACCAGTCTTTTGAGAGAGGACAAGTCGCTCAGCCATTCTGGTAGTGCTGATATGCTGTCACACGTCTCTAGCTTGAGTGACTTAAGGGAGGAGAGTTGGTGTATACGCTCTGGCAAGCTCGTCAGATTTGGACATAAAGAGAAATTCAATTCCTGGAGAGCAGGGAAGTGATGAAACAGCCTGAAACTTTGGTTCTGGCAATATATGATGGTCAGGCTGGTGGTTTGAGTAGAGCTGGAGTGGCAGGTGCTGGTTTGATCTCCTCCAGTGAAGATATAACCTGGTCGCTCGCTGCTATCATGTACTGACGACAGTTTGGTGGGCATGGTTTTAAGCTCAACCTTGGACAATTAATTACCTGGAATACATCTAGCATTGGGAACATCAAGTTGTCCATACCATCTGCATCAGGTAATATTGTATCCCACTTCTCCAATGTTTCCATGTCGGTTACACCGAAGTGTGCCAACCGGGGAAATGCTCTGTTGCCGCCACATATACTGCTGTTGATTTGTTTAACGTTGGGTGCAGCCGACAGCCATAGTCTTTCTAGGTGTTGTAACTGTCCAAGTGGTGGCAGGTCACATGAAAGCAGAGTAATAATATCAATAGAGGTAAGGTTTGGGAGATGTTGGGAAATGGCCATGAGCCAGCTAGGATAGCTCCAACTGCTATAACCTCTTAGAGCCAAGGACATCAGAGTTGTCGGTGGTACTAGATGCCCCAATAAATCTTTGGCCTCCAGAAGTCGCTCATCATAGGGATCATAGGAGGTCCATTCCAGTGTCAACCTTAAAAGATTCTGTTTTATTGAAAGCTTTAAGTCTCTGTGCTTCTAGAGACCTGACATTTTCAAGGCAACAAATATGTAACTCACCAATGTCTTCGCCTTCAAGCAGATGCAGATTGCTGTGATCACTTATGTTATCAGCACGAACCTTAAAGTATGGTAATGTTAGTGAATAATGCAATAGAGAATTGGCCTGATCTATCACTTTGTCAGAGCACCCATCCAGCCGTAAAGACTTCAGCCCAGTTGCACAACCTATACTCTCTGGAATGGACAGGAGCCCCTTGCAGTGCTCGAGATTCAATGTATGCAACATTTTGAGGTTACCAATACTTTCTGGTAGATACCTCAGTTTTGCATTTAAACTTAGGTCCAGACTGTCCAGATTGGTAAGGCTTCCAATGAAATCAAGATAGTCGTCGTTCTTTTCAACATCAAAGATTTGAGGTAGGCTGTATCCTAAATTCAAAACCTTAAGACTAGTGAGGTTTCTCATAGCAGTAGGTAGATCATCCTTTTCCAAATTCTCTGCCATCTTATAAGGTGGTGAGGCCACTTAGAGCTCCTGGTAACCCTTTCTCAATATAGGAGCATTCCAAATTCAGATGCAACAAACTGTGCAACATCTTTTACGACTTGAACTTCTTTTTTTTTTTTTTTTTGAGAAAAATGGCAGGAGCTCTGCCTCTCAATTAAGAAGGTAGAAAATAATGCACAAGAAGGGTAGCCGAACATAGTGCAAGCGCACATGAAGGGCCAACCCACCCACACGACGCGGAAGAGCACACAACTACCACGAGTCATCGTTGCCAAGCTTGATTGCAAAGCAACCAGCAGCTCCGACTTCCCATGACAGGGCCCCGACAAACCAAACGAAAACAAGCACACCGCCCGGCGAAAGTCCACAACCGGTCATCGTTGCCCGGCTTTCGGTGAAGAGCAGCTCCGACTTCCAATCATGAAACCTCTTGCCCCTCCCCCGGCTCTTGCCCGACTTCCGGCGCACCACCCGACAATAGAAGGGGGTTCGCAAAAGCGTCATCGTTGCCGAGCCACGCCCCCCAACGCAGCTCCGACTTAGCGCCGCAATCCCCCTCCACACGCCGCGTCGGACGCCGAAGATGAAGAGCATCAAACCAAAGGACCAGCGGTCGTGGCACGGACGAAAGAGCGACGCCGGGGAAGGGGATGACGTTGGAAAACGCCACCGCCGCCGTCCAAGATGGACGGGGCTTTCGCCCAGGAGACCGGGGATCACGACGCCCTCAACGGGGGAAACGCCCTCGGCGCCGCCGTCATCAAGGCTTTCGCCCAAGAGATCCCCGGTACAAGCGTCGGCCAAGACCCGGAGACAAAGTTGTTGTTGTCGTCGTTGTCGCCGCCATTTGCTTCGACGTCTCACGTAACCCCTCCGGAAAGGGCTTGACCAGCGCCCAAGGCGGCGCAGCCGACGAGCGGTTTCGCGTCGACCGCCACCCCCTCGGTCAGGCCCCATGGAACCGAACCTCGTCTTGCCGCTAGCGTGTCCCAACGCCGCCACGTCGAAGCCGCGGTCGCCCTCGGCGCCCGCCGGCACCCGTAGCCAGCGTATATCCAGCCCGCGGCCGGCCGTCGTCGACCCACGAGCACCCCACCACCGTGTGTTGCCGCTGCAGCCGAGAGACCATGGGTCCCGGCGTGATCCGGGCCCCCTTCCGTAGCGGCCCCCCACCAAGGTCGGCACCACCACGGCCGCCCCCAACTGGGTCGCCGGATCTGGTCGCGAGCTCCGGATCCGCCGCCCAGGCTCGTGGCGACCCCGACCGGCCCGGCGGCGCCGCCAAGCGAGGAGGAAGAAGGGGCCGGGAGGGAGAAAGAGGGAGCCCTCCGCCGCCGCCGCCCCCCTCGCCGGGACCCCTAGCCGGGCGCCGCCACGCGGTGGAAGGCGACATACCGCGTCGAGCTCCACGCCCGGCGAAGCGGCGTCGCCTCCCTTGACCGCGCGCCCGCGCCACCACACCGCCGGAGAGGGAGACGAGCCCCGCGCCACCATCCGGCAGCCGCGCGGCCTTGTCGGGCGGCGGCTCGCGTGGCGGCGGCGGGCGCGGGGAGAGGAGGGGTGGAAGCGATGCGCCCGCGGCTAGGGTTCCGCCGAGCCGCCCGCGTGGGGGCGACGCGGGGTGACGCACGCGACTGCCCTCGTGTTATTGGGAGTCGTGTGGTGTATACTGACTTCGAACTTCCCCGACGCCACAATGTGACATGTCTAAATACTCTAGATTAACGAGGTGGCCTATAGCTTCCGGTAGCCGTGCAATATAATTACAAAATGATAAGTTTAAATACTGGAGTTGTGTGAGATTGCACAAAGATTCAGTGCGAGGTTTGGAGGCCGAGCATTTCGAGTCCTTAGTACACACGTGTATAAATATAGAGGACAAGGTTTGTCGGGAAGTATCAACATAATATAATATCTCATATCTTCATCAAATAGGGATTGCGAATTAAAAATAATACTACCAGAAATGAAAGGCATCCAAATAAAAGCTCAGAAATGAAGCTAGTCTATTTTTTTGTGTCCACCCCTTGTCTTTGTTTTAACTAAATTAAGGATGAACATTTTCTATGGAAAATCTTATTAATTATAATACAATAAATTTACTACAATTTATAATTACAAATATATCCTAAGACAGTATACTAGTCAACTGTCAACAACTGAGTAGTGTTATGGCAGTTATTCACACTTCAACTTACCGAAGGCAACTTTGATACTTGAAGGAATGACATCCCCAAAAGTTTCATGATGTATTCCTTCCCCTTGGATGGTTTGATGAAACCAAGAGCAATCCATTGATGAATCAAATCTTCTTCGCGATAATGTGGCCTTTTGGGAATATGGCACAATAGGAAAAGCATATCCTTAACTGCGGCATCCCTTCATAACTCAACTTCAAGGATGGAAGCACATCATCGTTATCTTCAGCATATTCATTCCAGATATTACTTCTGCTTACTGCTGTCCACCCTGGCAGATCTTTTGATTGTAGCATGTATCCAAGTGTTTGAGCTGCCAATGGTACACCACCACATTTCTTTGCAATATCTAATCCTATGGCCTCCAATCTTTCTTTATTATGTTTATGTTCAAACATACTCAATCTCTTTATTATTTCCCAGCATGTATTATCCTTCAAAGGCTGGAGTTTGTATGGTTTAATGGTAGAAACTTTGCCTGCAATGTCTTCCCTGCGAAGTGGTTACTATGACATTTATCATACTACCCCTCCTTGCTCACGTGAAGCATACTTCTCAGTTTCCTCAACTCCGTGTCCTTTTCCTCCCATAAGTCATCCAAGACAATCAACACCTTCTTGCCATGGAGTAGGTTATCAAGGCACAGATTTATCTCATGCAATGTATCCCTATTGTGCTGACCTCCTTCTACTGGTAGTTGAGAAATTATAGAGCTTCCTATTTTCTTTAAATTGAAATCCTGGGATACATACACCCATACAGTATAATCATACCTCATCTTGAATTGAACATCATTGTAAAGTAGTTGCGCCAAAGTGGTCTTTCCAATGCCACCAAAACCATAGATAGCCACAATGATGGTCCCTTCATTATTGGTACTTGCGGACAATAGGTTTATGATTTCCTGCTTTTCTCCATTCCTCCCTATCGGTTCTTCAGGCAAAAGTGATGTTGTTTCACGACAATCATTATGCGGCTCAACAGAATTGCCATTGGTGCTGGGTGTGAAATTAAAATTCGAAATTGCTCATTGATCTTCCTCAATTCCTCTCTCAAAGTCTTCATCCTATTAGCTATGGCGATCTTCTTTGCGTGCAATTGCTAGACATGAGAACACTCTTGGCATCTGCAAGAATTTTACTTTTTTTTCTCAGTTGGAACTTACACTGAGCTAGAGGCATCACATCATATAAACTTACATTGAAATAGATCCTAACTACTCTCTTGAGTCTTACCAGAAACAAAAGTAGGTACTGGCTAGATAGCTAAAAATTAGTTATTTAGGGGGCCCTGCATACAAACTAGTAGATAGCTAAAAATTAGTTATTAAGGGGCCCTGCTTACATGGCTTTTATTAGATGTAACATCCAATATTGTCTTGCATGGTCTTGCATCTCCGTCTGGACATTTGTCCAACAAGTGTGCTTTACTAATTAGCTCATGGCACTCATTGGCCAACCGCTCTCATTCCACCTTAATTCCCTTCATCGGATTATGTTCAGTGATGGCTCAATTTGGTCCAGCAAATGTATGATGCGAGATAGTAGTGTTTACATTACATTCAAAAATATAGTAGTGTTTACAAAGCACAGACAGAGAGAGATCATGCTTATAATTGGGTAGGGTATATAAGGTGTTGCATTCCATTCCATCATATAAGATGTTGCATGGTTATAAGATGCTTTCTATACTCAATCAAACCTTGCCTCAATAAATAAGAGCATTTTTCCTTTTAGTAATCAATTACTAAAGAAAATACCAAAATCTAGGTGCCTTGTTTTATTTAAATTTTAAATAGATCCAAGTCTAACGGACTTGCTATAGCCTAAATTTATCGGTGCACTAACACAGTTACCTGCACAACCAGATTAATTTATCTATGGAATAAAGTCGAGATCGGATCATTAGCAAGTGTTTTAATCACAGGCTGTGGAGATGTGGATGAATGTAAGAGTGCCAAATTAATAATTATTAAATACTACTCCATTGCTTAGGTTTCAAAGCAGATGAAGATGCTATTAGCTAGGATGTAAAACCACGCACCTTTGTAGTTAATTGCTCGCTGCCAGTGTCTTGGTAATCTTCGAGCATGTCGGAGATATCAAAAGCAACGTTCTTCAGCCGCTTCAGCCACAGCTGCACAAGTCTCTCCCTCGTCGACCTCCTCTCGGCGTCGTGGAGCGCTGCTGAGATGGACTGCAGCACTTCTTTCATGTCCTCCAGGTCTCACGCCGAAGTTGCACAGCGAATTAGCCTGCTGTGCGATGACGGAGGCCAGCTTATCTTTCGTGATGCCGACGACGGCAGACGTGAGCCATCCAGCCAAGATTTCCACCATGGCTGCAGAAAGTGCAGAGCTCTGAGATGACTCCGCATTGTGTAGAATGGGGATGTGCTGAGAATTGAGACGACAGGTGAAGAAAGTCTGAAATACATTTATGTATGCAGCAGAGGAATACATATAAAGTACAGTATATATTAGTCCCATAAAAATATAAGTACATCGAACATTCTTTTTTTTTTTTTTTTTTTTTTTTGGGTGAATGATACAAGTTGGCGTATTCATTGTAGTGTACCATCTTTTGGAACGATCGGTGAGGACCGATGGCATTTTGATTTTGAGACTTTTTGTCGAGGGGACAGCGTTATTTACCTTATACTATTAGCAAAAATACAGGTGAAACCTTGGAGGCAATAAAAGTCATCATGAAGGACAATTTTATATTTCAAAAAACAGTCAGCAAAAATAACATACTTTTATCCAGTTGTTTCTTCCTTCACTTGAATATTGTAGGTGACAGATATGGTCCAGAGCAATGTGAGTTGTCATCGATCATGTTTCGTGAAAGCAGCCTGGATAGATTCAATCTTTCTGGCTATATATTGTATACTTTTAGGCAAGTAGAACAAGAAAGGGCCACAATATTAATTAATTACCGGGCGACCCGGCCCATGTATAAATTATATTCTTTCTAAAAAAATGGTAATCTCTGAAGACCATTACAAAAGTAATAGAAGGCTTCAACAGAAGAGATGAGGTCTGAAGACTGCTTCCGGTATAACTAATTATTTGTAGCGATATGATATCCCAGAACCGAAGCTCCTGAACCATATATGAGTAGGAAAAAAGGAGGACCTGATATATAATTCGTGAACATTCAATGCAAATTGGAGTCATGATAAAGAGGCACTGGATATTTCCATTGCTACAAATATAAAGTTAGGTTAAAACAGAACCTGTGGAGGCCAAATGTAGCTGGGTTGCTTGGAGCAACTGCTCTTTAGAAAGTTGTTGGAGCTTTTAGGATGTTAGCTCAAGATGTTCCTGCAGATCGATTCTATGGACGAGGTTGTGAGAATTACTGAGAGCATTATGATTGAGGCTTTCAAGCACTTTGTTTGGGCAGTCGGTGATGTTTTTGGTGAGCAATACTTGAGGCCACCCACTGTTGAGGATACTGCAAGATTGCTAGAGATAAACAACAAAAGGGGTTGCCCAGTTATGCTTGGATGCATTGACTGTATGCATTGAGGTGGAAGAATTGCCTAACTACATGGAAAGGTATGTACACTGGACATATCGATTGTCCAACTATGATCCTTCAAGCGGTTGCATAAGAGGATTTGTGGATTTGGCATGCATTTTTTTTGGATTGCCCTAATCCTAATTTCAGTGCAGTTCTTTTTAGTTTCCTGCAGCCTTTCTGCCTTGCTTGTGCAACTTGCAGTACTAGTTCAGTTGCATTTTTAGTGCAGAAGTTTCAGAAATGTTTACATGCTCTAACAACAGAGATATTTCTGAATGCCCTCCTATGAGATTAATCTTCCTGTGAAAGCTATTTCAATTCTGCTCAAGTGTGTATTAGGTGTCATTGACATGCTTCTATATCATGTGTTTGGTCTCTGATTCTTCCGTGTGTGCAGTTTGAGGATTCATAATCAAGTAACGGAATGAATTGTTTTCAGGTAACTTTAGCCTTGCTTAGAAAGCATTTCTGATCTACACGTGCACAGCCTATAGTTCATGACCATATATAGTAATTATGATTTCTCACTCGTATGTGCAGACACCAAAGAACACTGGAAAGGCTGTCCGAATTGATGAACTTGAGCTTTTTATACTTTTTATATGATTTTTCGTAAGTACACTGGAAAGGCCTTATGCTGAAAATAGTCCTGATTGTTTGGTTTAATGGAGTGCCTTCTGTAAACATTTAAGCATTCTGTGGTGACAGATTTGCATGTGTTGATTATATTTATGATGATTTGGTCCAGTATGACTTCATGGGCTGCTGTTGTATTTAGCAAGGCTAGTCCAATATGTTGAACAAAATGGGCCGAGCCCAATATTAAGTAGGCTAAGGACAATAAATGAAGTGGGCTGAGAAAAAAAGAATAAATAGTAGGCTAAGGACAATAAAAACTAAAATGGGCCACGTGGAAAAGTGGGCCCATCCAATCCTAAATTTCGGTCACCTAAAAATTAAATTTTGCAAAAAGATACAAACGCTGTAGGGATTTTGGGATTATAATAAGTGAAATCAGTTCTCGCTTTGGGGCTTCCACATTGCACCGCAAGTAACGATGGAATGCAAGAAAGAAGACTCAGGAATGAAATCAATCAAAACCCTCCAATGAAGAAATAAGAGAGCAAAGCGCCAACGGCGCGTGCCCCTTTGCCTTAGGATTTGTTATTAATTCTCTTTCTCGATGGGACAGGGAAGGAATATAACTCAACGGTAGAGTGTCACCTTGACGTGGTGGAAGTCATCAGTTTGAGCATGATTATCCCTCGGTGGGTTCGAGCTTTTGAGGCGGCAAGCAACGCCCAAGAAAAAAGAAAATAGAGAATGGGTCTTCTTTCGAGAAGCATTCCCCTGCCACTACGTCACCAGACAGATTCAACAACTTAGACTAGCACTAGGGTCCTAGAAAGAGTAAGGTACGGCGATTTACCGTCAAAACGAACTGCACCACGCTCCTGCAAACGGTCTAGAATGACCGTGGTTCCAGTATATGTACCGGAGTAGTGTTCCCCGAGTATATACCGTGGCCCCACCTGCAGTCGCCCCCCGCAAACGTCCCCGCCCACCGTGGTGCCCTCGCCTGGCCCCTCCCCAACGTTGTTGGGGCCGGATCTATCACGAGCTGTCCTTGTTGCGTCTCCTTGTCCCTGTTGTGCCGCACGCCCGCAGCCCGCACGAGCTGCATAGGTCCCGTGGTCCGCTGTAGCCGCGCATGGGAGGAGGGCAGGAGGTGAGGAGCTGGCCGTCGCTGCCCATTGCGTTGCACACCGCTAGAGGCCGGAGCCCGAAGCCTGCCATCCCGACTCCCTCCGCCACTCCGCGTCCATGGCTTCCGCGCCACGCAGGCCACCTCGTCGGGGACTACTGACGACGCTAGAGGGTGGGGACAAGGAGGACAGCGGCCTTCTCCTGGTGGCAGGGAGGGACATGCGACGACGACGCCCTGGCAGTAACGGCGGATGTCACGGGCACGAGAAACGGGAGAAGGGAGAGGAAAAAAGATCTGACGAGTGGACCCGGTGTGGTTATTAAATATAGAGGATGGAAATAGAGGATGATCGGTGCGGAAGAAACGTGTATAAACGAGAGAATCTTGCTGAACAGGATGTATAGAGGATGAATTTAAAGGACGAGTGTGGATAGTCTTAACATGCTGAAGTGTCAGGGTCCATGTCATTTCCACCTTTCTCTGCTTGCTTACTATTACAGCGCATGTCATCGATGTACATGCAAGGCATGTGAAGGCTATCCGCATATCATACTCTAAATCCATTCTCTAAATGTGTCATCTAAAAGTAATATTTTGTCCTAATCATCGAGATTTGCTACTCCATATCAACTACCAGGAGTAGGACCCATGTGTCAATTTTTTTTCTTGTTTCCCTCAACCGACGTCCTCCCTCCCTCCCCATCATCTCTTTCTCGACCGAGGAGAAGGAGCACTGGGGGATGTCGGCCTCAGGCTCGCCGGATCTGCTCGCCTCCTCCGTCTGCCGTAAGCTCGGCCGGCCTCAAGCTCATGCGGCCTCGTGCGGATCGGCAGCGACGGTTCTCAACGGTGGAGCTCGAGCTCCCCTACCTTTGTCCGGGCTTGAGTTCTTCGTCTCGGTGCATGTGTGAGCTTGCGACCGACTTACTTGGCGTCGGGGAAATGGAGGTTGGAGGGGCGGTGTTGCGGCGTAGCGTGACGTATTTGTGCACCCAGTCGTCGCGGTGGGTCTGCCACTGCTGTCGGGTCCTACAACCTCCGTGACTCAAGCTCCACGACGAGGATGACCTCGGCTGTCATGCTCGCCTCGGCCATGGCCGTCCCGGAGGCATGTCTTAGTGTCATCCCCTTGTCGTCCCTCTCTCCCCCTCCCGGCCATCCCCTTCTCTATGGCTGCGAGGCCAGGCACGTGTGCCACGCCCTCCTAGAGCTCGTCCTGGCATCGCCGGGGTACTGCCCTGCCGCTTCCGATGCGGCGAGGTGTGCGGCTTCAAGGGCTCCACATATATACATGTGCTTCTAGACCACATCATTCAACAAGCTAAATTCTGTCTTCAAATCGTCATTATGTTCAGTTGTATGGCCATTGGATTAAGAGGGTGTTGTTTAGGGACTTTTTTGTGTTGGAACTAAAAAAATTGTTCCGAGCAAAACAAACAGGGTGGGACTTTTTAGGATTTTTTTTACTAAAGTCCCTATAAATACTCCTCACAAAGGGTCTTTTTTAAAAGGTCCTAGAACTAAAAAAAAAAAAAGGTCATAGGATTTTCTAACCAAACCGGGTCTGATTCTCTGATGAGTTCTGTGCATGTTTCTTATGGCATGGATTGGTGGTAAACATACAGGACAATGTACGTCCAGCCTTTGCTTGCCTAGAACTTTGGATTTCACCTCAATCCACTATATATAATCCTAATCCTAAGAATTTTATTGATCAATCAGGCGGCAACCAGATTTGAACCGGGATTAACTTGGCCATGATATTGCCTGATCTTGGTACTTTGAAAATCAATGTGGACGATGAAGCGGCACATGATCGAGTTAGCGCAATTGCTATTAGGTCTAGTCATAGTCAACTCAGTTTTGCTTCTTTTTCAGAGTTTGTTCAATCACTTATTCTTATTTGTAAATAACGCTCTTGATTCTACCAAATTTCGATTTTAGAAAAAAAAAGCATGTGTGTATATAATGTTTGTTTAAACAACACATGGTTTGGTGGCAGGACCACGGGGCGGCCATGTGAGAATATGAAGGAATGTTCGTTGGCAACCTAGGAGTGTCCCACAAAGGAAGCCATGAGAGAACTCTTCCCCAACGATGAGCATCCGCTGCGCTCCAAGAGGAGGCGTCGTGGCGACCGCACACGAAGTGTTTTACCCACAATGGATCAGACAACAACCACCGTCCGTGGATCCTTGGATCGAAGCCAAGGCATGCAGTTTAGGTTGTCTAGGGCGTGAGTAGTCAGCTAAGATCTTGATTGTTGGAGAGGTTACGCGTGAACGTGACATGTTTTACCTCCCAACAACGACTTCTACTTAAATACAAAGATACACAAATTTTTTAGTATTCAAGAAGAAAAAAAAAGTTAACTTTTTGTGTCTTAAAACAAAGTCGGATGTGCCTAAAGGCTACTCCAAAGTAGTTTGCCAAAATTTCTAGCAACCAAAATTAAATCTACAAGGAACTGAACTCTACTGAAGAGGAGTAAAAGTTTATTTCCATGCCCTTTTTTTTTTGGTTGATGTTGTTATGTGTCGTAAAAAAAGAGAATAGAAAGTTTTGAAGTTTTGGTACAGTCACAGTTAATACGAGTAGCACATAATCAACACAATGTATATCATTACAATTATAAGTTCAGACTGGCAACCTCCAATCGATTTTTTTTTTTTTTTTTGGCTCGCCTACGCTTGGCAAAAAAATTAAAAATAAAAAAAAGAGCTCGGTCGCTGCGGAAGTGACCCCACCCGATGACTTCCCCTGCTATATAACTCTCTCACATCTCCTTCCCCCACACGATTCGGGCGGATGCTGCTGCACAGGCTGCTGGGTCCGAAGAACCACCCCACCGTTGCAGTTGCTGCAGCACACACCCAACACCAACAGAGAGGAGCGGCACGGATGAGGAAACCAGTGCCGGAAGGGGACGCTTCTCCCCAGCCACTCCGGGATCGAAGCAATCAGGTGAGAGACTCCACCTCCTCGATCGATCGCGCGGTTGGCTTGGCTTGGATCAACCGCGGGCGCTTTTCCTGCTCCTCCTGTACGGGTCGCGTTGGGTTGGGTGGGGGTTTTCCCGTTCTAATTTGGGGGTGAATTTCTGGGTGTTCATCGTGGGTTTCTGGTTCGTTCCTTGAGGGGTTTCCGGTTTCTCGATGCACGCCTATTTGGTGGGAGCCGAAATGGTGATCGATGGGGGTGGGTGGGGATACTGATCGACTCGGTAATTGTGTGTTTTTAACTTGGGTAAATGTGGTTTGATGGCACGGGAACGGGGTTTAGCGTCAGTGATCGCTACGGGGGTTTACGCGACGCTAAAATTCTGGGTATTTTGGGGGTGCCGAATGCAGAATCACTAGATTGCTTCATCTCTTACTCAAGCGCACCGTTTGGCGGAATTTGCTCTGGTGTCTAAGCGCCAGGTGTTCAATTTTTGCAGTTTCTGTTGGGGACTGTACGTTTGCATCTGTTTTTACCTTGTTGCTGCAAACTCTTACAGATCCGCATTATATATATGTGCCCTGTGTGGGGGCGTGGGCTGTGCAGCACTTGTGCGGTTTAGTTGTTCTGTTCATCACAAATACACAAGGAGTTAGTGTTTGAGCAGGTGTCAAGTTGTTAACTGTTTTGCACAAAATAGTGTTTGAGCAGGTGTTAAGATTTTTACTGCTTTGCACAAAGTATCTCTAGGAGTAAGGGGTTTGAGCAGGTGATAAGATCTGTACATTTATTTGTTTTTGCTGAACATAGAGTTTAAGCAGGTCTATGACTACAGGTTTTGTGTGGTGACGGTCACAGGGATTGCTAGTTTGATGCTAAAATCGGGATACCACAATTGATTGTCCTTGTAGTGAAATTTTGGTTTGTTGCTTATGGGCCAGTAGCTGAATTTTGCAATGTTGGCTGGCAATTGTACCTGCAATCACTTGTTGTCTGCTTCTTCTTACTTACTGTCACAATCTTATGGCTTGTGGGTTGTGGTGGGTAGAGGGTTTTTGTTGCTACAAGAGCTTGTCGAATGTTGATGTTAGATGCTGTGAGGTTTGGGACAGTAGTGAATTTGTATTTAATTGTTATTTTGATCAGATGTTGTTGGTTTGACATGTTCCTTCCTTGTATGATGATTACTTCTCTGTGACAGTTTTTCTGCACAATAAGTTCTGTCCTTGAAATAGTGGTGACATGTATTTCTTTTCAGTGCTGTTTTTAAGACTTTGGGATGGTTAATCCATTGCATTCATATATTCTTGTGTGTCACATTGGTTGTACTTGTATTTGGTGTCCCACATGGTTCCTGAAGCTTATATTGTAATTTTGGTACTCTTTATCAGGATGAAATTCAATCTTTTTTTTTTGAACCTGAAATTCAATCTTTGTTGTGGCTTAAGAAGGCTGATTATTAGTTGCTGTAGTAGGCATTTGGACTTGTTGATTAATACTGAGGGATGATTAGATGGTTGTATTTTAAGTGTTTCTGGGAGTCTAATTTGGCTACAACCTTTTATCTGAGTACTTAACTGCTTGTTATGGAAAGTGACCTTGTTTATTGTTTCCATTTGATTTTTCAGTGCATTGTTGTAATGTACTCTGCATAACCTTTATGAATTTGTTACTAACTTGTGTAGTGGTTTTGCTTTTTACAATGTCAGGACCAAAGGACTATCTAACTCCCCTACTAACATTTACAATTGCCACAACCTTTTCTCTGTTTTTTGTTCTTTTTAAGAAGAGCGGAATGAATTGTTCTAAACTTGGATACTTCAAGTTGTTCACACTTTAAAAATTATATTACAAATGCTTGGGACCTTTTACTTGTGGTCACTGTTGTAGATGTATGCATTGTCCCCATATTATGACTTAATATCCACTGTTATCACTTTGATTTCACTGTATATGCTATCTCTTTGATTTCACTATATACATACCTAACTGATGTGCCTTGCATATTCTCTAAATTTGTGAAGCACAGGTGCTGGAAGGTGGGGCCCAGAACCTTACAATGCAGATGAATCACCAGAATAGCAAATATGGGGAACTTACCCGTAATATCCGAGAAAACCAGCTTGGAGGGGTGATCTTTGGTTGCAAGCATGATACAATTGATGAATGCTTCAGAAAACAGCTATTCGGTCTGTTCAGTGTACCTTTCACCTCTTGCTACTATGCACTACTGATGTTGTTAAGATAATATGATATTATTGATTTTGTATGCTGATGGAAAATAAACTGTTTGTTGAAATTTCTATCTTGATAAGATTATGATTCCTTGTCGACTTGTTTCATAGGTCTGCCTTCAGTCCATTATTCATATGTTAGAAATGTGAAGCCTGGCATGCCTTTATTTCTATTCAATTATAGTGATAGAAAGCTCCATGGAATTTTCGAAAGCTGCAAGTCCTGGTGAGATGTATATTGACCCATATGCTTGGAGTAATGATGGTTCTTTAAGGACAGCTTTTCCTGCGCAGGTATCAAGATATTAAATATATCTATACTCCCTCCATTTTTTTAATTTTGATATCCTAGCATCTATGATGTCAGAAACCATAAACTTGTACAATTGTGTAAATAAACGTTAAAATCCACCAAGACTGACTCTATAAGAAATATGATAAATAAAAGTATGCCCTTATTATCTAGACAGTCCACCTGGAAGACCATAAAAATGTTGACAAATATAATAGAATGAGTAGTTGGCACTGCTATTTGTCCCATTTTGTTTTTGTTTACATCAGACATTGTTGTTTGTGTTTTTAAGGTTCGTATTTGCACAAAGACTCAGTATCCACCTCTGTTGGAGAGCCAATTCAAAACATTGCTTGGTGACAACTATTACAACCATCACCACTTCTATTTTGAGCTTGACCATGCACAGACAAGAGCTTTGATTGCTTTGTTCAAATCACTTGCTCCTGCTAATCAAGTTCAAGCTGTTTCAAGCAAAAGGAATATTACAGTATCATCATCACCAATTAGAATGAAGCTATCAGCTGTTCCTGATCCAAAGAAAGTTACAGCAAATTCTAAGGAAACCAATCCATTTAGTGTTCTATCAAATACATCCGTTTCATTTAACTGGGCTGATGATGTGGACAGTGCTAGTAACACTGATGAGAAGAAATCTGATGATTCTGTTTCTGACTATGACAATTTGGGTGACAATATTCTTCAAGACCAATTTAGTCCTCATTCAAATCCAGATGAGATCAGTCAAACTTCATCGGGCAAAACTCTTGGCCAAGGATTGAGCTTACTGATTGCAATCATCCAGTTGTTAATCCTGATGAATCAATGTTTTTGAATTCACACAATGAGCAGAATGGTGCTGTAGAAGTTGATGAAATAGAGATTGAAGTTCACAATAACCCAGGTGGTGGTGCTGGGCTACAGCCAGAAAGACAGACTGTCCTAGAAAAGCTGAAAGAATTATCTTTCCTACGACAGCAAACAGTCATATCTTCCCAGGATTGTACTGATTCTGGTTCAGATCAATGTGTACCTGATGAAACACAGACGAACCCAAACCTTTCCTGTGGCCCGCTTTGATGTTACAATGGAAGATAAAACCTCATTTGATGAGTGCCATGGAAATGCTGAGGTGATTATTTTTCCTTTGTTAGCCTTCTTTTATTTCAGTATTCAGTTTTGTTTCATAAAAAAGTGCCTTACACAATTCATATGATCCTCTCATATTATCATTATATTCCTTTATAGGTGCTGCAAATCATCACTCAATTGCAGATGAGGACTGAAGCATTGGAGAAGAAGCTGGTAACTCATTTCTTGAATAATAGAGATAATTAGATAAATAGTTTATCGATGTCCTCATTTCTTGTAAGGGGTGAATTGCTTAAGGGTCTCATTTTGGAAAACTAGTAAAATTTGTTAAACTAAAGAGGGGTGGTGGAGAAAGTTATAGGTTCACCAATTTGCACCCCTATTTGTTTGTTTGAAAGTTTTTTTTTAAAAAAAAAAATTCAAATGAACTCTTTTTCCATACAAACATCTATCCTGCCATTTTGTTGACTTGAGTAATAGAGTGATATGTCTGTAACTCTCAAATTTCTAATTGTAGTGATAGTTTACATGGTTGTTTTACTAACACATACCTTTAGTGAGAAAAACTATGTTTTCTTGTATTTGCTATTTAGACCATTTTACAAAAAAAAATATTCTAGCAATGCATGGCCTAACTTGTTTGGGGAACTTACGCAGACTAAATTTGTATAGCTCTAGGTTTTCTTTCATATCTGCATGCCTTAGTGTTTGCCCCAGAGGTACCCATGATACAAGATCTTTTGGGGGCATTGATTTTATTTATGCAAACAGTGTCTCCATAGGATATTCTGATTATGTTCTGTTGTTTTCCAGATTGGGTCAGACAAAGAAATACTTTCGTTGAGGGAAGTAGTTAAAGACTCAGGAAGAAGAAAAGTTCAGCAACTGGAATACCTTGTAGATGAGTTACAATTCAGATTTGACTCTTCACTGTCTCACCTTGGAAGCATGTGCACTAGTCTAGCCAAGCCATCAATATTCCTGATTGGTGGCTATAATGGTGTGACATGGTTATCATCTCTTGATTCTTTTTCTCCTGAGAAAGATACAGTCCTGGGTCTCACACCAATGAGTTCTCCCCGCTCATATGCATCTGCTGCTGTATTAGATGGTCACATATTTGCTTTTGGTGGTGGTGATGGCATGTCATGGTATAACACAGGTATACCATTGCATCTGTAAGATGATTTTATGACTTCTTTTGCATCAGCTTTCATCTTTAAATTGCATGTATTTACTTATATTTGTTTTTTTTTTTTTTGGGGGGGTAGTGGAATGCTATAGCTCGAGAAATAACGAGTGGGACGGAATGCCCCTCCTTGAACCGAAGAAAGGGAGTCTTGCTGGGATATGTCTGAATGAGAAAATATACGCTATTGGTGGAGGAGATGGAAATGATACTTATTCAGAAGTTGAGATGTTTGATCCGTACCTTTGGGAAATGGATATGTAGCCCGTCTATGCTGATCTCTGTATGTTCTCAGCCTCAGTTGCATGCATAATTACCCATTTTGGTATTTTTTTAACCTATTGCGATGTATTTCCTGAATATATGCTTCTAGTCTGTAATATTTGGATTCTTATAAGTTCAGCAACCTTCAGAATGATGTACTTACAGTAACAAAAGATATATGCATTTTAAGATGTGTAAGTTGGTGCCTATTATGACAGTTTTTTGCATAAATGTTTACATACCTGCCTGTACTTTTGATGACATGTTCTAGTAGAATGGCTGGATGGGATGCTGACAACATCTTATTTGGGCTGCATTATGTTTCAGCGGTTTGCACTCGCTGCATCCGAGCTAAATGGAGTCATCTATACATCTGGTGGCTATGATGGGGACATGTACTTGGAGTAAGATCTGTCATGATCCCTTCATGTTGTTACAATATATATTCTAACAACATTACTTCAGAGACTAACAGTGACAAACATACTATATACAGATCAGCAGAAAGGTATGATCCAAGGGAGGGCTTCTGGGTCCGGCTTCCAAGTATGAGTACTAGGAGAGGATGCCACACCTTAACTGTCCTTGGAGACACCCTGTCAGTAATTTTCTCTAATACTTCACACTTGCAGATAACTAAGAGCATCTTTTCTGAACAGATAGCTAAGAGCATCTCATTCTTAAATCTTGGAAAGAAACTTAGTTGCAGTGCTGATTTATTTTCCAGATATGCCATGGGAGGGTTTGATGGGGACAAAATGGTTTCTAGCGTTGAGATCTATGACCCTCGTCTTAATGCTTGGAGGATGGGTGATCCCATGAACACCCCAAGAGGATATGGTGCTGCCGTTTATCTTGATGATAGCTTATTCCTAATTGGTGGTATGCAGTCCAATGTGCAGATCTTGGATACTGTAAGTGATCATGCTACATACCTCGTACCATTCAATTCTATGCTCTGTTTTGTTCTGTTCTGATGATAAGTCCTCTCATTTGCTCTAGGTGGAAGTTTACAATGCAAGTTCTGGCTGGTCAGTCCTTGGTTTTAGTTCTATTGGGAAGAGGTCCTTCGCATCTGCCGTTGTCATGTAATTGCTAGTCAGGAGTTTAGGGCTCGCATCACCGAATTTTGTAACATCACTGCCATTACAAGGAATGGTTAGCATTAATCAGGGTAACAACCCTTCTGAAGCATTCTAGTCAGTGAGATACAACATGGGGAGGGGTCGAACTTTTACTTCTAAATTCCTCATTCAGTGACTAGAAACTGCACATTCACCGCATTGTGTGGATCAACATATTTGTCGGATAGGAATGACAAACTGATGGAGTATAATGCAAAAGAATCTTTTGTATCGCGCTTATTGCTTCTGTTTTTGACCTTAGTAGGCTTATATAAGTGTTTAAAACTTTGAAGATGGTGGTTGAGCGGACCGGTAAAGCTTGCAGGTTACTTGCAGCAAATGTGGCTGTTAGCTTTATTCTGCTCTTATGTCATCAACTGTTGCAGACTGTTAGAGAATGTCGCAGAGTAGGCTCATGTTTCTTTGAATGAAGCAGACCTCGTGAATCGGCTAGTGCATCTGTAATAAATGTGAGTCGTGACGCCAAGGAATTTAGGATTTGTCATTCTATTCACTTACAAATCGGTATGTCTGACTAACACCGATTGTAACTGTGGCAGCATGGTTTGGTCAAATTCTAACTGATGTGGATGACCTTTTGTTTCGCATCACTTCAAGTTGGTTGGACTGCGTACATTTCCTATTTCTGCTTTACGGAAATCGATAGGTATCAGTTGATTCCTTTGTGTGTGTGTGTGAATATATCAGTTGGTTCCATACTTTAAAAGAACAAAAAATTTTACCCCTGCTGGGAGCCTGGGTGTAGCTATACTAAAATTTTCGGTGCCAAAATTTTCCATGCATTTTTTTCCATTCCCACGTTTTTCCTGTAAAAATAATCTGATTTCTGCGAAATTTTTATAGAATTCCTGCTTGCATTCCAAAAGACCCTAAGATTGCTACACTTATGAGATATAAAGTATATATATTACCATGGATTGGAGTACTCATGAAAATTTGAAATAACTAATATTCCTTAATAGATAAATACTAAATCTATTTCAAATTATAGTTCTTTTGGTTTTTCAACCCCAAGTTTGACACTGGTTTTATTCAAAAAATTTATGTAAAATATCACTTTTTTTTTGTGGCATGTTTTATTAACAAAAAGTTCCTTAAGAGTTACTTAAATTTGAGTATGTTTGTACAAATGTTTTGAATAAAAACAAGTGATCAAAATTAGAATTGAAAAAAGTCAAACGAATTATAATTTGAAAAGCAGAGGGAGTAGTTGTTGCTAGTATGACGGGTTTTATTTACTTACGAAAAGAAAGTTCTTTTTGGTTTGCATACTATACGAAGGGGTTTTATGTACGAAACAAAGTTATTTTTGGTTTGCACTATACGAAGGTTTCTCTGTAAATTTTCTCTCTCGCCAGCATCTCGAGAAATAAAGAAGCCAATAGGCCTGACTAGAGATGGCAAGGTATTAGGATAAAAAATTCCATATGGATAATGCAATTTTTTTTAAAAAAACAAAACCTACCCTAATAGATACATTACAAATTTCCCATTAATTAAGAGCCTCATATTCTGCTAGCGAATAATAATTTGAGTGCCATCCAATTAACTCCTAAAATTTAGGAGGGTCATATTGACCTGTCTATAGCTTTAGTGGCTGCTTTTTGCTTGGCACAATTTTTGCTTCAACAACAGCTTCTATGGAGGAGCGTGGTTGAGCAAGGTCAAGCAAGAACATCCTCCACGTCCAAACATGTCTTTTTTATATAGAAAAGGTAACATGCCCTTAGTTTAGGGCCTATCTTACTTCTGTCACATTTAATAATATGTAATACTTTTTGCTAGAGACAAGTTTTAGTTCTTATTAGGATCGGATCTAGTGGTGGGATAGATGAAATACTTTATCACATTTAACTAACAGTATAATACATTTTTAGAAGAAAACTTAATTTGAGTTCTGATTCTTAGGCTGTGACCGTCTTGATTCGTCCCCAATTAATTGATGAAACTAATAACCCAAATCATACATCCTGTCAAAAAAAAAAAAAAAAAAAACAAATCATACAAAAATTTTAAAAATCAAATTACATCTCATATTTTTTTTTAGGGAACAAGATTTAGCTCCAGAATTACACCCACTCTTTACATATATATAGTTTACATCTAGGTCATCGATGACCATCGATGTGAATCCTACGATTTATATCGGAGTTTTCATAGTTTCCACAAGAAGTTGGTTTTTATAGGATACGTTGCCTTACATCTATATATACAAGAACATTGTATTTGGACACTCTCAATTTATCGATAATTCATAAAATTAATATTTCATAAGTATTCCCTCCGTCTACAAATATTTATACATCTAGGTTTTGGGCCGAAAACCAAGTTCAAGCCAAAATGGTGAAACTGCCCCAACAAAAATATCTCAGTCTTTGGGCGACCTTGATAGGTGGCTATTGTTGCCTCGACACCTCCTTATGAGCACACTCTTGCTCGATGGAGCAGCTCGGGCACCGCCCTTACGGGCCAATGCGCCCGCCCCCGTGCCTATGCGTGTGGTAGTGTGGGATTCGCGACGCACCGCCGACCAATATTTATGGGAAAACCTTTGAATTACATATGTACAATTATTTATTGAACGAGGGAGTAATCAACTAAAATAATACAACAACCACATCTGTACTTGTGTTCATATATCATGTAACAATGAAAGGGTAAAATGACATTCAGAATCACTGTAATCTATTGGAAGCAGCTCATGTCTAGATTCTATATTTTTGCAATCCAATCTACAATTGTAGAATCCAGACCAATTCGAAAGGCACATAAATTTTTGCTTTAGGATTCTAGAACCAAAGGGGATCCAAATGGGCCCTAAGGCTATCTCCAACAAAGGAGCCAAAAAACCGAGACCTATAGCATAGTTTGCATCATACACGCTAATTGATCCCCTATCTAAAAATTAGCCGCCTCCAACAACCAACCCAAACGCAGCCTCCGCATTGCCCGGCACCCTCCTCCGCCGAACGCCAAGCCTCCTCCAAGCTTCCGCATGCGCGCCCACGCCCCTCGGGCTGGAGCACGCCCTTGGAGGAGAGCAATACTTCGAGGTGGACCGGCTGGATCACAAGCGCGGCATCGCAGTCGGCGAGCCTTACCGGCGGTATCCCCGAGCCGCGCGTGGGCGCCAGCCGCGGGCGAGCGTGGAGGAGAGCATGCGGTGGTCGCCCCGCCGTGCCTCCCCCGAAAGCGGCCGCGGCCGCCTGGCCACCACCAAAAGCTCCCCTTCGTGGGTTCCCCGCTGGCAGCCGCCGCCGCGCCGTGGTGCCGCCTGGCCCTCGCGCGCCGGGGCGAGTAGCGAGCGGCGAGGGAGCGTGCCGCCGGGTCCGCCCGCGCGCGCCCCTCGAGCGCCGGGGAGCGAGAGGTCCACCATGCCCGATCCGGCCCCTCGCCGCGGAGGACCTCCACCACATGGCCAGTATCGCCGGTAGACAAGAAGAGGAGAGAGAGGAGCACGGAGTGGTTTGCATCGATGGAGAGAGAATTGGCATATTTGCCTAGCCACTCAGCCTGAGGCAAAATGCATGCATCCATTGCATGCTCGTTGAGGGACAATTTTGTTACCTAAAAACACCGGTGGTACCACTCATTATGTGTTTTGCCCTGTGGCTGTTGGAGATAGTCTTATAATGCAGCAAATAAGGAACAGGGATTTTTTTGAAATTTTGCCCTTTTTAAAAAGAAATTTCAAATCTATCCCTAGTTTAAAACAATTTACATCGTCTCCTTTTGTCGCCAGTCCCGGTGGCGATTTTTTTTACTGCCGCGCCACCGCGATGTGTGGCGGCAATCCGGTGCATCCACGCGTGGCGGGACGGGCGCTGACTGTGGACGGGCGTGGCTGAAGGGTCGGGAAAGTCCGGCCACGCCGCGCCAGTGCATGTGGCGCGACGGACGGGCTGCTGCTGCCGAACGCTCTCAAAAAGAAAGGAGGGGTGAGAGAATAGATGGTGGGTCCCATTAGTTTTAGTAACAAAAAAATGTTATAACTCGGAAATTATAAGCTTAAATTTGACAGATTACACCATTGAATTCGCGTCAATTGTCCTTCAAAACTAGATGACACATGGATATATTCGATAAAATTACAAGTGAATCCTACTAATAGTAATTAGTATAGATTAAACTATCATTAGTGAGGTTCAATTGTAATTTTTATCTCGAATATATTCATGTGTCATCTAGTTTTGAAGAATTAATTGCCACGAATTCAATGGTGTAATCGGAATTAAATTTAAGCTTATAGTTTCTAAGTTATAACATTTATTTGTTACTAAAACTAATGGGACCGTATGCATGCACGCACGCATGAATGCGCTCTCCTATGTCACACACTGTGCAAATATTTTGGGTTTTACATCAGTAGAAGACTTTTCGTTTGTATTTGTTAATTATCAGTTTCAACCACAGACTAACTAGATTTAAAAAGATTCGTCTTGCACTTTTCAATCAAACTGTATAATTAGTTTTTTTTATTTAACTATATTTAATATTTTATTTATGCGTTAAAAGATTTGATGTGACGAATCATCGTAGCATCTTTTGGATTCACTTTTCATAAAGTGAACACACCCTACGCACGGCATTCCATCCCCCCGTTTAGTTTCCCAATTCTTTCTCCAAAATTCACTATTGACCTATCATATCAAATCTTTTGTCTCATGCATGGAATACTAAATGTAAGTAAATAAAAAAATTAATTATATAATTTTGATGTACAGGATGAGCCGAATCTTTTGAGCCTAGTTAGGTCATGTTTAGAACAATAATTTCACAAATAAAACAAAAAAGTTCTTCTCTCATGTGATATTTTTTTTTCAAAGCTGAATAGGACTTGTAGCCCTATATGCATGGGATGCTAGCTCTGCCGCGCCACATCTTATTTGGCGCGACGCGGGAGGGCCCCTCAACCAACGCCACCGCCACCGTGGATGACTCGCCGCGCCACACGCGCATGGCGCGACATGTGTAAAAAATCGCGCCTCCGGGACTGGCGCGACCAAAAGGGATACCCTACGTAAATTGTTTCAAACTAGGGATACATTTGAAATTTGTTTTAAAAAGGGCTAAATTTAAAAAAAAAAATCCAAGGAACAGCAAGCCGCTTTTAAAGCCACTTCGCGAGATTAGATTCCGCGGCTCGATCCCCACCTGTCAATGATTAGTCACGTCCTCTGCGCCGCGCCACCCTCCGTGCCCACCGGAGCTCAACCACAGTCACTGCGAGGTGGCCCCACCACGCCCCACCTCTCCCTCACATATAAAACCCTCGCCGTCCTTCCCGCACACGACTCCCACCAATAAACGCTCCGGGCACACACACACGCAGACGCGGCGCAGCAAACGAGATTTTATTAAAAAAAAAAACACCCAACGAAAACCACCGAACCAGAGCACGGCCGCGGCGCTTCGCTTCATCGGAGGAGCTCCGGCCACCTCGGCGCGGCGCGGCGCAACCAGGTGCGGTTCCGGCAACTCCCCGGCGCCTCGAGCCGCTACATTCCTTCCCGATAGATTGCGCGCTCCGCAAGGAGGTTTGGTTCCGTACGTGTTACGGCTCGCGGCGCTTTTTTTTTCCTCCCATTTCGGCCAAAATTTCTGGAACCTGTTTGTGTCTCGTTGCGGGCGGGGGTTTAGTCCGCTCCGGTTTGTTGATGCGTTTGTGCTCAATGTGGATTGTGGGGTGGCGCAGCTGGGAACGCGGTGGGCTGGCCTCGGTGATTGTGGTTTTGGTGGGTCATTAGTGTTAAGCGTCCTTGATCACTGGGGGGTTAGGGTTTAAAGCCCAGGCCAAGAGATTTTGGCTGTTGCGGGTTGCCGATTGCGGGGATTGCAAGTTCGTTGCGTTGTCTAGCTGTTTAATTGCAGTCAATCGCGCTGGTTTTAGTGGGGTTCTGGTTGGTTGGTTGTGAGCGTTTTTTTTTCTAAAAAAAGAGAGAAATCCATCCAGTTTTGGTGGGCAACCTTGCCTGCATGTGATTTATTTTAGTTTTTTTCTGTTCCTTCGTTTAACCACTGGTTGTGTGGGCTGTGGATTTGCGGTGGATACAATCATACAACTCAATTAGAATTTCTGCATTTTCCCCTGCGGGCTGTACAGGACTTTTGTTGGTACAAGTGTTGACCCAAAATTGGCTGCATGTGAGATATGTGTCCCTTTGGGGTGTGGGAGCACTTGTGCGCGGTTTAATTGTTTTGTTGTGGCATGGTAACATGGACAGGTTGCTTCTGTGTGATCGTCCTTGTTGAAGTGGGGTGATGTGGCTTCCATGTTCTTGTGCATCACATTTCGATCAGACATTTTTCGTATGTGTTTGCTCCTTGTGATTCGTAAGCTTTGTATTGCAATTTTGGTCTGTTGATGGGGTGGGATTCAGCCTTGGTTCTGGAAGGATGGTTAATTAGGTGGTGCATTTGGTTCCTGTTGCAAGACAGGAATTAATTAAACAACATGCCGTGTGTTCCTCAGGGCGGTGTGCTTGTTCACAGATTGATAATCTACGTATTGTTTGCACTTCAAAAGGAAAATGTTGCTACTGTTTTGAACCGTTCGACCTTTGAAACCACTGATAGTTGTATGCTTTCTCTCCTTCAATTACGACTTAAAAACAAGTGTTATCTCATTGATATCATTGTATTTGCTTAACTGATATGCTGCTTCTATGCAACTGAAATTTCTGTAGCTCAAGCACTTGAAGGGACCCACAATCTTGCAATGCAAACAATTCAGCCAAACAGCCAGCCTGGGATCCAGATTCGTAATCTCCCAGTAAAACAGCTTGGAGGGGTGATCTTTGGTTGCAAGCCTGATACAATTGAAGAATGCTTCAAAAAACAGCTCTTTGGTTCGCAATCACCTTTATACTTTTTAATTCCACACTTGGGTTTTTACAGTATCATGTTTAGTTGTGGCACTATTATTGGGTTTTGGTTTATGAGCTATTTGATTTCTCGGCTTAATTAGACTGTTTTCTTGTTTGTTTTGTTTGTCTTATAGGTCTGCCTTCAGTCCATTATTCATATGTGAAGAATGTCAAACCTGGCATGCCTTTGTTTCTATTCAATTATACTGACAGAAGACTCCATGGTATTTTTGAGGCTGCAAGTATTGGCCAGATGTCTATTGATTCATATGCTTGGAGTAATGAGGACACATTAACAACACCTTTTCCTGCTCAGGTATCAAACTTTTAACTGATTGTTTGGTGGAATACTTTAAACAGTTAGTTTTTTCCCATTCCATCGGTCTCAAATGGCTGTTTCTACTTTTAAGGTTCGTATTCGCACAAGGACTCGGTATATACCAATGCTGGAGAGCCGATACAAAACAGTGCTTGGTGCTAACTATTATGATCGCCATCTGTTCTACTTTGAGCTGGACCATACACAGACAAAAGCTTTAATTTCTTTGTTCAAATCACTTCCCCTATTAATTTCAATAAGGTTCCAGCTGCTTCAAGCAAAAGGAGTATTGCTGTGTCTTTACCACAAACTAAAAAAAGGAAGGCACCAGTTCTTCCTGAACCAAAGAAAGTTAAAGCTTTAATTCAAAGAACATCAATCCATTTAGTGTTTTATCAAATGCAAGTGATGGTGTTCTAGAAAACTGGGTTGATTCTGATGAAGAAAATGCTAGCATCAAAGAAAATTCACACAGTGATACTGATGAGAAGGAATCTGAGGAGCCAGTTTCTGATTGGGAGGATTTGGATGACAATGCTCTTCAATACCAGTTTAGTCCTCATTCAAATCCAGATGAGGTCAGTCAAAACTCCTCATACAAAACAGTTTCCCAAGGAATGGAGGAGCTTGCTGAATGTATTCATCAAGTTGTCAATCCTGTGAATGAAGAAAAACACACCATGCTTGTACAAAATGAGCATGAAGCTGCTGTGAGTATTGGCAAAATTGAGAGTGAAGTTAACAATGTCCCGGTGGTGTTGGGCTACAGCCTGAAAGACACACTATCCTGAAAAAAGCTGAAAGAGTTGTTTTCCATACGACAGCAGGGGGCACTGTCTTCCCAGGATTGTGCTAATTCAAGCCCAGATCAATGTGTACCTGAAGAAACAAAGGTCAATGCAAACCTGTCCTGTGACCCACTTGATGCCACTGTAGAAGATAAAACCTCCTTTGAGGAACATCGCGGAGAATTTGCGGAGGTGATCTATGTTATTCATTGTGTTTCCATTTTTTTATCGACACACCGTGCCTAGTCCTCTTATGTTTTCTTTTTCATGGAACTGTAGTCCCCTTACATTTGTACTTTCCTCTGTAGCTTCATAAAAATCATTGCTGATTTATCCAGGAGGGCTGAAGCATTGGAGAAAAGCAGGTTTGTCATTTCTTCCTTGAACAATGGAAATGGAAAAATTCGTTGGTGTCTTCTTTGTTTGTTGGAAGTAGAAAATAAATGAGTTTTTGTTGCCAAAAAGAAATAAACAATAAATAAATGACTAAACTTTCCTATTGTGCAATTTTATTCACTGGGCAATATTTACTTTTTCTAATCATGTCGATAGTTGATATGATTAGTTCAAGTATACCAGTTTCTTTCACTGAGAATCACTAATGTGTTGCTATCCTGTGGGGACATGGGACTGTCGCAATGGCCATGTTTTCCGCAGTGAGCCTTTTTTGCTACCGCTCAGTGTTGGCAAAACCTGCAAATCGACTTTGTAGTGTGGCGAAGAGGCTACCTCCTGATCTTGTAAACAGCCTCCTTGGCTGGCGAAACCACCTCCATTCATGTATTTCATCACGCTTTTGTAAATGACTCTATCTTGTGCTCGGTATTTGCTTGAGCACGAGTGTTTTGAAATGAAAAGGTGGGGAAGCTCTCCCCGGTTAAATTTCAAAAAAGAATCACTAATGTTCTCTTGTATCTGTATGAACCATTTAGCTCATATCTACAGTGCCTATTTCTTACATTTGTATGCTTCCTGTAGTTTTTCAAATCTGCTTTTGCCTTACCAATCCTACCAGATGAATTTGTGATGGAAACTTTGTTGCACAATATTTTCTAACATGTTTACGTTATTTTCTCAGAAAGGATCAGATCAAGATATACTTTTTTTGAGGGAGGTTGTTAAAGATTCAGGAAGAAAAGTACAGCAGCTGGAATATCTTGTAGATGAGTTACAATTCCGATTTGACTCTTCATTGCCTCTTCTTGGAAACACGCGCAAGTCTTTATCCAAGCCATCGATATTTCTAATAGGTGGTTACAATGGCGTGACCTGGTTACCATCTCTGATTCCTTTTCTCCTGAGAAAGACACACTGGTGGGTCTCGCACCAATGAGTGTTGCCCGCTCATATGCATCTGCTGCTGCATTGGATGGTCACATATTTGCTTTCGGTGGTGGAGATGGCAAGTCATCATGGTATAACACAGGTATGACATGGTATTTATAGTATGCTTTCACTATTTTTTGCATGACATTTTCATTTTTTGTGGCACATATTTACTTCTATTTGGTTGTTTTTTTTGATAGTGGAATGCTATAGTTCAAGGAATAATGAGTGGATAGAATGCTCTCATTGAACAGCAAGAAAGGAAGTCTTGCTGGTATCAGTCTTAATAGCAAAAATATATGCTATTGGTGGAGGAGATGGAAATGAAACTTTTCAGAAGTTGAGATGTTTGATCCATATCTTGGGAAATGGATATGTGCTCCATCTATGCTGATCTCTGTATGATCTCATCCTCTCTTTGCTTATACTATTTACCTAGCTTGATGTCTTCTAGGCTGCCATTGCAATGTAATGCTTGGACGTTGAGTCAGCTATGTTTGTATTCTGAATAACTCGGTGCCCTTAAGAAATAAGAACACATAAAGGGAATACTTTTTTTGTTGTTGTAAAGATACATAAGATCATAAGTTATGATGTGTAATTTTTCTCATTTTTTTTATATACTTGCAGCAGCATATGGTGTTCATCCTCTGTTTAAAGAATTCTGCTTCGTTCATATAATAGTTTATCTGATCATCACATCATTGTTTGCATAGGTTGCCTAGATTTTTGTTTATAATTGAACTACCATACTACAGCTACTTACTCTTGTATGTTCACAATGATTTCTTACATCAGTTGTACTTATTAGCGTATCTCAAAGAGTTGACACCAATATGCTAACTTTTTCACAATATATGCTGCAGCGATTTGCTCTTGCCGCAGCTGAATTGAATGGCACCATCTACGCAACTGGTGGATATGATGGAAGCACGTACTTACAGTAAGGCCTCCTTAGCACTTCCCTTCATATTGTTACATGATATACAGTCAAATAAGACAACAGCACTAAACTTTAGGAACACATTGCATGCAGATCAGCAGAACGGTATGACCAAAGGGAGGGTGTCTGGGCCCGTCTTCCAAGTATGAGCACAAAGAGGGGATGCCATGCCCTAACTGTCCTGGGAGAAAAGCCTGTCAGTAACTTCTCTAATGCTTCGCTTTTTCAGACAGAACTAAGCTCATCTTGTCTAGCAATGAACTTATCTAGCGGTTTGACTTGTGTTTCAGATACGCAATGGGAGGATACAATGGGGACAAGATGATTTCTAGTGTTGAGATCTTTGACCCGGGCCTCAATGCCTGGAGGATGGGGAGATCCCATGAGCGCCCCAAGAGGATATGCCTCTGCAGTTACTCTGACGGAAGCGCCAGTACTTAATCGGTGGCCTGAAGTCCAATGTGCAGATCCTGATACAGTACGTAACTGTTGGCTCCTCCTGACAGTTACTCCTGACAATCTTTACCTATATATAGTTGTTGCGCTCTTTTCCTGAAGATGGCTCCTCTTTTCTGTCACAGGTGGAGGTTTACAACGCGAGCTCCGGCTGGTCAGTTCTCGGTTTCAGTTCGCTTGGAAAGAGGACCTTTTCATCTGCCGTGGCCATGTAGTTACTGATCAGGAGGTTAACTAGTGTTGATAACATCAGGTTTAACACAGTTGCTGCCTTTGGCAAAGAATAGTTAAGTAAACTGGCCAACTGGGTGGGGATAGAATGACCACCCTTCCGAGGTGTAATGTGCTGGGATCTTCATCCGGCAAATCATCCGCATGGTATGGGAGACTGGTTACGTGGCCCGTAGATTGACCTTTGAACCGTTGCTGACAGTCTTGAGAACCCAATGCATGCATGCATTCGCTGTTGTATGTGTGCCACGCCCTTAAACATAGCTGTAGTACCAGATGGATAGTGATACCCAAACTCACGGAGTTTAATGGAAGCGGATAGAATGTTGTGCACAGTTTGTTGCATCTTTTGTATTTTTTTTTTCTTTTTTCATTTAGTGGGTGGTGACTTGACAGCACGCTGAAGACGGTCGCGCTGTGTCTGTACCTATCTCTGCTGAAACTCGGTGTACAGCACATGCAACTGCACTCTGCTCAGCATGATCAGGGGTTACATCATAGCTAGTAGCTCGAGCGTGGTCACTGTGCTGTGCGAGGTTATTCTGTTGGCCATCTATGCGTCCAGCATGATGCCTATTTGAAGGACACCATGCCCGTGTCGTGTCAGGTCAGGTGTCCGTTACACGAATGCTAATTGTTTGTGTAGCTCTGCAGACGTAATGAAACACCGTGCTATGTGTCACAAGCTCGGCACGTGCTGACGCGGCAAATGATGAAATGTAACCGGTATAGCCGGTACAGTACATGCGGCGCCATGTTTGTGAGTTCTGACGATGAGCATCTTCAACAAACTCTGCTGTCCTACTCGGTGTTCAGTAAAATTGA
>JADLZK010013248.1:0-122005 GCA_015847255.1 Hyparrhenia diplandra | reverse complement strand
ATCATCTCAGCTGTACAAATGTAGACATACTGAAATCCTCACGAAGCTTATATGGGGTCCACCAGGTACTGGAAAGCATCAAGACTGTTAGTGCTATACTGTGGGCTTTCGCTTGTTTGAAATGTCGCTAATCCTTACATGTGCTCCCCACAAATGTTGCTGTAGTTGGTGTTCGCACTCCCATTCCTTCCATTTGAAGGAATTCAACAAAGCAGATTGATGGAAATGGTCTACCTTCTTTCTCTTTGGAGATGTTTCTGCATATTAGGAACAAGTGTACAATATGGCCATCACTTCGATGAGCTCCAGGAAGTTTTCTTGGATTATCGTGCAGATGAGCTTACAGAGTGCTTTTTCATCATTAAGTTCGGATGGAGGTACATACTGCTTCACGATATCATGAGACTCGTGGTCTCTATATGATATGCTTATTGAGGATGACGTGAAGCAGTGGATTCGGTGTATGCCTTTTTGGATTTCCGAAAGAAGCAATGATGATGTTGCAGCAAAATCTGTAAAAGAAAGTGCTTACGATGACTTGTGGGTTCACCTTCCAGGAAAGTGCTTCTCACATGAAAATGTCAGCAAATATATTTATGGTGTTGGACTTTGCTAGAAAATTGATGCCTTTATGTGATGGAGATTTAACTGATGAGAGCGTGAAAAGGGGCTTTTGATTTTCGATCAACTGAGAACTCTATTATTTATGCAGGAGCCACATATCTTGCATTTCGAGTAGAAGGAATTAGGTGGAGCAAGGTCTCTATGCCTTAAATTGCTGAAAGATCTTCAAAAATTCACTTAATTTACCTGTTGGTAAAGACAGGAATTGATTCAGAACTATTGCATGCGTAATGCAACTTTAATTTTCTGTACAACCCCCTAGTTTCCTATCGAGCTGTATAACGCAGCCGATTGCCCGCTTGGATGTGTTGATTGTTGATGAGGCTGCCTCAAGTGAAAAGTATGCGAATTGCGGATTCCACTGGCGTGTGCAAGTTGGCGTGCAGCATCATGTTGTTTTTGGTGATGACTGCCAGCTGAGGCCACTGGTTAGGAAGCCAAGCACGTGTCCTGCTTATTATGCTATATTTACTTACACATTTGTTGGTCCGCAGTGTGTGTACCTAATTTTATAAAAAGCCATGATGAAATGCGTTGAGACACTAATTTTTCTACAGCCTATGTCAGTATTTCTTTGTCTTCTACTCTTGTTCATTTATTTTAATGGTCATTATTCTAATCTTTCATTGTTTATATTTAGGTATGCAAGGATGCTGGATTTGGAATCAGCTCCTTTGAGAGATTAGTCATACTGAATTTTGAAAAGCATTTGTTGAATATACAGTATCGCATGAGCCCTTGTATAAGCTTATTTCAAAATGCTAAATTTTATGAGAGAAAAAGATTTTTAGATGGTCCAAATGTACATTCTTCTTCCTACAACAAGGATTACACGAGCCTTCTTTTTGGTAGCTATGCTTTTATAAACATCACAGATGGGAGGGAAGAAAAGGAAGGTGCAGGAAACAGTTAAGGAACCTGGTTGAAGTTACTTTGTTGTTTTGCACTTGATCCAAACCATCTTTTAAATGTATGTCAAGCTGAAGCTCTACTTAATAGATCTGATTCTTTTTTTTTTGAACGAACAAATAACCTCAATATCTGAAATATAGGTCTTCTAAACTTAGGCTGACATAACATACATCTTAGGATCATATAGTCCTAAGTTCTGTTATGCATTAGAGAACTGTAATGGTTAAATTGTGTTTATGAAAATGTTGAAATCTTTTTTTCTATGACTTGTCACTAGATGTTAATTATCCTATTTCTCCTGTTTCCAATGCAATAGATAACCTTTGTTTGGCTGTCTCACTATCTATTAATTGTTTCCATCATAATTTAGAATGTGGAGCTCGATATAGAATTACATGCCATCTCATGGACTAACTTTGTAAAATTGTATGCATTGTTTGTGAAAATTATATATTCCATGCTAGTGAAGTAATGTTAAGAAAGGAAATGATCCATGAGGAGACTTAGTGATCTTATCAGTTTCTTTTTCCCCTGCAGCTTGAGAAAGAGAGGCCAAGGGATTAGCATCGTGTAGTTTCACCTTACAGTTCTCGTTGCTGCTATCAAAGATAGACTTGGCAAAAGTATGATACATCTGACGTTTTTAATGTCAGAGTCAAGTCAATTGATGGTTTGTTAGAGAAGAAGATGACATTATCATCCTATCAACAGTTAGATCCAATAAGAGGGGCAATGTTGATTTCTTGCTGACAACCAACGAACAAATGTTGCTCTTACAAGAGCAAGGTGTGGATTTATTTGTTGTTTCACAGTTGTTGAAGGTACATCTGACGGTGATAACTATATGATATCTAATGAATACTTTGTTTGATCTAGGCATTGTCTTTGGATTCTTGGGAATGCTGATACACTGTATAAAAAAAGTGACAGTCTGACAGATCTTGTTGTTGATGCAGAGAGACGTAAATGTATTTACAATGCCACTAATGACCCAGAATTGTTGAAGTTGATTCTGCATGTAAAGAATGAACTTGATGAACTCGGCAATCTACTTCGTTCCAACTCAGCAGTTTTCAGCAATACCAGATGGAAGGTGAGTATGGCAGTAACATGTAATCACTTTGACGTTGATTGTACATCCAGCCATGCATTCTTGAAAATTTTTAGCTAAAAATTGTGTGGTCTTCCTTTCAAATTTTTTTTTATGGTCCAAGTTGGATCTGGTTGACACTTACAAAAATACGAACTCCATTTCTGAGGGCATCTATTTAAATATTCAGACCCCCTAATCTTACAATTAGCCTTACAAAGTACAGTTTTGTTATCTAAAAGTAATATTGGGTTCACAGTTAAAGTACCATAATATTGTTCTGCTTTAAGTTGCTATAAACCTTATTCTTTAAGAGAAATTATGAGTCTAATTTGGAGACTTTTCCAATCAATTCAGACCTTATATTTACAAATCGGGGAGTATCAAATAATGAGCAATTGATACCTGTCAATGTTTTATGACGTTTGATTACTTGTTTGGTCTCTTCAGCCTAGATAGTCTTAATTATTGAACGTAGTGACATTACTTGTATTAGAGTGACATGTTACATTATCCACCACTTCCCTGTATTTGGCCTCCTAACTCCCGGCTAATTTATTTGATCTTGTGATGTTTGACTTTTTTTTTCCTCGAACACCTTGTGATGTTTGACTTAATTCATAGGTATGTGAAATCTCCTTGTTGTCATGGATTCCATCATTTGATAACATTGCATTCTCATTATGATGTTAATATTAACACTAGATATGTTTTTTCGACTTTTGTGATGACGATTTTGTGATAAAGTTTTGTCTTTAGGTTTTATGATGTTACTGGACTGGATATAAAGTGGCTTCTTAATATATACGAGGCCAACGTGCTATTAATATTGTGATACATAAGTGCAGATTTGTCGCCCAGGGGCCTGGTGACCTCGTTAGTGAAATACCATGTTGCCATGTAATAAAAATCATTACAAAATGATGTATGTAGTACCCCTTATAGTTGTTGGCCCCTACAACCACCACCGAGGTGAGCACCACACCTCCCTCACCCTCACAGCCTTGACCCAAGGTAGAAGATGAGCTGAGCTCAAGCACACACACACACCCTGCTCGGTTTCAGTCGTTGATTGAAACTGAAACTCTGAATGTGGGAATGAACTGCTTCTATTCCATTGCCATACATGTGTATATATACAATCTTGCTACCAACTATAAGGTACACAAGATCATGGCTGACTACAGCCATTGTACTGGGCACTATTGCCACTACAAGGTACAACTACTCCTACCTAACCTAAGGTACAAGGTATGCCATTGCAATACCTCTACAGTGGCTGTACCAGCCACTACTACTTGGCTTGTACTGGCCATGACTAACAGCAGGGGGAGATGTGAGAGTTCTAATCCTATTCTTCTCCCTAATGCAGCCATCAGTCAAGCAAACCAGCAGATTATGTCTTACAATAGTTAAGTATAGCCTCAACAATTCAGTTTGAAATTCAGCCTAGATGTCAAGAAACAAAATAGCAAGCAGTCAACCTGGCACTGTTCATCATGCACTGGTAGTGGCACTAGTGTTTTTTAATCTTGACATCAAAATGTCAAACTGATTTTTGCAGCTACACATAACTTTAGGTGTACTACATATATGATTCTTGTGATGATTTTTTGACACTTTAGCTAAAGAGGGTGCCATATAATTTTCCATTCGTAAAAGGCATTGGTTACTTGATATAAACCATGTTAGGATGTCCTGATTGTGTTGATGTATGAAAACTCTCTGTTCCATGGCCAATGGGAAATACATTTTGCTGTGTTTGTTAATTGAGGAAGGATTCAAGAATGTAGTTACTGCAATGTTTGTGCACCCTACCCCCTAATCTCACCTTGAATTTTTTTCTTGTAACTAGTACTTGGTTATTTTGTTGTCCTGGAAACATAACAAAAGAGAGGGTGTAATGAATTTCAGTTCTTACCAGTTATCATTTTTCTTGGTACTAAGTTTTACTGAGGTTCATTTTTTTTGTATTGTACAACTCAACAGGTCGTTCTGGTGACAACTTTAGAAGGTCTTTTATGAAACTAAAATCTCCACTGCTGAGGACGGAGGTACTCCAAAAAGCTTGTGAAACTTGGTGGTGGTTGGCGGACACCTATAAAGAACCTTCATGTCACTGATGCTTTCCAGCTTGCAAAACCATACAGGATCAGAGATCTGTATCTTGTTTGGAGTACTGATCTGGAGAAAAACGAACGGTACTTCCAGATAATAAGAGTATGGGACCTTTTTTTTTTGTCACACCAGCACGTTGCTAGAACTGTTCAACATCTGGAAAATCTCTTTTCCATGTACACACAGATGACTACCTTGAACACTGCAGAAGAGTGCAAACAGAAGGGTATGCTTATTTCCTGATTTTTTTGGATTTTGTTTCGATTTGATTCTATGTGAATAGTGGAACTTAAAATTCCTCAAAACAAAGCTACTAATGTAATGGGATGCAATTGTTTGGCCATACAATAGATGTTATTTTTTGGATTCTCTTGTGGTAGGGAAATCCTTTTGTACCCTGCATTGCTAAGATATCTAGCTACATGGGCAGGAAGAATGATTGCCGCATCCATTGTACAGTCTCTGTAATCGATTGTGTACACTGGGGTTTTTCCCTCTTGTAATTATGCTTGTTTTCCCTTCCTTTCTGCACCTCTCAAGGTTTTGCTGCTTTCTTATTATTTTTTATTCCAACATTTCAACATGTTTATTATTCTTATTTTGTTGCTTTGTTAATGTTGGTGACAGGAAGCTGGAAGTTCCTATAGTTTGGGATGCCGAACATGATATTGTTCGGTATAAGAAGGACTGCAGAGTTGATGATCAGGAAGATCATGATCAAGTGGATACCTCATGTGATTTGGAGAATACAAAAGTTAGTGAAAGCTTCTTGCTGATGAAATTTTACTCTTTATCATCTGGTGTGGCAAAGCATTTGCTGACAGCTACTGATGGGACTGAAATTGAGATCCCCTTTGAACTAACCGATGAAGAGGAGGCGATAATTCGATTCCCACTCACTAGTTTCATTCTTGGGAGGTCAGGCACTGGGAAAACCACTGTTTTGACAATGAAACTGTATCAAATTGAGCAACACTCTTTTGATTGCATCTCAAGGGATAGAATTGGACGAAGTTGATTTATCTGTGGCTGATCCCAAAAAATAGGTTGGCAATGGACACAAGCAGAAGAGAGAGTTTTGTGAAACAAGTCCTTATCACTGTGAGCCCTAAGCTTTGTTCAGCTATAAAAAATCACATTTGCAGGCTTAAAAGGTAATGATCTTAATTTGAGTTGAATGCACCCACCTATTCATTATATCTGTGAATGACTTGCTCTCTAGTTTTCCCCTGTGGTGTTTATTTAAAATTTCTCTCAGACGTTTCTTTAAAATATGCAAGCTACTTTAGTTACTTTGATCGCCTTGTCAATATGTCAACCACGTTCCTCATTTTAATGTTTTTGCTTTAACCCTTTGTAGGTTTGGCTCTGGCGAGGTTTCTGACCAGCCCAACACTCTTCATATGCATGATGTAATTGATAACCTCGAAGAGTTTACAGATGTACCTGATAATTTTAGTGATCTACAACATGAGCACTATCCTCTTGCAATAACATACCGTAAATTCTTGATGATGCTTGATGGAACATTGCAGACTTCATTTTTTGATATGTTCTATGGGGATTTCAAGCCTAGCATTGAGAGAGGTCATTCCAAAACTCGAGCTTTGCAAGCTTTTATTGAATCAAAAGAGGTTACCTTTGAGAAGTTTGCTGCTTTCTATTGGCCCCATTTCAATGGAGAACTAACGAAGAAAAAAACTTGATGCATCCACTGTCTTTACTGAAATAATTTCTCACATAAAGGGTGGATACAAAGCTAACATGTCGTGCAGTGGCAAACTTGAAAGGCTTGATTATGTGATGCTCTCTGATAAAAGATTTTCATCTCTGAGCAGTAAAATGCGAGAGAAAGTTTATGATGTTTTCCTTGATTATGAGAGGATGAAGCGCACTGCTAGGGAATTTGATCTGTCAGATTTTGTCAACAGTCTTCACAGAAGTCTAGTTTCTGAGGGCTATAACGGTACTTTTAGTGGATTTCATTTACATAGATGAGGTGCAGGATCTTACCATGTCACAAATAGCACTTCTCAAGTATGTCTGCAGAAACTTCAAGGAGGGGGCTTTGTTTTTGCTGGTGACACTGCACAAACTATAGCAAGGGGTGTTGATTTCAGGTTTGAAGATGTTCGCTCACTGTTTTATACCTCATTTCTCTCAGAAACTGAAGCATGCAACCAAGTAACTAAACATGGAAAACAGGCTCGTCTCACCGATATGTTCCAACTAAGTCAGAACTTTTCGCATTGTTGTGTTTCTTTCGTATGGCTCAGAGTATAATGAACCTTCTGTACTACTTTTTTTCCGTCATGTGTAGACAGGCTTAATCCAGAAACTGGGCTTGTATATGGTGAACCACCTGTTCTCCTCGAGTCTGGTAACGATGAGAATGCAATTATGACTATTTTTTTGGAGAAAGTAAGAGGTGAACATGGTGAGCAACATGGGTTTGGTGCTGAGCAAGTCATATTGGTTCGTGATGATGCAACGAAGAAACAAATTGTTAACCTTGTTGGTAAACAAGCTCTTGTCTTGACTATTGTTGAATGCAAGGGCCTTGAATTCCAGGTATGTGTCTCACACTTGGCTCGTATTATATATATTTTCTTTTCAAAGTATGTTTTCTTAATTTGGCTGAAAGTCTTACAAAATATATTCTGTAGGACGTGCTGCTCTACAACTTCTTCAGTTCATCACCATTACGGAACAAATGGAGGGTTGTATATGACTACATTCAAACAAGAGATGTTATGTCATCATCTGAAATTATATCTCATCCGGGTTTTGACAGAAACAAGCATTATCAACTATGTTCAGAACTGAAGCAGCTCTATGTTGCAATCACACGAACTAGGCAAAGACTCTGGATATGTGAAAATGCCGATGACTACTGTCAACCGATGTTCGACTATTGGAAGAAATTGTGCATAGTAGAGGTTAGACTCCTTGATTCTTCACTGATTCAAGCAATGCAGACAGGGAGCAGTGCTGATGATTGGAGGCTACGAGGAACCAAGGTTTGTATTGGACATCTTCAGGCTATTCTTTTTCTAGATTTGACATTTTCTCACATGCTCATTCTAAGCATAGCATGGTACAAAACCTCCTTTGATGTTACTGTACTTCTCTTCAACAATTGCAAGTCCATATAACAAAGTGTTTTTTTGTAGCTATTTAATGAGGGGCAATTTGAGATGGCTACAATGTGCTTTGAAAAGGCTGGTGATGCATATAGAGAGAAATGGGCAAGAGCTGCTGGACTACTTGCAACTGCTGACCGTGTCATCTCCACAAATTTGGAAATGGGTCAAGCTTCCTTGCAGAAGGCATCAGAGATTTATGAGTCTATTGGCATGCATGAGAAAGCTGCCACTTGCTACATCAAACTAGGTGACTACAAAAGAGCAGGTGTGATCACTTTACATAATTTTCTTATTCATCAAAATGGCCAGGGTCTCAATTATATAGCTGCTCAATATATAAAACGTGAGCTCTTTCTACAAATCTTTATTAGCCTGTTATTTGTTTGAGGGGCCTAGTGTTGTGCATCAAAAAGTGCAGAGCTTGGACAGTTGGATGTCTTTATCATCATTCCAAACATATAAATGGCAAGCTGCTCTAGAAGACAACACAAGAAAATCTCCTATAATTTTTTTTTTTCCTCATCTTAGTGAGCTTGATGCCTCTCGATGTTGTTGACTTGAGGTTGATGCCTCTCGATGTTGTTGACTTGTCAGGTGTCATGATTTCCATTTCCCTTAACTTTTTCAGTCATGCTTTTTTTTTTTTTTTTTTTTTGTCCATGCCAATCACACATATTTCATTAAGAGGGAATAGAAACAAAATGTTACAACCCTCAGGAACAATAATTACCAATTACCGAAATAAGGACCTAGAAGAGCAGAGGATAACAAAACAAACAGCTGAGTCGAATCTTCCCAGTGCCGCCTTGGGAATGAACTTCATTGACTGCAGCCACCATTCCTTTTTTTTAAGATAGTTTTATATCACAAAACACATAATACTATCTAAGTAAACATTGTAAAGATTCTGATATGACTATATTTGATGGATATAGGAATGTTATATATGGAAAAATTTGGAACTAAAAGGCTTGAAGATGCTGGAGACTGTTTTGCTATTACTGAATGCTGGTCACTGGCAGCTGAAGTTTACTTCAAAGCTAGATGTTACAAAAAGTGTTTCTCCTGCTGCTCAAAAGGTAAAGCATTGAATCTGGGCCTGCAATTCCTGCGACAGTTAGAAAAGGAACAGTGTGAGAATTTTAACTCAGACTTTGCTGCTGTTAGAAAGACATATCTAGAAAATTGTGCTCTACATTATTTTTGAACGTGGGGACATAAAAGCACATGATGCCATATGTCAAGGATCTCAATTCTATGGACGATATTCGTTCATTCTTGAATTCTAGGAATCTTTTGGATGAACTGTTGAGTATAGAGATGGAAATGGGTAATTTCCGTGAAGCTTCAGGTATAGCAGAGCGTAAAGGTGATGTCTTAATGGAGGTAAACATACTAGAGAAAGCAGGGTTATTTGTGGATGCTACACAGCTTCTCCTCCTCTATATCACAGCGAATTCCTTGTGGTATCCATACAGTAGAGGATGGCCTCCAAAAAGTTTTACAGAGAAGGAACAATTGCTTACGAAAGTTAAAGAAATGGCAAAGAAAGTATCTGAGGACTTTTTCTGCTTTGCTTGCTTTGAAGCAGACTTGTTGTCAGATTCCCATAAATCTCTTGCCAGGCTGACCTATAGCTTGCTTGAGGGTAGAAAATGTGGAAACTTGTTAATTGAACTTATTTCTGCTCGTTACATTATTGATGTTCATGTTGAATCTCAAACCTCTGGATATAATCTTGAGTTAGAGCCAGGATCTGAAGATGAGTTGTGTTATAATATGCTGGCTTGTAATCAGATGTCATTGGAAACACTGGCTTGTATCTGGAACCAGTGGAGATTAATTTTTAGTCAAAGTGCTTGCTCATCTTAATCCCTCTGAGGATGTGAAAACAAATGATTCTGCAGCTATGTGTGAAGATCTTTGTGCTAAATTATTTGGGTTGAGAAAAGACAGTGACAACCGATATGTGGTGCTTAATATGGACTCTGGTTGGCTTACTAACACAGGCAGAATGTTTTTGGAACAAGATGGCAACAGATGTTGGCTGCATACTGTGCATTGTCAGTCATGTGCTAGAATTTTTGGTAAATGAGCTTTCTTCTGTTGGCTATAGTGTTCTCCATAAGTTGGAGTCTATTATTGAAGCTTCTAGGCAGAAAGCATCATCTCCATATGCCCAGTGGAGAAGTACTGTTATCATATATGAAATTGCAATGTTTCTGAAAGGGGAGTCCTGTATGGCGAACTCTTCCAAGAAGTTAAGAAAACCCTTCATTCTCTGCGAACAGAACCTTTTTTGAAATACTTTTTCCAGACCTGGGGGATGAAACAGCAGAGAACTTTTTCTATATACTTGACTCACCTCCTGCGTATGGTTTGACTGTGGATTCTCTTGGCTCATATAGGGTAGGGAATCAGAATTTGACTCATGGGCATCTTGGAAGAATAGCCATGTTTCTGCTCTACACAGCAAAATCTGATGATACGCTACATTTAAGACTTGAAAAATACTTGAATAGTGACTCTAAGTGGGCATATTTTTTCAATCTTTGAAGAGATTTCTTGACAGTGGTGTTGGAAAATGCTCATTGGTCGAGAACTTTAAACTGGCTCTTGGATTTACTTTAAATGCAAACTGGAGGAGTGAGAAGGATTATATGTCACCAATATGCTATATGAATCTAATGGAATGCCTTGGTTTTTTTGCAATGTCCTGTTTTATGCTTAATGGTCGTGTGCTCTGCACAGAATCTCTGTTGGTTAAGATGCTAAAGTGCCGTACAAGCAAGGCTTTCTTAGGTAATTGCCTGGTTTCTGGTCTGGGTGGCCAGGATATGGATCTGGACAGTATGGCATTCTCACCAGGGGTATTCATATGCCGATCAATTAGGCTTATTTTGACAAAGAAGCATGCTATTCAAGAGTGGGTTCGGAAAACATCACCAGCTGTTACATACATTCCAGTCCTTCTGAGACTAGTAATCTTGCTTTATCTGGTGACTCTAACTCTTCAGTGTGGGGACTTCTATGAGGTCACAGATTTCCTTCATAAGTGCAGAATTTTTGAGGATTTACCTACTGATTTTTCTAAGAAGATTGTACCTACCCTGAAATTAAGGAATTCTACAGTAACCCACTTCATAAATGTATTTGGTGATGCACTTGCGGCAATTGGAAATCCCATGGTGGTCATTCTTGGTTTCCCCAATGGCCCACAAATTAGCCCACGGTTAAATGCTTATAGAATTAGGAACACAGATTTGAGTGATGTGGACAAAGTAATGGCATTACTTCGTCCAGAACAGAAACCTCCCATGCAAAAAGATACAAAAACCTGGAATATTACTTCTAGAAATTTGTCTATTGCAAGAATGCGAGATAATGAGATGGATAGTAGAATTGAAATGCATTTGAGTGATGAGAGTATTTCCATTTGGGAGAAGTTTGAGTCGTTTCAAGTCTTTATGCATGGCAAGGTGAGTTGATAAGTTGTAAGGTTCATTCGGTAGCTTTACTTATCTCAATGCCGTGTGAATGTGAGGTTCATATATTTTTTGTGCTAATTTTTGTAGAAGGATGCAAGGATTATTATTCTGTTCCTTGAAAGTCTTCTTTCTTGGCTGGAGCTACAAGACCCTCCAGAAAATATAGATGCTCAATTATTCGAAGAGGTCAGGCGCATCTGCAGTCAATTTCAAGAGAAGTATCTTAGGTATGTTTCAGCATTTATGAATTGATACTGGTATTTCAGTGCACCTACTCTAATTAGTAGGATATTTGAGTGTGGTCTTTAACCATGAACATCCTCCTTTTGATGCATAAAGTGTTCTTGTAAAAAAGTTTACCTGCAAAATCTATAATGAATGCATCTGTAAACTGTATGTTATTACCATTGGCTCAATCTTCATTAGCTGACAACAGGCAATTTGGCTGCCTATTTGAGGATTTGTATTTTTGCTTTGTTTCCCTACTTGAAGATTAGTAGCGGTTTCCATAATTTCCATATTTCCATAAATTGCATTGATTGGTAATTTCCATTGTCTGAAAGTGGTTACTCTCCCATTTGAGGATTCGAACTGCCCTATCATTACAGGGATAAGAAAGCTTGTCTGACTGTCGAGGACCTTTACTCGATGTGGAATGATGGCGAGAACAAACTGCAGAAGATCATCAGTTTCCTGCGCTATGAGAAAGCTTCCGGAAAAGAATCTGCCACAAGGAAGGACAAAGCACCTGCTGCTCAGTTCCCCACGGACGTCGATGATGAATGGAATGGATGCTCAGATAATGATGAATGGAATGGATGCTCAGATAATGAACCTGACACGGGAGGAAGAGACGCTGTGGAAGTGGAACCCACCAAGGAAGAAGTAACGGTGTCCTGCACGACTTCAAAAAAAGAAAGCCCAGAATCAGAAGAACAAGAAGAAATCAAAGAAGAAGCGTGGCAGGAAGTGAGCTGCATTTAGCCTCTAGTCCCGCTCAGCTCCAGTAGCATTTGATGTGAGATAAAAAAAGTAGTAGCACTGGATGCACTGAAGAACTTTTGTCGTTGGCTTGAACTATTACGCCTTTGTTCTAGTCTGTTTAGTGCATAGTTGACTACTAATGTTTACGGTGTTGAACTGCTTCTGGTTATGCCTTCTGCCTCAAGGGGCTTTAGCGATTGGTTCTGGTTGAGAGGAGCATAGATGTGGTTATGCCATGTCGTTAGCTCCAAGTAGCCATGCGGTACACTGGATCATCTAAAGTTTTTTTTTTTTTTTTTTCCTGTGGATCATCTGAGTTGCTTCAGCCGCTCTACGCCTCTCTACCTGGAGTAAACCCCACGAACCCCCACGCCAAGCCCGCCAAGCCCCACTCCTAAAAGAAAAAAAGAAAAAAAACTGCCTCAGCCGCCGGCCCCGCCGCCGAGCTCCGAGCCCGTCCACATGACGGCCGCGCCGCCGCGCGGCTGCTGCTTCCGAGGGTGGCCAAGGCCACGGCCGCAGCTCTTGTCCGCGGTCCCCTCGATTCCTTCTCCAGTCGCTTCCGAACGCTCGAGCACCCTCTCCTGCGGCCGCCAGCCATGTTCTCGCGTTACCTCTCCGAAGCCGCCTTCGATGCTCAGGCGCTGGATACCCGCGTCCCCGCCACCGTCATCACCGGCTTCCTCGGCTCCGGCAAGGTGACGCCTCGCCCTACCCTTCACGCACACTCGCACAGTGCTTACTGATTGGTGCTAATGTCTAGTCCAAGATGGTATGTAGACGCTGCAAGTTCCCTTCAGCTCAGATAGCGCTGATGCGATTGTTTAGTCGATTGTTTAGCGCTTGGCCGCTTCTCAATCTGATCCCAAATATAAGAGCCCACATTGTGCTCTATTTATGAAAGCAAATGCTACTGCTGTGGAATTAGACTTATTGTCGCTGCTTTGAATCACATACTTGATGCTATATAGAGCATTGATGATTGTCTAGAAAGGTTGACTTATTGTACAGAGATCTGAATTTTGCAGACAACTCTCCTGAACCACATCTTGACTTCACAGCATGGGAAGAGAATTGCTGTTATTGAAAACGAGGTAATCTTAATAGACTATATCAGAGTAAGATTTTGATTTTTGTACACTTCAGCTATGTAAGATAACCATTTATGGCATGTTTTAGCTCAATTCACCGTGTTAATCAGACATATTTTCTTTCCGTGTAGTTTGGTGAGGTGGATATTGATAGCTCGCTTGTTGCTAGCCACTCATCTGTTGCTGAGGATATTGTAATGGTGAATAACGGCTGCTTGTGTTGCACTGTCCGAGGAGATCTTGTAAAGATGCTTCTGAAGCTGGTGAAGCAGAAGGGGGACAAGTTTGATCATATTGTTATTGAAACAACAGGTGAATCTTATTGGACAAAGTCCTTTCCTGCGGTACTATTTCAAATTTGCAGCTGGTGCCGAAACTTTTCAATAATGAAACAAGCCCTACAGATGCATGATTCCATGATTTCTTCATTATCTGACAAATTCTATTTCATAGTCTAGGTCTTGCGAAGCCTGGTCCTGTCATTGAGACATTCTGTTCAGATGAATTGGTCTCTAAGTATGTGAAACTTGATGGTGTGGTTACAATGGTTGATTGCAAGCATGCCATGAAGCATTTGAATGAAGTGAAAGCCAGGTGGGTTGTAAATGAGGCAGTAGAACAAGTTGCTTATGCAGACCGAATTATATTGAACAAGGTAGTTTCTGTAGTATATGTGTATTAAAAATTCACTATTAATTGTTCTCCAATTACATTTCTATCTGCAATTTTTTATTCTAGAATAGAACTTTTCAGGAATTTTGCCTTTTTTTTTCTAATGTTCCATAAATTCTGTAATACAGGTTGATTTGGTTGACGATGAAGAATTGGAGGCATTGACTAACAAAATCAAGGTAGATTGGTATAATCCTTTAGATAGAAAAAGCAAGATTGTTGCGTTATATAATTACAAAGACCAAAATTCTCTTGCAGTTTATAAATGGGATGGCACAGATGAAAACAGCGAAGTTTGGCGATGTTGACATGGACTTTGTGCTGGGAATTGGAGGCTATGACCTTGACAGGTTAGTAATGTTTCTTTTCTTTGGTGTTGCCTGATAGTTGCATATCATGCATTGCTTCTATAGATGAGATAAACATGCACAGGATTGAGGCGGAAGTCCAGTTGCAAGATAGCAAGGAGACAGATCATTGTCACCATGGAGATGAACATGGTAAAATGCACCCTTTAATGTCCTTTTCTCTGAATCTTCTGGATTTGTATCTAGTATCGAATCTTATGATGAAGAAATGGTTATAGTTACTTTCAAATTGAGGTGGCAGCCAAGTTTCACTGCCAGTGCTTCGCACTGACGTTCGTGTGGGCATATTACTGTTAACTTTCTGTCACAATTTTTGTTTACTCTTTTGTCATGTAGGACACCATCATGATCATGTCCATGATTCAGCTGTCACTAGTGTGAGCATTGTTTCAGAGGGATTACTTGATCTGGATGAGGTAAAGTTACTTGGATTAACCAAAATTGTTGTAAAGAACAAACTTGAAATATACTATTGGGTATTCATCCCTTCATTACTGTATTTTAAGGTAAATGATTGGCTGGAGAGACTGGTTGATGAGAAAGGGGAAGATCTGTACAGATTAAAAGGTGTTATATCTGTAAATGAGTCCACTGGACGCTTCGTGTTTCAGGTAGCTGATCTATTTTTTTCCCATTTACCTGAATGAATTTGAAAAGATGCATCTCCCGATTTAGTTTTGTTTTGGATGATGCCTTATGTTAGTTTTTTAGCACAAAAGATCTCTTTTCTTATTGCAACTTCGGAACTTGTAGGGCGTGCACTCAATGCTGGAAGGATGCCCAGCAAAGCCATGGGAACCTGATGAGAAGAGAATCAACAAACTCGTGTTTATTGGCAGAAATTTGGACGAAGCTGCACTTCGAAAGGCCTTCAATGGTTGCTTACTCTGAACTTTCTGATCGTTTGTTAAACCTGAGAGATTGAATCTACAAAAGAATGCACCACAGGAAGAGGACTGCAAATTCCATTATTTGGCCGCTGCTGTCGCCTCGTTTTCACTTGAGGATCTGACCACTGTTACTAATTACCAACATCCCAGATAGGAAAATCCTTTTTCGAGGTGTGTTTGTGCTTATGTTTGTTTCTGAGGCCTTGTTTAGATGGCTAAAAATTGTAACCGAATGTCACATCGTATATCTTTAGCACGTTAGTTTGTTAGTGGTAAATATCATCATACCATGGAGTAACTAGGCTCAAAAAAGAATCGATCTACGCAATGTACATCTAAACTGTGTAATTAGTTATTTTTATCTACATTTAATACTCCAAACATATGTCTTTTGGTGTATTTAATGTAATGTGATGGAAAGAAAGTGGGAAAAAGGTTAGAAATTTTAGCCATCTAAACAAGGCCCGAGTTCGAATGCCACGCCGAAAACACGTGTTTGAGAAAAAAAGAAAGAAAAAAAGTGTGTAAACATATCACCTTGTAATAAATCACCATCGTCCGAAGTCTCTCGATCCTTCCGTCCCTATCCCCGCTACGGTTGAAAGGGGCGACAAGGGGGCGACTTCGACTTACCGGCGCGGATTTTTCGCCTGGTCCTCTTCCTCCGTGGCCGGGATGGCGTCGGAGAGGGAGGAGGACCGGGAATCGTTCTTGTGGTGTATATAGTCTAGGTAGTTTCGTATCTAGGTCTAGGTTGTGCTTGCCATCGGCTATCAATGGTGAAGCTAGGGTTCGCGGGGAGTGATGCTCCACCGTGACTTGCTTTGGTGGCGGCGTCATCGAGGCGAAGGCGGCCTTGCGGGAATAAGGTTTCAGGCCTCTTCCTCGCCCCGGCCGCGTCCTACTCCGGCCAATGGCGAGGCCGTGGAGTTCCGGTATAAGTCGAGGCGGCATCTTGTCATCTCTTCGGTGATGTTGTCTGCTGGCCTTCTTCTTCACAAGTGTGGAGGTGGGCGTGGGTGTTGCGGATGGCGGCGGTACGGATCCGCTCGATCTCCCCTGGGCGGCGTCGCCGATGGCGTGCTGAATCGAGGGGGCTGGGGATCTAGGCGGCGCGGCCGGTCGATGGCGACCGTAACGGCTCCATCCGTCTTCAGGGCCGGTGTCTATGACTCCTCTCAAAGCCAGGCGGGCGATGGAGCTCCTCCTCAAATCACGGTGGCGCCGGTGTCTTCTTCTCGGCGGTGGTGGCGGCGGCGGCGACTCCGGCGCGCCGGACGGGCGCTTCGATCTGAGGACCTCATTGTAATTTTTTTTTTCTTTAGGGTCCTTAGCGCGGTTTGGCGAGAGACAGCTGTATCCGTATCCTCCTTTGTAATGTCTCTCTGTATTTGTACGCTGTACTTGTACGCTTTCCTTATTCAGTACTAATGCAGATACGTATTATCAAAAAAAAAAAATCACCATCGTCCGAAACTTTTTTTTTTTGAACTTGCAAATCGTCTGAAAACTATTGTGATCAAGCGCAGGCGGTTCGGCTATATTTGCCGGCTCCGTAACTGCTAGCGACTACCCAAACTCCCAACGGCTAAAAGTTTTTTTTCCTCGGGCACTAGCCGTTCCGCCGCCAGGCAAAGGTACGAAAACCACCCTTCTCCCCGCCCTTCCGTACACCCTTTCCACGGATCCCTCCTGAATTTTTCTGCGGGAAACCCTTCCCGTCTCCGCCGCCAGCCAAGCAATCAGTCCTCCCTCTCGCCTCCCCGATCTCATCGTCGACCTCCGCCAGCGAATCCGGCGATCGGGGGACGAGGGCGGGCGCCGTCTCGCCTCTAGCGACCGAAGCTCTCGAGATCCCGCACTGCTCCTCCTCTCCCCTTTCAGAGAAGTCTTTTTGATTGAATTGCCCGCCTGCGTGTGCTCATCTCTGAAAGATTTCTGCGTTGAATCGTTAGCCCCGCTTTGGTTTCTTGTTAGGGTTTCCGTGCGCGTGTTCCTTTTTCTTTCTTGAATTTGGAGTCACCCAGCGGCTAGCGCGTGCCGATTTCTTGTCGAATTTCTGGATCGAATTGTTCGTCCTTTTTTTTTTTTTTTTTTTTGAGGAAGTAATTGTTCGTCTGCTTTTGTTCTTGTTTTGTAGCACATCCCCCTGTTGTTGGCTGCGGTGTCACCAGTTTCTTGCTGCTCCAGTTCTAAAACCATGGACGCAGGACCGAACTCCATCTCGTCGCACAAGAAACGCAGCCGCAGCCGGCGCGCGCGGCGGCGCCGCGGCCGGCGCTCCAGGAGGCGGGGTACAGGCCGTACATGCCACCGCTCAGCAGCGGGTCCCGCAATCCGTCGGCCAAATGCTACGTGAGTTCTCGGCTCCCCAATGACGCAATCCCCCCCTCTTTCTTGGCACGCGAACGCAGGCTGTTGGGCGGAATGCCTCAACGGTTGATGGATCCTTGTTTTGCAGGGCGACAGGTTCATCCCGGAGCGGTCGGCGATGGACATGGACTTGGCGCACTACCTGCTGACGGAGCCGAGGAAGGACAAGGAGAACCCGGCTGAGAGGTTTTCCCCGTCCAAGGAGGCGTACCGGAAGCTGCTCGCCGAGAAGCTGCTCAACAACCGCACAAGGATCCTTTCCTTCAGGAACAAGCCGCCGGAGCCTGAACGCATGCTCACGGATCTCCATGCTGACGCTACCCAAGCCAAGCCGGCGAAGAAGCGCCCACAAATTCCCCAGGTATGCACACCTAGCTATATACACTAACTCTTAGGCGTGCATGTTTCATGATGTTCCTGACTGAATTTGCTTTGTAACTATTGGTGTAGTCTGCGAAAAAGGTTCTGGATGCCCCAGAGCTCGTTGACGATTACTACCTGAACTTGCTAGACTGGGGAACCAGCAATGTGCTGGCCATTGCGCTGGGCAACACGGTGCATCTCTGGGATGCCTCCAGTCAGTCTGTGAATGAACTTGTAACCATTGATGAGGACTCTGGTCCTGTCACAAGCGTTAGCTGGGCTCCTGATGGCCAGCACATTGCCGTAGGCCTCAATTCCTCTGATGTCCAGCTTTGGAACTCCACCTCAAACCGACCGGTTGGTACTTTTTGATAATATGTTCTTTTATCAACGATTGTGCTTAAGTTGCTCATTGTGATTGACTCTCTGCAGCTGAGGACACTGCGAGGGGTGCACGAGTCAAGGGTCGGTTCTCTAGCATGGAACGACTACATCCTCACAACTGGCGGCATGGATGGCAAGATCGTGAACAATGATGTGAGGATCAGGAACAATGTTGTGCAGACATACCATGGGCATGAGCAGGAGGTGTGTGGGCTCAGATGGTCAGGATCAGGGCAGCAACTGGCCAGTGGTGGAAATGACAATCTCCTACACATTTGGGATGTGTCCATGTCATCCTCTGTACAGACTGCTGGGCATACCCAATGGTTGCACAGGCTTCAGAACCACTTGTCTGCCGTGAAGGCTCTGGCATGGTGTCCATTCCAGAGCAACCTGCTGGCTTCTGGAGGTGGTGGAGGTGACCGATGCATAAAGTTCTGGAACACCCACACTGGTGCATGCCTCAATTCGGTCGACACTGGATCGCAAGTGTGTGCGCTGCTTTGGAACAAGAATGAGAAAGAGCTGCTGAGCTCGCATGGATTCACTCAGAATCAGCTCATCTTGTGGAAGTACCCGTCGATGGTCAAGTTGGCTGAACTCAATGGCCACACATCACGCGTCCTGTTCATGGCTCAGGTAATCTTTGCTCCTTTACGGCTTGTGCTTTCGATTGCCTTGTGGCCTGCTTGACATTACATTTCCGTGAACACGTTGCTTATGGCTAACTTACCCTTGCCTTGCGGTATTCTGCAGAGCCCTGATGGATGCGATGTGGCATCTGCTGCAGCAGATGAGACATTGCGGATCTGGAATGTATTTGGCACTCCTGAACCCGCGCCTAAGGCCTCCTACACTGGGATCTTCAACAGTTTGAACCATATACGATGAGGACATGCCATCATTGGTAGTTCTCTAGCCCTTATACTGGTCTTTTGTGTACTTATTTCACACAATCAGGAACTGGTTATATATGATAATCTTTTCTTCTCTATGCAGTTATCAAGAGACCTTCCGGAACCTGCAGACCTGTTGATAGGAAAGGGTCCTTTAAAATCACTGCAAGGCACAAAGAACCGCTGACCTGATGTTCCATACAGAGAGATTATCAGACACTAATATGTGTTGACAAGTGTACAGTTGTTGACAATTTGGAGTTTTCTAGGGATGTAATCACATTGACGTTATATTTCAACTTTTTATGCTGGTAACATTGTGTAATACCCGGCCCAATAAGGATGTGGCCCGATGGGGGCTGCGCGCAAGACATATTTAGTACCACCTTGCTAGTTTAGCAAGGGTGGAGTCAACTTATAAGCCTTTGTCTACAAAACCATATCACCTTGGGTTAACCCTTTTTACACGCGGCGAGGGACGAAAAGTGTAAGCGGGGTGGTATGTGTACGCGTGCGCGCCCTCGGAAGGGTCAGGCGGTGCGGCTTTGGAAAGCGGGGTGTCACATGTGGCACCGGCTCTAGTCGGTCGAGAGGTCTTTAACTTGTTAAGTGGTTCCAAAAGGCGTTAGGGGAAAATAGGTACGTGGATCTCCCTGCGGATTGTATCACACGGGGAACCGCCCAGATCGAGGATTCCTCATGGTTGATCACCCGGACTGACGGAAGATACCTAAGCGGCCCTAGCATGTTAGATAAACCTCACGGAAGGCGAAGGCGGGATGTTACTGGTGGTATCAGAGCCGACCTTTCGGCGCCGGCAGCGTCTTGGGCGGATGTTGGACATGGGGTTCATTGGCGGCGTGTAGCTGCGCGGAGTGCGGCATGGCACATATGCCGAAGATGGCGCCGCAGTGCGTGTGCCAAGAGGGGAGGTCTTGTTAGAGTTGGCGCTCGACGGGACGTCGAGTCCTTTGAGGGGGTGTTTGTAACACCCTACCCAATAAGGATGTGGCCGTATGGGGCTGCTGGCGACATATTTAGTACCACCTTGCTAGTTTAGCAAGGGTGGAGTCAACTTATAAGCCTTTGTCTACAAAACCATATCACCTTCGGGTTAACCTTTACACGGCGAGGGCGAAAAGTTGCAGTGGTATGGTATGTACGGCGTGCGCCCCTCGGAAGGTCGTGGCGGTGCGGCTTTGGAAAGCGGGGTGTCACATGTGGCAATCGGCTCTAGTCGGTCGAGAGGTCTTTAACTTGTTAAGTGGTTACTGAAAAGGCGTTAGGGGAAAAAGTCGTGGATCTCCCCTGCGATTGTATCACACGAATCGCCGCCCATCGAGCCAGATTCCTCAGCGGTTGATCACCCTGGACCGACGGAAGATACCTAGCGGCCCTAGCATGTTAGATAAACCTCGAAAGCGGGGGGATGTTACACATTGGTTGCTGCCCCATACTGGTCTATAATGTACATATGGTTTCGATTAAAAAAAAAAAACTTACATAAAGTTTCTTGGTTCTTCTGTACGTACATGATTTTGTCTTGGGTCCATAATTCATCAATCCGCATGGCATGTGTTCATGATTTTGTCTTTGGTAAATACTTCCTCCGTTCTAAATTGTAATTGTTTTAGCTTGTCCTAAATCAATATCTTTGACAAAGTTTGTAGAAAAGTGCACAAACACCTACAACATCAAACTAGATTCATTATATACACCAAGGAATATGTTCTGATAGTACATTTATTTTAGTATATTATAGATGTTAACATATTTTTCTTTAAGTTTGATTAATAAAGATAGACAAGTTTAACTGAGAAGAGAGCTAAAAACTTGTTACAACTTGAAAACGGGAAGAGTAGCTGGTATTAGCAAAATAGAAGAATTTTCATGTGAACCAGCATAACACAATGCTGCTACTGCATGCTACATGTAAATCTGTAATGGTCCAGAAAATCCCCGATCAGAGAGCTACGATCCAATTTTCTAACGCAGAAATTTCTCATTAACTTTGACTAGGGAAAGATTAGTAATTCCCAGATCCAATGCAATGGAACCAAATGTGGTTACGGCTGGTAATACATCAGCATCAATCTGGCATGGCATGTGTTCGTGACTGTGCACTTGAACTGGCTCCAGGTGGACCGTCAGATCATGCCCTCATCTGATCCTGACCGTCCAAAGATACCCACCCATAGGGCATCCATAGCCAACTCGGCTCTCCCGCAGGTGGCCATCTGCCCACTTCACCGCTTCCCCTTTCTCCCACCTTCATTCCCCGGCTCCCCGCTCTCCTTCGCTGCGTCCCGCGCGCGCCCTCCGCCGCGGCGCCGGGGACCTCGCCGTGGGGGCGGAGGCCGGGCTGTATACCGGGATCCGGGAAGATTGTGTTGCGTCCTTAACGGACACGGCGATTCGTTCGGCGTGTCCACATCGAGGCGCAGCTTGAACCACTCCTCTAGCTGCCACTGCAGCTCGGTCGGGCGGAGCTTAGATCTGATCCCAACGAACCTGCAGCCGGCTGCAGCCACTCTTCCTCGCCGGCGATGGATTTCATGAAGGTTTTCGATCAGACTGTGCGCGAGATGTAAGTTCTGGCCCTGTCTATGCTCTCGTTGGCGTTGTTAGATTCTGATGAGAGTGATGCTTATTGGACTCGATCCTTTGGATCTTGATCTGCGTGTTGCGCGTGTGTTCGTGCAGAAAGAGGGAGGTCAATCTGAAGGTGCTCAAAGTCCCCGAGATCGAGCAGAAGGTCGGATCTCGCCACGCCCAGATCTTGGCACTGTCTCTCTGTAAAACAATTTCCCCTTTTATGTGATGATGAAGTGGTAGTTCGTTGAATGGTTCACGTGGTGGGTGAGGGAGCCATCATTTCACAATATCATGTAGTTTGGATGTGTTTTCGTTATGACTTCATTATTTTATTTCTGCAGTTTGAAATGGATACGAGTTACATTGCCAAATTATGATATTATTAGTTCAGCAAAGTATACGAGTTTACATTGTCAAATTATGGTATTATTAGATCAGCAAAGTTTATGTTGAATTTGTATCTTTAGTAAAATCTATATGGTACCTGAAGCCACATTTTTTTTCTGCACGCTAAATATGGTGCTGTGACATCGTATTATAATAAAAATCTGTGATTGCTTGCGTTAATTAAAAAATTATAAAAGCTTCTGTACGACATAATAGCATGTGGAGTAACCCATGTATGTCTTCCCCTGTTATTATGTTTAAAAAAATCAGGTACTTGATGCAACAAGTGATGAACCGTGGGGCCCTCATGGAAGTGCACTTTCAGAGCTTGCACATGCTACCAAGAAGTTGTAAGTTCTCGTCCCTTGTGCTGTGTCCTCTCAACTACTTATTGTAGACGCTCAAACTATGCTTCTGAAATTTGCAGCTCTGAATGCCAGATGGTAATGAATGTCCTATGGACTAGGCTGTCCGAGAGGCGCCAATTGGCGTCATGTGTACAAGGTTATTGGTCCTTCATGAGCATTCTATGATAGTACTGTTTCTCATCAAGTGATGGATCTGTATTCCATATTCTCCATTAGCTGTACAAACCACCAAGGGGAACAACTTGTGTATCTAATTTTCTTAATCAATTTCAATAGTTTTGTTTACTAACAAAAAACTTTATGTTTAGGCATTGACAATTATTGAGTACTTGATAGCCAATGGTTCTGAGAGGGGCAGTTGATGACATTCTTGATCATTATTCTAAGATCTCGGTATGGATTTTCTTTGCTTTTAGTTTTATCTATACTTTGTCATTTCTTGATCTCAATGCAATTAAATATCTTCTTTCTTGTGTTGTGTTCGTGAAAGGTCCTTTCAAGTTTTGAGTATGTCGAGCCTAATGGTAAAGATGCTGGAATAAATGTGAGGAAAAAAAGTAGAAACTATTGTGGGCATCATAAATGACAAGGAGAGAATAAAGGCCGTGAGAGACAAAGCAGCCAGTAACCGTGATAAGTAAGTTGTCTTGGAAAAGCTTTGAGTGTTTGCCATGAATTTTTGGATTGTGTACTCATGTTAATACTATTTGTTGTGGATGAAGGTACGTTGGACTATCATCCACAGGCATAACATATAAATCGAGCTCAGCCTCATTTGGTAGCAACTACAGTTCAGGCGAACGTTATGGGAGTTTCAGTGGTAAAAAGGAAGATGACTCATACGGTGACAGTTACAGGGACAAAGAACCTGTTAAAACCTCCACAAGTAATAGTGGCGGCGGAAATCTGGCAGCAAGCTGAGGAATGATGTGAAGCCTGACAGGAGGTTGTTTTAAATTACTTTGCATTTTCTTCATTAAAAAAAGAACTGTATCTTTGTAGCCAGTGACCTGAACCGTGACCTTTGTTTCTTTTTCCATCTACCCTATCTTTACCTTTTTATCTTCTGCCTTTTTGCGTTTCTTTCATACTTGTTTCATGTGGGTTTCATCTCTCCCTACCCCAACTAGCTTGGGACTAAAGGCTATGTTGTTGTTGTATCTTTGTAGCCAGTGTGATACGATGTGGGTGGTTGCTTTGCTGTGTGTTTGACATACTAATCAAATCCCAAGTTAAGTAAAATTTAATATAGTTTGAACAAAACAACTCACTGTAACAAAAAAGTATCGTGCTATTTTTTATTGGAGATCATTGTGTGGATCATGCAAGACCATGGCAAGTTCAGTGATTCATGTCTGGACTTTTTGTTCCATCACTGATGTTGATTTGTTTGAATTACCAGGAATGAAGATTATAGTTCACCCAGCTCTTTGAACCCCCGTCAAATACAAATAACACCGAGGGCGACTTTGATGACTTTGATCCTCGCGGATCAAATGGTAAAATCTTTTACCTGTTTGGTGCTTAGTTACAATATTTTGCAAAAAAGTGAAGTTGTATGTTGTGCTTCTATCCAGTTCTAAACATGAACAGTGCTCGTGATGTTTTATTTTTAGAAAAAAGAGAAGTGAATGATACTGTAAGAACACTAACATAATTAATTTCTTTAACTGTATTAATTTGTTGAAAACCTGAAATAGGTCCTCATCAAGTGTGATTTAGCACTAATTATGCAGATATTGCCTTTTACCGACACACACACACTGCAAAAGGACCAAAATTAACTAAGGCAGGGATTTGTCCAGTTGTCCATTTGTGAATTGTGATTTCTTTTTATGATAACCTGCACAAATGCTTCCAGTTGTCCTATTCACTATATAGAGCACAAACAGAGTCCAAGGAGATCACATGAGCCCCTGGGTTCTTCCTGCCACGTGCCACCTAAGACTTTTTTAGCTTAGTAATTGTATACTTAAATTTATACGACATAAGCACCGCAGGCTATGGCCTTGAAGTGTTCCTTGATGGCTTTCTGCCAAAAACGTCTATAGATTGTCATGTCTTAAAACAGGGTCTTTGTGTGATTCTTATTGCTGTTTTTTTTTTGTAGGCAAAGCAACTGCTAAACCAAATGAGGTGGATCTGTTTGGCCCAAACTTGATGGATGATTTTATTGATACATCTGCAGCAACTCCAGCAACAGAAAGTGCTGTAGAGCCACAGGTAGATCTGTTTGCTGATGCAGATTTCCAATCGGCAACAGAGATAGTTGCAAATGCAGATGTCCAGGTTTGTTTCTCCACATGTTAAGGCTTCTTTATACATGTTAGAATACTATCTGTTACATGTTGTACATTTCTACAATCAATTGGATCACTTGGAAGAGGATGAGTAGAATATAAACTGTGCAGCACTGTTTGTAGTGTTCCAACCTAAAATTAAGGAAGAATTGGCTACAGGAGACTGAATTTTACTGCCATTTGCTTTATCGCTCTGAACTTTCATTATTGACCTAGGTACCATTAAAGAATTGTGCCTCTTTGCCACAGTACACCACAACTACTAGAACATGAATAGACTATTTTGCTCTTCAGGTTTCAGCACAGGACACCACAACTACTTTAGCAGATGTCCATGTAAAGGAATCTGATGACATAATAGAACTCTTGAAATGATAAAGTTTGCCAACCCTTGTGTCACGAAAACAGTTATGCTTGATCATATTAGTTGTCACTGGCATAAGAAGTAAACATAATTCAACTAAGTAGATTCACTCACTCAATTGGAGCTTCACTAATTTGTGCACTGCACACACTGAGGGTCATCTTGCCTCTGTAGCTTCACGTATACCATGTGCCATTAAATAAATAAGCAGTCTAAAACAAGGACATATAACATGAAATCTGTACAAACAACATAATGCCTTCAGTACAATTTTCATGACAGCTATAAAACAAATATTTTCACCCAGACAAAAAATAGATTTTTCCCCTGAAATTTACTGGTTAGTCCTACACTTACAGACCTTGGGCACCATCTTCAATTTCTTTTCTCTTACTATAAATATACAAAGGGAAACTAATATAATTGGTAAAGAGCAATGATTTTGTGATGGATTGTAGCTAAAAAGTGAAAGTTTGGTGTGAAATAGCATTTGCAGCAAAAGTTCATTGTCTTGTGGCAAATTATTCAAAAAAAAATAATATTGTTATCAAATCATGTATTTCTGCAATCATCTATCATGATACATGTTGCTCATAATACAAAAAATACTGCAGGGCAATGTTGACCTTTTTGCGGAAAAGACATCCTTTCCTGCAGCATTTCCACCACAGGCGGGTTTATTCCACCACCTAGTGCTGGGACATCTTCTGAAGTAAATACTTCTGTATCCAAGAAGGCAGCTCCTGAGCCTTTTGATCCTTTTGGTGCTATTCCTTTGAGCAGTTTTGATGGATCTGACCCATTTGGTGGCTTCAGCTCAAATACTGGATCATCCACCGCAGCACCACCCACCCACAGTTCTACTGGAAATATCAGCACATCAAACCAGAACCTTCAGGCTGCATCCGACTTTGGTGCCTTTGTATCGAACAATGAGGGAGCAGCTAAAGACCCATTCGATCTTTCTTCAAGTGCCAATGTTGGAAAAACACCTTTGGCAGCTCCCAAGATCGACGATCTGATTTTGGTGCATTTGTATCTAGCACTGAGGAAGCAGCTAAGGACCCTTTTGATATTTCTTCGGTACAGCTTCCAAGCCTAACACGAAGAAAGAGAATTTTCAGGTCAAGTCTGGCATATGGGCAGATTCCTGAGCCGGGATTGATCGATCTGAATATAACTGCACGTATGTTCTTCATTTCTGTTTCCCTTGTGTTTCATGACATCAATCAACTTGATATAATTATCTAATTCCAGACATGTTTATGATTCTCATTGTTTCTGACAAACTGCAGCGAAGAAGGTGAACCTAGCTGATATTGGAATTGTCGGTGGCCTTGGTGATGGGTCCGATGAGAAAGCCATGCCCTCTTGGACCATGGGCACGGGATCTGGCCTAGGGATGTCTGGGATTCCACCATCAACACAAGGCGGTGGCATCGAGAGCTTAGCCAACTACAACAAGCATCAATTCGGCTTCAAATAAGCCTTGATATTTCTTCATACTGGAAAATATCCGCCTTCTGCGATTTCCTCTGCTTGTCTGCTCCTTCCATGTCCCCGATTGATTTGATCACTTTTTGTTTTGCTGGTTTTGGTGGTTTCATTACATTATTACATTATCACATTACATGGTGTCAACCAATCTTGGCCCGTCCTGTCACTTGTGTATATGATATTATTTAAAGGGTTTGTGGGTAAGCATGCAACTACCCATCACACACACACATCCAGTGTTCCATATCAATGATAGGCATGTTCGCCATGCAACATGTGTAAATTTTGTGGCCTGCCTCTGTACTTTATAACACAGTACTGTAGCATTTTGCAGTGCTTAAGTTTATATTCAATAATAAGAGAATCTGTGCCGTTGATGTTGAGTCGTGGCCGATGCTCTTTGGTGCCGGTTGATGGTGAACGTTCACCAAAGTGAACCCGTTTTTATGGTCGGTGCCTACATGACCTGTAAATGGAGCTATCGCATCACTGATGAGCATCGTCAGGCAGTAGAGTTGCGTTTCCACGGGATTAATCAGGAAAGTGACGCTACAAGAACGCCAAAATAGGTGTTGCTGGGAATCTTTGCCCCAATGGTCTCATAACCTTCGCTATCGTCGATGCAGCATCAAATCTTGGAGTATCATCACGAATGAAAGCATACGAGAAGAGCCAAACTAGAGTCACGAAAGATGCCCGAATCTAGTACTATTCCCGTATTCTCCAAGCAGGCACGGTTTTAAAAGCGTTGAGAATGGCCGCGATTGGTCTCGGCTAATCATCTGCCGTCTGCGATGGAGGTTGGGATGGAGACTGGATCCAGCTCCAACACAACCGCAAGAGCCACCGGTGGTCACTGGTCTGGTCAGCAGGTCACACGGCAGCCACAGCTGGCACGAATATTCCAGCGATATCAGCGCCAAAACTTCTTCGCCGTATCCCCGCTCGCCCCCTGGGCCCCACCGGAGGCCGCCGCCGCCCTCCCCGCCGGAATATTCCGCTGTTCTGCCCGCACAGCCACAGCTGGACTGGACTCGCCGTTGAGTCCGCTCCGCTCCGCACCCAACCCAACCAACCCGTGCGTTCCGTTTGGTTCCCACGCAAAGATTCGAAAACCGACGTGGTCTGCCTGCGATTTTCGTCTTGTCCAGTCTGAACGTTTTGCCGTTCACGCTGACGCCTAGCGTAGCCTCTGACGAAAATCACGAAACGCCAGGATCAGACGGTATTTTCTGGTGAAAAATCGACGCGTCCAAGCCCCCGCCGTGCGTGCGTGCGTGTGCTTCTTGTTGCCAATTGTGATGGGGGTGGAGTACGTTGGCAGCCGCCGTCTTGGCGCCTGGCCTCAAGGCGCGGCGGCCAAGTGGCGCCCCCGGGTTGGAGGCGTTGCCGAGCGAGATGCCCCGCCCGCTTCGTTCCCATTCCTCGCCGGCCGTTGCGTTGCATTTGCACGCACCCAAGTCGTCCTAGATAGATTCCTCACACACATGACGCCCTCCTACTTCTCCGCCACGACGTGCGCTCCTCCTCTCGCTCTCCTCTTGTCCTCACATACACCTGTGCAGCTCACGAGTCACGACGCGCGCGTTACACCGGCCGGCATCGTCTCGTCTCCTCCTCCCCCCCTAGGACAAGGAGGCGGTAACGTTATATTCTCTTGAGCAAGAAAGGGTTTCTTCGTCTCCACGACGACTCCACTCCTGCTGGCTGCTGCTGACTGTATTTGGCCAACGGAGAGGGAGGGAGCGGCGATCATGATGCAGGGGAGCTACGGTTGTGGCGGGGCGGCGTCGCAGGAACCCAAGCCGCGGCTGCGGTGGACGCCGGAACTACACCAGCGCTTCGTCGACGCCGTCACCAAGCTCGGCGGCCCGGACAGTGAGTTCATCGCTCTCGTTTCCTTCCTCTACCCGTTCCCCCGTGTAGCTTGTCTTGATGACGCCGTCCGACGCCAAGGCGATTGCTTGATGAGCGAGCCCTCTGCAGTTTGCTAGTATGGTGCTTGTCGGTGTGCATTTTGTTCAGTTCAATTTCTGTTCTGTGCTGCCTGGCTTTGAGCTAAACGGCCAAGTACAGAGCATAGTCAGAGGACATCTGTAGTGTTGAAATTTGGAACAGCCTAAACTGGCACAGGTACACAATTCCATTGATATGACCAAATGGCAGTTGGAAAAAAAAAAGGAGGTGCCACCAGTCGCCTTTGAGAAAAACGTCACGCCGCGCTACAAAACGTCAAGTTCATATTCCTCTCTCTCAAGTCTGAATAGCCCTTTCTCTAGCTTTTCAAGCTCTTATATTCATCTGAATTTTGCTTCCTTGAACATACGACATATATACCTATTACTATGGAGTAACCATTTCTTGTGCTTCCTGGAACAGAAGCAACACCCAAGTCAGTGCTCAGATTGATGGGCATCAAAGGCCTCACTCTTTACCATCTAAAAAGCCACCTCCAGGTTTGACCTCTCTTTCTTCACTGCCTCAGCATTACTAGTACACACCAATTCTCCTTTATTCTTGCTCCACTGTACTGAAACATTGAGGCTTTCTTATGTGCACAGAAGTATAGACTGGGAATACAGGGTAAGAAAAGCACAGGCCTGGAACTTGCCAGTGGCGGTATGAGCCTCGCACTTCCTCTCTTTCTATCATCGGGATTTGCCATGCAAGGGTTCCTTTCTTATGATCTATCTTGCTTACGCTCTTTCTGTCATCAGGACTTGTCTCACAAGGCCTCAGTTCAACCACAGTGCATCCTCCAAGCTTTCCTAATGAAGGAAAGAACACGAGGTAATTAGCAATTACCTTTAGCTCGCAAATTTCTGCAAGTGATGTAGCCACCTTTTGTACACAACAGAAGGGCGATGTTTATTACAGTTACAGCTAATATACTGCATTGAGTCAAGGTGCTATAAAATGTTGCCTTGAAAAAAAATTATACCGTTACAAGCGTATATAGGGATTTTCTCTCTGAACCTTAAGCCGTAACTCATATATTTGTCGATCTCAACTCCTATCATCACAAGTCATAATAATTGAGACATGGGTTGTTAACTTCTTAATTGGTTTATTATGAGTAAAGTCCATGGCCGGTCCTTAAACTTGTGTGACTGTGTCATCCCGGTCCCCAAACTTAAAAAGTGTGTCATTTTGGTTCTTAAACTCTATACGGGTTTCGTATTCATCCAAATGGGTACGGATCCATGCCCGCGTACCAACATAATACTTGATTGCATAAAATAGAAGATTAGCAGGGGCTACATATAAAAACTCCTAGACACAAAAAATACACTAATATTTATAAACTCTAGGAGGGGTTGTTTTGAAACAAGTCGTCTTTCTTCCTCTCATCCCGTCGCTCCCGTGGGCCGTGGTCGACGGCGGCGTTTGGCGGAGGGCGGCGCTGGGGAACCCGAGCACGCACTGGCGGCCGTGGATCAGCTGTGCCACACGAAGGAGCTCATGCACGTGCACGCCATGGTCGTCCCTCCTCTCAGCAGCACATGTACACGCTGTCTTTCGAGGCGACGTCGTCACCGACGAACACCTGGATGTGAGTTGCGGTCCCCCAGACTCTCACAGCACAAGGTACCAGCGTGTGAACGCAACGAGAGTACGAGTTGTACGCAGGGCTTGCTGCAGAGAGCTGGCTATTGTCAAAGATGGCGACAACGACCGTGAGCAAGGTGCAGGGTCGAACGTGAACTGTGATTGTACCAGTTCGTGGCTCGTCAGCTTCCCAAGGCTGCGAGAGAGATGAGAGCTCCATGGATTGGCTTCTCAGGCGCAAACAGCTGCACGACATTAGGCACAGTGGTGAGCGCCGGCGAGCAGCCAGTTGCACAGGCGTACAATGACGCAACACGAGCTGGCCATGGCTGTGTGAGAGAGATGAGAGGTAAAAGATATAACTGACACGTGGGGTATGCCCATTTGGATGAATACGAGACCGATCGAGTTTGAGGGCCGTATGACATTAATTTTATGAGTTTATGGGCCGGGATACACACCTATCTGAAGTTCGAGGGACCGTGATGCACTTTACTCGTTTATTATCAAACCATGTATTATTTGACTGGAAGTATGGGACTGTAGATGTGTAACTAAAAGCAGGATAATCAAAATCCAAAACCAATATTCTGTCTATCAATCAAGTAGATAATATAGTACAAATGCCACCCAAGTGCTACAGAATACGGCTTGCCTAAAAGTTCTCCTAAACATGTTTTAGCACCTTACTTGTTACAAACAACCATTAACTTACACCAAATGCAAACAGTTTCTATTCTATTATATTTCCAAAATTTGTATGCTACTGATTGCCTGCTAATTGACTACAGTGGGCCCTTTTTATTTGGTTAAACTTTTCTGCATTGATTGAACTAATCATTTGTCGCATTTCTTATATGAATCAGAGAAATAGCACTTAGCGATGCACTAAGGTATCAAATTCAAGTCCAGAGGAAACTACAAGAACAAATTGAGGTAAGATAGATTTACATCATTGCCACAAGATTTACACTCCAAAACTTTCTTCCATAGACACTACAAGTGCTTATGTCTGTAATCAGGTGCAAAAAGAAGCTGCAGATGCGAATTGAGGCCCAAGGGAAGTACTTAAAGACAATACTAGAGAAAGCTCAGACAAATATTTCCTTTGACAGAAATGCATCCAATGGCATAGAATCAACCAGATCACAGCTCATGGACTTCAACCTAGCTCTATCAGGTTTCATGGACAATGCAAGTCAAGTATGCAATGAAAATAGGGAGGAATTGGTGAAAGCTTTGTCGGATGACAACGATAAAGATAATCTAGGCTTTCAGCTGTACCATATAGGAAGTCAGGAGGCTAAGGAAGTCAAATGCACACCAAAAACTGAAGACTCGCTCCTACTAGACTTAAATATTAAGGGAGGATATGACCTCTCTTCTAGAGGAACGCAAGCATGTGAACTAGAATTGAAAATCAACCAGCAAATAGTATAAATTTATCCATGAAGCTGTCAGTTTTGGGAAGTTCACTCTTTGCCATTAGATTATTTTTTTTTCTGTGGGTGTTGAGCATGCTTGTCCAATGCCCACAGCTCACAAGTTTCGTTTACTCTCTGCTAATGTTATATTTGCTGAAATAAGCTTTTGAATAAATAAATGTGGGCATTGTTTCAAATTCTTGAATTTTACACATTTAGTAACTCGATGTCCATCAAATATGTTCAGTTTACCCCTTGTTTCCCTGACCAAAGAATATACATACACACAAGATAAAAAGTTGTATGAGTGCCAAGAGCAGGACAACTGAAGCACTGAAGTGTTGAATGAGTTATCTGCATACAGGTCCGTGGTGTTAACATGGCAGTCATATGTACTAAAACTTCTGTCATTACTTCTGATTGTAATTGAAGCATTTTTCCATAGTTCACATTATCGAACTATTAACTTAGTTGTAATGTAAGTTATCCACCTGACAAAACTTTTTTGGATAATAGCATTAATGAAGTCAGGATGTCTCATTTCTTATGACATAAGATTGTCCAAATATTTCTCTTGTAGCTTGATCAAACTGTATTCAGACTTTGCAACACTCAAAAACTCTCAAAATTGTTCCTCAAAATCAAAAAACCCTTAAAGTTCCTATGCTCCTAAGCATCAGGAATATTGAGACTCCACTCCTTTATAATGAGATAACCCACAAATCAACGATGAAGACCAAAACTAAATTATCTTAACCATTAACAAAGTTAGAAATATTTTATCGTTGGAAAACTGAATTAGTACAATATCAATCACCTCAAACGAATGTGCAGAGAACCCCATCCATGGAAAAGAGCATGGAAACAGAAGATTGCAACAAAACAAAACAAAACTTTTTTGCGAAACAAAACTGTGGATGTGAAGGAGAGCCAACCTTTTATTTTCCCCACTTTGAGAGGTTCAAGATACCAACAATTGTCTTGTACATAAACTTTCTTTCTCCTTAACGAATGGGCAGAGCTCCTGCTGTTTCCTTTGAAAAAAGATACCAACAATTGTGAAGCATACTGAGGCCACAGAACCAACCACAAGTGCAAAGGCATACATTTGATTTGGAAGGTTACGTTTCTCCTGAATGCTTTTCAAGCCTTTGTTGATCACTGGGGCCAAAATAGCTGCACCGGCGATACAGAATGGCCTTGTGACATTGTTACCAGTCCACATTAGGAATTTAGGGTAACAATCTGACAAAAGGAAAACAGATGAAGATCAATCTTAGGATATTAACACTTTTGCATTGGGCAAACAGTAACATGGCTAATGACAACAACAGCTCAAACTTAGCAGTTGGGACTCTGGGTTGAGAGGACGTCAGATCACACTGAATAAACAAAAATAAAATCGTCTACAAAAGAAGTTCAGTGTATTTTGTCTACAAAAATAAAATCTGTTAGCGGAGCACCTCAGAATTGTATCCTACAACTACAGTCTTCAGATATCAAGGATACAAGGTTCCAATTAGTCGTGTTTGCCAACCATGAACCTGTCCATCTAATCTGTCACTAGCAATCGAGATTAAAAAAAAAAAAATGGATCACAGCACCTATGCCACATGAGCAAACAACACAGCAGAGCCACAGCCCAGAGAACATAGACCGAGCAGAGCCTTGAGATTGGCCGCAGGGTTCTTGCCGGTGCTCTTCTCGTAGGCGAGAGGAATGGGAGCACGAAGAAGGTCGTGTAGGTGACGGCGTCGAACAGCCCGTAGGCCAGCACGGCGGCAAGGCCGAGCTTGTCCACCCTGCCCCCCGCGCCTCTGCGCTCTCCACCTACGCACGTTCACTCACAATCACACCGAAACCCACGAAACCAATACGCTACTCGCCTACTCCCCTTTGATTCAACCAACGGTTATCGCGAACTTGGCCAGTCTCACCCCGCAAAACGGTGCTGGTGGTGTGGTCGGGGGTTAGCCACCTGCGGGCTGCGGGTCGAGGCGTGGGCTTTGGGCGGAGGACGCGCGGGAGTTTTGCACGGGAATCTGCTCGCCGTGCCGAGTGGGGACTGGGGTTGGTGGTGGTGAAAGCGGCGGCGTGGCGCGAATCGGCTCTCCGCGCCGAGGCGTGGTGTTTGTGGTGGGAAGCGGCGGCCCTGCCATCAAACGCGGGCCTACAGATGGAGATGGTAAACATGGCGGAGCACGGCTGAACGAGGCGTTGGCATGCCAATCAGCCATCCAAAGTACATCAGACGGCCAAATACAAACAGCGACAAATGAAATTAAGCACAATTAATCATCTGCAAACAAGATACGAGTATACAACTTCAGCAAGTGCTAAACGCCAGAAAACTAGAAAAGCACCTGTCACACTTAAACATAGGTACTCCCCCTTCTGATGGTATAGTTGTTTTGACATTTTTAGATACAACTTTTACGATATATACCTAGAAAAGCTAAAATGATAAGAGTGGTATGTAGACATTTCAGAAGAGCACAATTCAGCCAACATGGACAGAGGATAAACGCCAAGAGATGATAAACGCCAGAAAAACGCACCTGTCACACTTCGAGATATGTACATAGACATGTAGAGTACGCTTTCTCTGATAAAGACGACAGTGAGGTGTACATAAAAATGTTTCACTCTCAAACAACTGGTTAAGGAAAATATCCTAATCGCGGTAGTAGTAGTACTCATAATAGCTCATAAGCATTCTTTCTTTCCCTTAATAAAGACAAAACACTCATTTTCTTATTTTAGAGACGCAAAATTCAGCGGAGCACAAACAGCCTCAGTGGTATCCGATCGGCGCAGGGGACTGCTTCAGCTGCATGCCCTGGCAATGGATGTCCTGCAAGCCAAAGCAAAATCCACCTCAGACTTGAGAACCAATCCCATAAACAACATACAAACGTCTCCGACGAACAGCAGAGGGTACTTGTAATGGAATTTGGAAGCATTCGTACCGATGCAAAGTGGTTGACGTCGCGGTGGTGAGCCTCGTCGGCGCGCACGACGGTGACGACGTCCTTGAGCGTGGCGTTAGCGGGGAGGCGCCAGTAGTCGATGGCGATGGCCGGGGCGGGGACGTTCTCGATCTTGCCGGCCTCCAGGTCCTTGAGGTACTCGGTGTACGAGTGGATGGCCTCCTCCTCCAGGTAGCCGACGACGCGGTGCGCGAACTTGGGGGACACGAGGTAGCCGAGGAAGTAGGCGTTGAAGAAGACGCCCTGGACGGTGATGACGAGCGCGCGCTCGTACCACCTCGGCTTCGCAACCTCCATGAAGGTCATGAGGTGCATGCGCTCGTTCTCGGCCTCCTCCAGCAGCGCGCGGATCCAGCCGCCGCTCTGCTCGAAGCGGCGGAGTGAGCGCAGGTGGAGCAGCATGCCGCCCACCATCCCGGGCACCGCTGCCACGGTCTCCAGCATCATCGCCCGGCAGCCATACCTCCTCTGCAGACAATTCGCCCAATTCACAGGTCAGCTTACAAGTTACAAGTACAAGAATGATCGACCTTTCAAAATATGCAGATCGTTTGCACATGCATCTACGAACGAGACTTCTTCTAAAAGCGAGATTAAAAAAGACTAATACAAACAAATATTACTGGGCTGCCATGCCATAGATCCGTTTGCTCATGTCCTTGTCAGTTGTCACTATCCAACTCCGATAGAATATAAAATCGATTTCCCCAAAGTGATCGATCGAGGTAAAAGTAAACTACTCGATTTCATCCACGTTGCAAATTGCAAATACAAGCTGCGATTTCCCAGAAAGCAGGACAGGAAAAAAAAAATTCCTAGAGCCAGTATACTTAATACTTAATCCCCATGCCACGCCATGTGCTATTGAAGTCAGTATCTGGTGGTCCAACCAATTAGGAACGCCGAACTGATCATCCGCGCTATTGAACAGGGAGAGAGAGCAATGGATTGTGCGCGCGTGCAGGAACCTGGAAGAAGATGTCCGTGGGGAAGCGAAGCGACTTGACGATCCAGTAGGCCATCTTATCCATGAGCGTCTTGGGCTCATGGTGCCTGGTGAGGTCAATGGACGTGTCCGCCGTGTACGTCTCCCATGGCTGCAACAGAAAACAACAGATTAATCACGCAGAATTAGCGGAAATCGATCCACCGCCGGCACGAACCGCGAAAGCAAGGGCCGATAAACCGAACAATGATCAAAGCGCGCGAGGCGTACGTACCCTAAAGCAAGTCCACTTCCACTCGGTGCCGTCGTCCCGCACGAGCTTGTTGTTTTGCTCGATCCCCCAGTAGCTGTTGATCACCACCGCCTTCTTGTCCCCTCCCTCCTTGGAGGCCTGCTTGGCAGCCTCGTCCTTCGCCGAGGCAGCGGCGGGGGAGGACGTGGACATCAGGCGTAGCATGACTGCCGGGACACCGTTGTTGCCGCCGGCGAGCAATGGCCTCGAGGCCGCAGCCGGAGAGACCGCCGCTGCGGTGAAGAGACGGGAGCCCGCGCGGCGGAGGAGGACGGATCCGGCCTTGGAGCTCATCATCGCTCGTGTCGTGATCGCCGCGTGGGAGAAGTTGCGAATTGCGATCGCCGCCGCCTGGCCTGGGATCGGGGAAGGGAAGGGAAGTGAATCGTTTCGTTGGTGGGCCACCTGTTTGCAGTTTGGAAATGAGGCGGATGTTTTGGGAGGACTTTTATATAGGACTGGTGGGCCCGTCCGTCAGTGACCGGGGAAGGTGCCTTGTTTCCCCGGGCTTCCAGAAACCCAGGAGGTCCTTTCTTCTTCTCCAAGTCGAATGGTTTTAATTAGCCCGTGATTTTTTTTTTTAATTATGGTTGGAAACAGCCTGTGTCATATAGGTTCACGCGTGTGCACGCTATAATCTGTACGTACCTACTTGTGATGCGAAATTTGTACACGCATCAGATCTCCCTACAAGACATGCAAACAAAAATATTTTTTTCCTTTTCTTTTCATGAGTGATGACGTCAAAAATACTAGGAGATGCTTGTAATAAAACTGTTTATAATATGTTTATAATGGGACTATTTTGTAATCTTTCAGTTGAAATATTCCGTTCACACCATTGGATCGTCATATCGATGGTACGAGTACTACTATGGAGTACAACAAAGAAAGCAAAGAAAAACGGTACTACATGACGCTAATCTAGTTTGGTTTTTCGTTTATTTTGTCTTGTGGACCAAGAAAGACTAGCGGTCCAGCTCCCAGCCTCCCAGACCCAAACCAGGTTGTCAGGTCAAATGTGGCAACTACTTACATTTTGCTGTTCGTCTTCTATGATGATTTTTTTGCCTCCGTCCTAAAATAAAACGTACATTTTCCTTTTAAATCTGTTTTAAATTGGAATTATTTGACGTTTTGATGTCTTAAACTTAAAAAATATCACAATAATGAAAACCAAAAGTCTATATATTTGACTATGTTTGCACAAATTTTTTGAATAAGACAAACTAAAAGGTACATCATAAATAGGGAGTTCAAACGTTTTGATTTTTAGAAAACTATATATTCCATTAAATTTAATGATACAAATTTCAAAATATTATTACTATATTTTTTATATATATGTTTGATCAAATTCAAAAGGTTTGAAAAAACAAGATGTGCATTATTTTTTATGTGAAAGTAGCATAATTCAATAGTATATAATATGAAAACAAGAAAATCTACTGGAATTCCGAGGAAGACTTCCTAGGATTTGCTTAATTAATCTTTGTTGCCATTTTTTTCTCTATAAAATATTTATTAAAAATTATATATGTATACTTTTTCATAAAAGCTATTTTTCATGGAGTGATTCTATTGATATGATTTTGCACATTTTAAACTCAAGCGACTTAAAAAGTTATTAATGATTTATGTTCCCAATGTTTGACCCAAGCCTTTTTTTGGTGAAAACGTCTTTCTTTTTAACCATGGTAGGGTATATAATTCAATAGTATATAATATGACTACATGAAAATGTACTGGAATTCGGAGGAAGACTTCCTAGGGTTTTGCTTAATTAATCTTTGTTGCCATTTCTTTTGCCACGTAATCATAATATTATTGAATCAATACATAGTTGTAGAGCCATGTTTGATAGAGCTCAGTTTTCTAGTGGTTGTGATTCTAGTTGATTTCAGTGAGGATCGTGTGCACCCGACCGATTAGCTACTACATAAAAAGTTTTCATAAGTGTTTGGTGCGGATCTTTGGGATGCGGCTGGTGGCTGATTTGTTATCTTTCTTTGATTGATCTTTGTGAGTTTTGTCTTATATGTAATTTTCCTTTTCTTAAGGATCCTATCTGTAAAAGGGTGATAGTAATGCGTTAAGATCAATACATTTTCCTTTTTAAAAATCCATGGAAGGCGGGGAGGCTAAAGGACTCGAGGCTATCACTTTTCATTAACCGAGCCAAAATTCAAGATTATTTTATTTGCATAGATAATTTCAAATGAAAAGGTTTTGCCGACTATAATGTAAGAAAGAAGCTGTACGATCTACAACTTTTGTTTCTATTATTCTCCATCGAAGATAGTTTGAAAAATTCAGTACATGAGACTCGAATAGCATGTGACCCAATCATCACACAACTATATATTATTATTTATTTACACACAAATCACGCGGACAATAATTAATCACAAACAAAGTGTAGTTTAATTAACGTCATGACAGACCCGTAACACAGGTGACATTGTTAAACTAGCAGTAGCAGGCCACGTTGACTTAATTAGTGGTAGCCAAGAGGCGCAGGCGTGTCCCGCAGCTTCATCCCCTGGTAATGGATGTCCTGCAATCCAAATAATTCGATTAATTAGTTCAGATCGTTCAAACTTGTTCACCCCAAAAAAATGCAGGTATTGCATAGACAATTTCAAATGAAAAGGAGGTTCAAATTTGTTCACAGAAAAATAAAGCTGGTACTTGCAAGCTAGAATGTCCTACCGATGCGAAGTGGTTGACATCGCGGTGGTGCGCCTCATCGGCGCGCACGACGGTGACGACGTCCTTGAGCTTGGCGTCGGCGGGGAGGCGCCAGTAGTCGATGGCGATGGCCGGCGCCGGCGTGTTCTCGATGATGCCGGCCTCGAGGTCCTTGAGGTACTCGGTGTACGAGTGCACGGCCTCCTCCTCGAGGTATCCGACGAAGCGGTGCGCGAACTTGGGCGAGGCGAGGTAGGCGACGAAGTAGGCGTTGAAGTAGACGCCCTGCGCGGCGAGCACGAGGGCGCGCTCCCACCACTTAGGCTGCGCCACCTCCAGGAACGTCATGAGGTGCATCCGCTCGTTCTCGGCCTCCTCCAGCAGCGCGCGGATCCAGCCGCCGCTGTGCTCGAAGCGCAGCGACCGCAGGTGCAGCAGCATGCCGCCCACCATGCCCGGCACGGCCGCCACCGTCTCCAGCAGCAGCGCGTGGCTCGCGTGCCGGCGCTGGAAGAAGAGCTGCTTGGGCACGATCAGCGACTTGACCAGCCAGTAGGCCAGCTTTTCGGACAGCACCTTCGGCTCGTGGTGCTTCTTCATGTCGATCGACGTGTCCGCTCTATACGCGTCCCATGGCTGCAAGCAAACAATCAAACGGCGACCATCACAAATCAGAACCCGGCCGTGCGGTGCAGAGTTAACGGTGCGTGGCTGCAAATGTGTAGGTCGAGGCTCAAGCAGATTCTTTCAAAAAAAAGTGTAGAACAGATCGAGTGCTCACCCTGAAACAGAACCAACTCCACTCCGTGCCGTCCTCCTTGACGAGCTTCCGAGGCTCGATGCCCCAATAGCTGACGACGGCCTTCTTGTCCTGCTGCCCCTCCGGCGCCGCGGCCCCTCGGGCTTTTGGGGCTGTTCTGGCGCGGGAGCTCCTTTGGCGGCCTCCGCGGCGGTGCTGGACATCCGTGCGGGGAGAATCCTCGCGGCCGCGGGCATGACACCCCCTCGCCGCGAGCCCGGTCCCGCTCACCGGCTCGGCCGCGAAGAGGCGGGGGCCTAGGTGGCGCAGGAGCGCTGCTCCGGCCATTCGGGAGCTCATGGCTGATGTGGAACTAATGCGTCAGAGCCGGAAAGTGGCGCGAAATATTTGGAGGAGCTGGAAGCTGGAACTGAAACTGGAAGTGTGTATGAATGTGATCTTTTCGCAAGAACAGGAACGGAGATGTGATGGATTAGTGCTTTTGGTGATGTGAACTTGTGGTACAGCGGAACGTCCTTCCATCGTGGAGTGGTTTTTATAGGCGAGTGGGACTCTTGGACTCGGCTCGCACCCGAGCGCCCGGCAGCGAAGCTTCATAGGACTGATGGAGGAGTAGCGCAGCCGCGAGGTGGTTTCGCGATGAGTGAGCTCGATCAAATCCACAGGGAAGGCATCTACTAGCTCTGTACCATAATATGATTTGTTGACCGAGCAAGCAGATCGAGCACGACAATTAGCCATCGTGGTAGCGGCATATTCTATTCTATTCTATTGTTCAAGTCGCAACCAAATCAGCCATCAGCGACTACCGTGTGGTTGCCAAGTACCAACAACCGCATCAATGCTTTTTTTAAAAAAATACGTGTCAGTAGTCCTACTAGTAAACATTGATATTTTTTTTAGAGTTTTAGGGCATATGCCCCTGTCTTTAGGATTAACCGCAAGACAAAAGGATTCGTTACAAGCTCTGGGGTGGGTTTCACCCATCAGTTTTGTTCAACACGCCAGACTGACACGCAGGTCAGCAACCAAAGTTCAGAAACAACTCACAGCTACTTAGAACCGAAATGACTACTTAAAAGACACCGATATTGATATTTCAAGCACCTATACTCATATTATGTTGATGTTCTCCAGGCTCATCCATTTCATTCCCAGGTTCCCTTCCATCGCCTCTCCAGAGAGCTTCTGCTTAATTTCTTCTAGAATAGGATCTTCATCTTCATCATTTGATGTCTGGTACATGAGCAGGTCCCACTTGTTTTTCACTTGGCTCAGCAGCTCAGCCTTGAAGGTCTTGTAGCTATCTCTTTGAGTTTGGATATCTTGGTACCAAACTCTGTCTTCTTGTCTTGTACACAGAGGATCTCCCACGACTGTGCCATCATAGCAATTCTCATCACTAATTTCTTGACACTTACCCAAAGATCTCCCTGCATGCATATAGAACATCTCAGTTTCCACAACCCCTATAGGGCTGCTGCACATAGGGAGTTATCTACTAAAAATTTCTTGTTACTAAGCCACATCTGGCCAATTGAAACAAAATCAGCACCTACTTGTCTATTGCACACTTCAGACATGTATGACCACAACTGCTTAGCAACCACACAATCAAAAAGTAAATGTTGCACTGTTTCCTTTTCAAAGCAAAACATACATGATAAGTCATCTAATTTGACTCTAACATTCAGATTATCTCTAGTCAGGATTTTATTCTTGGTTACCAGCCATAAGAAAAACTGGACTCTGGGTGGTATTTTTAAATTCCACACTGCTGGGACATGTACTGGTAAAATACCTCTGAAATTAACAATCTTATACAAGGACTGTGAAGAGTACAGACCATTTGAGTTAAATTGCCAAATAATAGAGTCCTCTTCATCAGTAAACATAATAGTAGATGCTAACTGTACCACCTCATTCCACATTTCCATCAATCTGTTATCTACACATCTTCTAAGAGTGCACTTAAGATTTGTACCATCCCACAACTCTGCTATAGTACCAGTTTGTTGATGTATCAGAACATAAAGGTCCCAAAATTGGATGACAAGACTAGTTTGCCCTAACCAGTTATCTTCCCAGAACCTAATTTTTTGGCCATTACCAACTAACCACCTATAACCTAGTTTAGCAGCCTTTGCAGCCCAAAGAACCCCTTTCATAAATTGTGATGTACCTAGGCTTGAAGTATAGAAAATGTTAGGAGCATCTGTCTTATATTTATGATCAATGAGCTGTTTCCAAAGTTTATCTGAATCTAAACTATATCTTCTAATCCAAGAAGCTAGCAAGCACATATTTAAATCTCTTATGTTAGGGATCCCTAGACCCCCAAACTCTTTCAACATAGAAATGCTATCCCAGTTTACTAAGTGAATCTTATGATTGCCATCTTTATCATTCCATAAACAATTTGCCATGTGTGTAGTGATTATCCTAATAGCCTATTTTGGAAACTTAATAAAGGACAGTAAATATACTGGTATACTAGCAAGACAAGATCTAATCAAAACTAACTTCCCAGCATGAGACAGGAGATTACCTCTCCAACCAGCAATCCTTTTCATCAGTTTATCCACTAGGGGCTGTAAATCCTCTCTCTTTAAAGTGTTGATAATGTAAAGGAACTCCTAGGTACTTAATTGGGAATTTTCCTAATGGACAGGTAAAGATGTGAGCTATTCTTTTAGCCTCCTCATCATCTATGTTCATGGGTATTATTTCACTTTTCATAAAGTTTATTCTCATCCCGAGACTTGCTCAAAGCATGACAGCATACCTTTCAAATTGACTAGATTATCAGGGTTTGCATCTGAGAAAAGTATGGTATCATCTGCATATTGCAGAGATATGATGCCTTCCTCTCTAAAGCTGTTTCCTAATCCCCTGATTAACTTTTCCTTAGCACCTTTAATTAACATCCTTGTTAGAACATCTCCTACTAGGTTGAACAACAGGGGGGATAAAGGATCTCCCCTGTTTTGCACCTTTTCCCTCGCTTTGAAGAACTTACTTTCTTCCCCATTAACCATAACACCTATTGAACCTCCTATCACAATCCTCCTAATCCAATCTACCCAACAGGAATTAAAACCTCTAGTCTTTAGAATTTCAAAGAGGAAATCCCAATCTACTCTATCATAAGCCTTCTCATAATCTAGTTTAATTATTATCCCGTGCTCCTTTTAGATTATGTATACTATGAACTAATTCATGGGCAATTACTACACTTTCCAAAATGTATCTACCTTGTATAAAGGCACTTTGATGTGGCATAACTAATCTTCCAATCACCTTTCCTAATCTCAAAGTGAGAGCTTTTGAAAAGATTTTGAAACTACAATTTATCGGACTAATGGGTCTGAATTTTTTTTCATAGAAGTGGCTCCTTCCTCTTTGGGTATCAAAGTAATCAAAGCATAGTTGAGTCTTTTTAAGTCTAACTTTCCTTGATGGAAATCATTGAACATGCTAATCAAATCACCCTTAACTATGTCCCAAAATTTTTTGATAAAACATAAAAGAAATTCCATCAGGCCCCTCGGGCTCCATCCGAATAACAACTAAAAACTACTTCCTTAATTTCCTTCTCTATAAAGGGTTGGGTCAGATATTCATTTTCCTCATTAGTCACTAAGTCATCTGTATTCCAGAAATTCTCTGCTAATCTTGCATCAAATCTATCCTCCTTAGCAAAAAGCTTCTTATAGAAATTAACTGCTATATCAATCATTCCCTTTTGATCACTAACTAAACCATTTGGTCCTTCTAGTTCTTCTATTCTCTTTTTCCTACCTCTTTGGTTTGCTATGGCATGGAAATAAGCTGTATTTCTATCCCCTTCTAATATATTTCTATCCCTAGATCTTTGTCTAGCTTTTTATCTCTTCTAAAGCCCAAATGTTATCTAATTCCTTAACTATCTAATTATATCTAGAGATCTCAGCAGCAGTAAGGTTTTCTAATCTCCATTTCTATTTCTAAACTATTATATTCTAGGGCTAGCTCAACTTTAACTCTATTCATTTTGTCTATTTCATTTGCTGCCCATCCTCTAGCCATCATCCTTAGAGTTCTAATTCTAAATTGCCAAACATCTAAACTATTAGTAGCATTACATGGTTGATTCCACACTTTTTCTACTAACTCGACAAAACTATCATTGTTTAACCACCACTTTTCAAATATAAACTGCTTTTTAGGAACTAGAATATTATCCCCAGTGTCTATCAAGAGTGGGTTATGATCACTGGGAATCTTCTCTAGACCTTTAAACTTTGACAAGTGGAAAAGCATTCACCCAGCTATTATTTACAAAAACTCTATCTAATTTGGCCATAATTGGTGGGTCCTGATTGTTTGTCCAAGTGAAATTAATATTGCTGGGATTAAGCTCCATCAGAGCCCATCTATCTACCCAATCATTGAATAACTCTGTCCATCTATTGTTTATTGTCAAGTTACTCTTATTGTTGATATATCTGCTGCTGCGTGCTAAAACAATAAATCGTGTATAAAAATTTCAAAATCATGTGACCTTTGGATCAAATGCTTAAACCAATACAAAGAGGGATCTTTACACACACTAGCAAGTCCGTTTATTAGGGATCCGAATTCTTTTAGAAATGTTTTAGATGGCGAATCAGAATCTTTAAACCGTTTTTCTACAAAATCAGAATCAATGCGAAACCACGTTTTCACCTATTCACATTCGTAGACAGAAAAGTTTCACCCGTGCACTGTTTGGCACGATTTCTGTTGATTCTCACAAGAGCAGAACCGATTCCAGGGTAGATAACTAGATATACGATGCAGTCCAAACACTGGGTTATGGAAAAACAGTGATTTTGTTTAATTTTTCACCATATATGCACCCATAAAATTAAAATTTGTGCATCCACAATACAAGTGCACCCTTCAAATTTGCTCCAGCTCCGTCACTGAGTCAAAAAAAAAACAGTACAAGCAACCGATAGATCACGCACATAATGTTCTCCTCGAACAGTCTCTCACGGTGTAAAGAAAAGCAACAAAGCAAGAGGAAAGACGCATGATACCAGATCCCTAATCTAACCACTAACAAATATAGAGCTAATCTAAAGACTAAAATAATAGATCATATGATTAAAAGGATACCAGAAGCATAAGCCAGAAACTTCCAAGACCCTGCTTAGGGAAAATTTATCCTACTAGCTTTGCTGGATCTATCGAAGCGCGCAGATCATTAGGTTAATTAAGGATATATTACTCCTTCAACGATACAAAATGCACACAAAAAATATATGCTGGTGCAACTAACCGGCGGCTAAGTGCATCCTCCCAATAAGTCCCAGCAGCTAGCCTCCATGATTGATACACTATGTTACATGGAAAGCATAAACTATGAGGCCTAAAATAATGCAAGTTGTCACCGAAGATCGAGGTATGTACAAGCATATTGAACATCATACAAAAATATCGACGTACGATTCTCCCCCTACCTTAGTACTATACTACAAAATCCATTCCAAATTATAGTTTGTTTGAATTTTTCAACCCCAAGTTTGACTACTTGTCTTATTTAAAAATTTGTACAAAATAACATGTTTTATTGTGGCATGTTTTATTAACAAATGTTTCTCTTTTTTCTCGAATACGTAAGATTTGCGCATCTTTGTATTTAAGGAGAATAAAGTTTTAGAACATGGAAAGCCGTGGCGCTTTGAGAGGAAAATTTTACAAGTGTCGCCTCCCCCTTCCCCTCTAAGCTCCTACGCCGATTACTCTCGGATTAGGCAACTAAGTTTGCACGCCTCGACCTCGATGCACTGATCGTGATGTGCTTGACGGTGGCTAGGAGCTGGCTAGCTGTGGACACCTCGCTACAGAAGCACCTTGTGTTCCGCTCTTTCCATAGCTGTCAGGCCACTAGCGCGAACAAAGAGTTTGCGTCCTTCCTCTTGTCCTCGTTCCATCTCTAGCCCATTGGTCCCACCAATCTAGAAGTGAATTGTGGCCCACCTGTGAGGAGTCGACACCCGTAACTATCAGTATCTTCCACCACACTTGCCTGTAGAATGAACATGAAGCAATTATGTGGTCGATGGTTTTGGGTTCCCGATCACAAAGGAAGCGTTTGTAGTTCGCCTCAAGGCCATGGCACCTTCTTCTGCCTGTTGTCCAAAGTCGACGCCGCACGACCAGCCAGGAAGATTTTTTGACGCTGAGAGAAGCCCAGACTTTCAGTTCCTTTTGCATCCCCCGACGGGTGAGAGGTCGAAATAGGGCCCTGTATGCAGACTAGGAGGAGTAGAACCCACTAGGCGTCCATCTCCAAACAAGGCGGTCGTCGTGGTCAGTCAACTACACCTGGCTGACAAGATCTCGAAACCCGAAGTACTCGAAAGTGACCGGCACATTTATAGTATATAATTAGTATCATTGAAAAAATATTAATATTAATATTTATAGTATATAATTAGTATCGTTGGAAAAAATCTTTAAATCTAGTTATTTAACAAAATTATCTGAATACAAATATTGCACGTATAAAAGGAAATACTCATGTATTGTTATTTCAAACGATTATCTTCAATAGTAGTATATGTACAAAGTATACAAGCTACTCCAAGTAGCAAACTAGTCCTGATCGATCTGCTAAGCAACTTTGGCTAGCACAAAATATCAAGATTAACGATAGAGTAATAATAATTGTGTAAAATTGCTGAAGCGAGCAGCAGCAGGTCACTTCGATCGACTTGTTAATTAGTGGTAACCGAGCGGCGCAGGCGTGTCCCTGAGCTTCATCCCCTGGTAATGGATGTCCTGCGAAATGTATCAGGGCAACATAAACCAATGAATTAGCTCGAACTGTTCGAATTAAAGTTGCTCACAACAAGGAATCTTGTCGCAAGGTGTAAGATCGAGTGCGTACCGACGCGAAGTGGTTGACGTCGCGGTGGTGCGCCTCGTCGGCGCGCACGACGGTGACGACGTCCTTGAGCTTGGCGTCGGCGGGGAGGCGCCAGTAGTCGATGGCAATGGCGGGCGCCGGCGTGTTCTCGATGATGCCAGCCTCGAGGTCCTTGAGGTACTCGGTGTACGAGTGCACGGCCTCTTCCTCGAGGTATCCGACGACGCGGTGCGCGAACTTTGGGGAGATAAGGTAGCCGACGAAGTAGGCGTTGAAGAAGACGCCCTGCGTGGCGAGCACAAGCGCGCGCTCCCACCACCGGGGCTGCGTGACCTCGAGGAACGTCATGAGGTGCATGCGCTCGTTCTCGGCCTCCTCCAGCAGCGCGCGGATCCAGCCGCCGCTGTGCTCGAAGCGGCGGAGCGAGCGCAGGTGGAGGAGCATGCCGCCCACCATGCCCGGCACGGCCGCCACCGTCTCCAGCAGCAGCGCGTGGCTGGCGTGCCGGCGCTGGAAGAAGAGGTCCATGGGCACGCGCAGCGACTTGACGATCATGTACGCCGCCTTGTCGGGGAGCGTCGTCGGCGCGTGGTGCTTCTTCACGTCGATGGTCGTGTCCGACGTGTACGCCTCCCACGGCTGCACCAAAGGAGAGATCATGAGCGACGACTAATCATGCAACGCAAGCATCTTTCGTGGAACAGACTGTGACTGGCTGCAAATTAAATGTGCAGCGGCAACTCACCCGGAAGCAGGGCCACTTCCACTCCGTGCCGTCCTCCTTCACGAGCTTGGGCGGCTCGATGCCCCAGTAGCTGACGATGGCCTTCTTGCTCTGCCCGTCTGCTGCCTTCTCGGTGCCGCCGTGTCGTTTTGCACCGGCATCTTCTCTGGCAGCCTCCGCGGCGGTGCTGGCCATCCGTGCGGGGAGAAGCCTCGCGGCCGCGGGCATGACGCCCCTCGCGGTGATCCCGGACAAGGCCGCCGGTTCGGCCGCGAACAGGCGCGGGCCTAGGTGGCGCAGAAGCGTTGCCCCGGCCATTCGAGAGCTCATGGTGCCTGGACTCTGGACGCTGGACGGTGATCAACTAATCACAATCGACTCCTGTCCCAGTCTCCCTTCCCAGTGGGACAAGAAAGCTTTTTTGTTTTCTCCTGCCACGGACGGAACTGATGATTTGTGTTGTTGGTTGCTGTAAGCATGGAATGGTGTCGGCTTTCCGTTGGGTGGGTTTTATACGGGCGTGTCCTGGACCTGGCATGGCTGTACGCGCAGCTAGCACGATGCTGCTTCCGGCCTTCCGGGGCGGTGCAGCCGTGGTCTCCAAGTGCCGTGGCCGTGCAGGAACATAATTGATGTGATCAAGACCGACGCAATAGAGACGAAAGCACCAACGGATGCGCCGCCCGTGACCGACCGGGCCAGAAAGAGCTTTGGGACGGCTTCCAGGGCCGTTCGCGAGAAATCGTTAATGGTCTGTCACGGACTTGATGGTTGACCCACAACGTGACGGACTGACGGCCAGGGCCAGGCTAGCCGCATTTGGAGGTCAACCGGCGACTTGACCATTCGCCCGCCGTGGCTGGAAAAATAGAAATCGAATACGGAAATGGTGCAGCACGTGCAGGTGCGGCAAGTTGGGAACGCACACTAGATTCCTTTCCATTCAGAGAGGGGAACAGGTCAGGCCGTCAAGCCAACGAAGCGGGTCTACTGCGAAGGAGAGCTGGTGGTATCTTGCTCGGCATCGAGGAAAATTCAGTGAAATTGCTCTCGTCTAAAGGTTTCTCTAGACATGTCTTCACGTCATAACAATTATCCTGACGGAGAAAGGAGAAGTAGCAGTTATTTCCCCACCTCGGACCAAATGACGTTCCGAGATTTTTCAGTGCAGTTCCTTCGACCTCACTAGAATGATCACGGCGCATGCCCAAATTTACAGTTACACTGCGATGTTTACGAAGGACCGAAACGGCGACTAGAGGGGGTGAATGGGAGCCTCGATTTTCCTTTTTAATTTTGGGTCATCGCTCAACCCCAACCTCAAAAAGCGAACTCACAAAGAAACGAGTGATACACGCGTCTAACTAGTAGCAAATATCAAACGCGAAGAGTTAGGCACAACGAGTCCAACAAAACAAACAGAGATCGAATCGAGCTCAAACGGACAAACGCCGAACAAAACCGACAGACTAGAAAAAGGCACACAAGAACGTGCTCGAACTCAGAACAGCAAGCTGGAAACTTTGCAAACCGTGAGTAGTATTCTAGCCAAATGAGATAATAAATTAATGCTCTAATGATCGTCATGAATGCTAGGAGTGGTAAATCACGTATGCAACGGGATAAAAGGAATTGCTTGCTGAAACACACTTGCTGGACAAAAGTTTAGGCTCAGAGAATTTAAGCACTGCTGCACTTGCCTTGCTCAAACTTTCTAACACGCACAAGTACAGAGAGAGATCATCGATGGATCAAATAGCTAAATCGAACCTGCTGCTGCTAGTTGCATGCTTGAATAAACAAATCAAGGTACTATAGCTAGAAAGTGACATCTCATAAATTAGCAAGCCAAATTATCGACAAACTAGTACTAGCTGGACTTTGAACTAAGAACAAGCAAGACTCGGTGCTGGACACTAGAAAAATTCAGAGCATGGCGTACTGCTGCAACCGACAGACAGAGATGAACTTTGACGAACTGCTCACCTACTTACCATTTGCTTGAAGCGCTGGACTGCTTGCGCTGATTGGTGCTGCAGCACACTCGACAAGACAAGTACTGCATCTATGCTAAGCTTGCTGGACGCTCGAACTGCAATCTGGCAAGAACCTGCTGCAAGCGGCCAGAGGTGCTTGGTGCTTGGTGCTGGAGAGCAGCAATCCTGCTACGATGAGATTCCCATGGTCGAGCACCTGCAGAGGATGGTGAGCGCTAGGCGCTGGCAGCACTGGAGACCGCCTAGGCTGTATGCTCTTCCCTGATCCCAAGCGCTACGAACAGAACACGTCGGGCATGAACAGGGGCACGAACAGCACCAGAAAACCCAACGAGATCCAACTCAAAAGAACCATGGATCGAACCCAAATTTCGCACAGATGAAATTCACCTTATCCCGAACCTATTCCCCAGAAATCACTGCCTGAAACGCACCCAAACTCCAGCAAAATCAGATCGTGGCCATGAACAAAAACATGGACGAAAATGCAAGAACGAGGGAAACAAAATCACAGATCAAAGTGACGAATCCCCAGAGCATATGAGTGGACTAAGGGCCACTCTTCCTACAAACGAAAATCACAAAGACAAAAATATCCACAAATTGGTTCTTGGACCTCTAAACAAGAACCCTAAAAATGGAGGAAAAAATAAAGACAAAAATGGGAGAGGCAAAGGGGAGGAGGTCATCATCCTCCACATATAGTCCGAAATCCTCTTTCCCAAACTACCCCTAGATACATATGAGCCGAACCGCTAACCCTAAGGCTAATTTAGTCGGACTCGGATAATTTGATCCGACGACCACCGCCCTCCTTATCTGCAGCCTTGCTCCACGCAATCTCCCGTGATTCCGCCACGTGCGCCTCCTTCCGCCCACGGAACGCCCGGGTTTTGAGGCACAAACCCGTGAAAACCGCCGATGGTTTTGAGGCCCAAACCACCAAACCCGCACCCGTGGTTTTGAGGCCCAAACCACGAAAACCAGCGCCGATGGTTTTGAGGACAAACCACCAAACCTCCTCGACACGTGTCATCGCCGGCCTTGACCGCCCGAGTCGTCAAGTCATCCGGAGCTCCCTTTCTGCACCTTACGCCGCCCCTTGACCCGATCGACACGGTCCGCCCGCCCCTCTTGCATTAAATCGATGTCCCGGATGTCGCCCACCATGGCTAGCCACCGGCGATCCGTCCCTCGGTCCAAGCCTCACGTCCCGGTCCTTCACCTCCTTGTCCGTCGGCCCGGCACGTCCTCCTTGGCCCCCTTCACCTGCCGTCGCCTACCATCTCCCGAGCTCCACACTGCACAACCCGCGAACCAAGAGATATCGTCTTCGACACACTCAGCGTGCGTTTGGTGAACATAGCCGAAGCAAAAAAGATAAAGGAAAATAGAATTAAAATGTTGATCAAGGACAATCACTCAATCACAAAACTAAACACATGTCAACTAAATCAACCATGTGTTCGCAATCTCCCCCTTGATGAGTGCATTGTCAACATTCAACACAAAGACGAAGAAGGTAGGAGATAGCACATCCAAGTGAACAAAAGCTAAAACAAAATCAATGGATAGCAAACATGGAGCAAAAACTTGGTTCCCAAAGACATGGGCAAAAGGCTCGACACAACCAAGCTAAACAAACGGCTAGTCCTCAAGAAGAGGTAGAACGGGCTCAACACCACTAGCACAGCCTCCAAACCAATTACTTTCACACACAAATAGCTAGACCCTCAAGACAGAGGCAAAAGGCTCAACACATCTAGCTCAAAGTGCTACTCCCTTGGACAAATGCAGTCACTGTCTTTGTATCTTTCTCCCCTTGTTGGCAAATGCACTAATCAAGCTATGAAATGCATGAAAATACAATGACGGAGCTCCAAGTTTATAGCAATCCAAATGAGAATATGCTCTAGGTAGTGTCATGGCAACAAAATCAAGTGCTTAACACGGTGCTCAAACTGATCAAGAGATATGAAATATGGCTTGAAAGCACTTTAATTCAGTTTTAAGCATTTTAGAAAAGGTGTCCACCATAAAGAATAGCACATAGCACAAGTAAGCTGGAAATCTACCAAGTGCTACACATATATATCAAGTGAACTACCTCAAGCAAAGTTTATACATCATGCAAAAACAGAGCCAACACTTGTCAAATTCAAGTTATCGGAGTTGCAAATGTTACAAGCATTGGACAAAGCATGTTGCGAGTGGTTATCCACAACCGTCACCCTTACTAATCAACCATGTCAAGCCTATACATGTGAGCAATCGAAGCTTAAGACAATGGTTTGGGTCAAACATTACCAAGCTCGAGGTTCAACTCAAGTGCAATGAGAAGCAGCCCCAAGACTTGGATGTGAGACGGTATGGACCCATCTCGATCTTTTTTTCCATACACTTAGCTTAGATTTCAGATTTTAGCGTATAAAAGCATGTGGTCATCTAAGCAAGTGTATAATTTAGTGAATGAGACATAGTCACCTAGCATACATGATAAGCACAAAGGATCTCAACAACTTAAACATGCTAGGAACTATCTCAATGGTGAACATTTTGCAAAATTCATCGTTGTTAAGCAAATTCACATGAAAAAAAGCTTTTGCTCATAACATATATCAATTAAGCGTAAAAGAGCACAAGCTATAAGCACCAACATGTAATTGTTACACTAAACAGAGCATAGTCTCATTGTGATCAATATAAATAAGAAGCTCAAAGTACAATAGTGTACATGATGAATGCAATATGATACAAGATGATGCACAAAGCAAAACAAACCTAACACTACAACTGTACATCAACTACAAAACTACCCCTCAAAAAGGATAGCAAACTCCCAACTCCCCCTCAACCAAAGACACCTAGCAAAACAAAACTAGGAAACAAAAGGGCACAAAGGCTAGCATGGCATATAATACACAAGATAACACATGCTAAAAAGTATATAAAAGCATGATACAAGTATAATACATGCAAGCAATATACAAGTGAGCAAATGAACAACTATCTCATACCACAAGTAGAGAAATCATGAATGTACAAGGCATGAGTGTATATGATAGCTCACAGACTGTGTGTAGGTGTCACAATAAGGCGCATGCCTCTTGGAGGCCATCAAAGTGGTGTAGACAACCATCAAGTCTTGATCACACCACGACAAAGAATCAAGTTCCACCAAGCACGTGTTCTCCACCCCATGTCCTCGTACCTACACATGAGAGGACAAAGAAACCCAAGTCTTGGACCCCAAAGGGTTAACAAGCATAAACTTGAGAACCCAAGACTTCATCACCGCATCATTGGAAAAATATGGGATGAGCAAATGGCACAACACCGGGTTAGTAAACATGGAAGAATACCTGGTGTTGACCATCTTGCCCAAGATAGGCGTTAGGCAAAGCAAACATCCCATGACCCTTCTTACCAAACCGCTCACCACGCATAACAAAGCGTGGAGCACTCCTCCTGTCAAACTCAAAGCTCCCAAAGCGAGGAACACCTTTCACTCGCGAGCACGACCACCACGGGGTCTCACAAACCGTGGCCTAGCCCTTTGAGGCCTCCTACCTCCCGGCCTAGCAAACCGCCTCGAACCGATCGCACACCCCCTCTCATACATGCCAAGTGGTGGGTGATATAAGTCGCGGTTCTCAAACGCAACTTGACGCCTAGCATCCCTCTTCCTCCTAAAGCAAAACTCAAACAAGTGACCATCTCTCTGCGCAATACTCACAAAGGATACCTCACCTCTCTCTTGGGTGGTTGTTGGTTCACTCTCTTGGGTGGATGGTTCACTCTTGTTGTGGCCTTGGCTCTAGGAAGGGTTTCCTCGGGATCTTGGGCAAAGTGTCAAGTGGGTTCTTGAGGTGGTTTGGTTTAGGAAGCCACACTTGTTTGGGAAGTGGAGTCTTTGGGGTCTCTTGGAGAATGTCATTTTGCACAATAGGCTTGGTAGGCTCAGGTGGGTGATCTTGGTCAATAATTTTGGAGTGCTTGTGGGTTTCTCACTCGAGCTCAAACCACTACCTTGACCAACCTTACCATAGATAACTTCACCCTTCCCACCTATAGCAAAGCCTAATCCCGTTGTGTCACCCCCTCTTGAACCGACTCATCATCAAGCTGCCGTGGCTCTCCACTAGACACCCAACTCGTGACCGAGCGAAGGTACTTGTTCTCCTCTTTCGACTCTCCCCTTGTCATGTCTACAAGACATCACCTCAATCTCCCAAGCTTCACACTTAGCACACTTCAAAGACAAAGGTTATCCGAAATTTGGCCTTCTCAAGCACAAAGAAGCTTGGCGGCTTCTCTGCCAACTTAGATTGCAAGCCTCGACAAGACTTGCACGCACTCAACAACATAGGCTTAGCCTTCACCAACATGCTCATCTAGTAAAGCGTAGTACTTGGATTGCAAAGACATAATGCTAGACATATGCATAGCACAAGTATCGCACTCGTCTCATTAGACATCTCCACGGGCTTTCTAGCCAACTCTAACTCCCCATCGCTACCTCCCACTTCTCCTTGTACTCTTTTCCTCTCCTTAGCTACCGCTTGAGCAACTTCTCTTGACACACAAGCGCGACGCCCAAAGAGTCAAGTTCATCGCTGAGGGATTCGATAGTGGGTGATACCTTAGGGGAAGAGTCGCCGGCCGGGTGGCTCGACGCTGCCTGGACACCGCCCCATCAAGGGCCATGGTGCGTAAGCCCCCCGCATTTGAGTTGGCGACTTTAAGCAAAGTCCGCTCAAATTTTTCTCGATCTTGCCGGGCTCCTCGCTCGGGCTGGAGGAAGCTTGCCCGTCGTTGTCGAGGTCGCCGAGGGAGGCGAAGAAGGCGTCCTTGTTCTCCTGGCACGCTTTGAGGTACTTTTCTTGATCGCCTCCTTGTCAAAGCCCTTCTTAGACTTGTGCTGGCGGTGTACTAAGCTCTTGTCCTTGCGCTTTGCCGGAGTAGTATTTCGCGAGTACTTGTCCTTGCTCTTCTTGGGGCACGCTGACGAAGTGGTCCTGATCGCCGCACTCAAAGCATCCGCCCTTGGGACCACCGCCACGCCGATTTCGCAGTTCCAGCGGTTGTTGTGGAACCTGAGAATCGGCCGATGACGAGAGCCAACTCGCCGTCCCCCCAAGGCACTCTAACTCGCTCCTCGTCCGCATACACCAAAGAAGACAAGGCAAAAGAGATATGTGATGGGTTAGCGAAGAACTGAACCGCCCTTACCCGGTGACGGCAGTGCAACGTTCGGCAGAATGGGTTCTTGAGCTTCGCTTGGATCCGGGCCTCAATCTCGGAGGACTTCACTTGTCAGAGCTTGTCGGGTGTGAGGGTGTCGTAGTTGGCGGACTCCATGATCGCGACACCTTCACATCCCACACCTTCCGATCCGCAGCGCATAAGAGCCGCATGACGCCTCTCGTGGGTCGTCAAGCCTCTCTCCGACCGGTTTGTTCGCCGGCTTGTTGCAGACGTCTCAAACCTAGCAAAGAGAGAATCGATGGACTCGCCATCAAGCCGATTAGGTTGTTGTACTCTCTCTGTAGGTCCCATATAGGCTTTGACTTGTGGGGTTCCCCGCGGTAACTCTCAAGTGTCCTCCACACCTCACGCAGCGGTCTCACAAGTGGCAACTCTCTCAAACTTCGTGTCTTTGAGGCTAGAGAATAAAACGCCCTCGCTTCGGTTGTTGGCATTGTGTTGGGCTATTTGCTCCTCACCCACTCGAAATGGCTAGCACTTGGTAGTTCTCATCCTCAACAATCTCCCACACTCTCCAATCCATCCCCATAAGGTGTGCTTGCATCTTAATCTTCCAATAGGGATAGTTGGTGCCATCGAACTCCTGAGGTTTGCCAAAGTAAATCAGAACCACGATCCATGTCGCCTTCTTGGCGGATCACGGACCGATTAGGTGGAAGTGATCCTAACCGCCTCGATACCAATTGAAGGACCAAACGGCGACTTAGGGGTGAATGGGAGCCTCGATTTTCCTTTTTTGTTTTGGGTCATCTGGCCAACCCCAACCTCAAAAGCGAACTCACAAAGAAACGAAAGTGATACACGTGTTAACTAGTAGCAAGATATCAAACGCCGAAGAGTTAGGCACAACGAGTCCAACAAAACAAACAGTAGATCGACCTGAAATAACCTGACAAACGAACAAAACCTAAGAGACTAGAAAAGGCACACAAGAACGTGCTCGAATCAGAAAAACGCAAAGTTTTAAACTTTGCAAACCGTGAGTAGTATTCTAGCCAAATAAGATAATAAATTAATGCTCTAATGATCAGGCATGAATGCTAGGAGTGGTAAATCACGTATGCAAATGCGATAAAGGAATTGCTTTGCTTTAAACACACTTCACGGACAAAAGTTTAGGCTCAGAGAAATTAAGCACTGCTGCACTTGCCTTGCTCAAACTTTCTAACACGCACAAGTACAGAGAGAGATCATCGATGGATCAAATAGCTAAATCGAACCTGCTGCTGCTAGTTGCATGCTTAATAAACAAATCAAGGTACTATAGCTAGAAAGTGACATCTCATAAATTAGCAAGCCAAATTACCGACAAACTAGTACTAGCTGGACTTTTGAACTAAGAACAAGCAAGACTCGGTGCTGGACACTAGAAAAATTCAGAGCTTGGCGTACTGCTGCAACTGACAGACAGAGATGAACTTTGACGAACTGCTCACCTACTTACCATTTGCTTGAAGCGCTGGACTGCTTGCGCTGATTGGTGCTGCAGCACACTCGACAAGACAAGTACTGCATCTATGCTAAGCTTGCTGGACGCTCGAACTGCAATCTGGCAAGAACCTGCTGCAAGCGGCCAGAGGTGCTTGGTGCTTGGTGCTGGAGAGCAGCAATCCTGCTACGATGAGATTCCCATGGTCGAGCACCTGCAGAGGATGGTGAGCGCTAGGCGCTGGCAGCACTGGAGACCGCCTAGGCTGTATGCTCTTCCCTGATCCCAAGCGCTACGAACAGAACGCGTTGGGCATGAACAGGCACGAACAGCACCAGAAAACCCAACGAGATCCAACTCAAAGAACCATGGATCAAACCCAAATTTCGCACAGATGAAATTCACCTTATCCCGAACCTATTCCCCAGAAATCACTGCCTGAAACGCACCCAAACTCCAAAGAATCAGATCGTGTCCATGAACAAAAACATGGACGAAAAATACAAGAACGAGGGAAACAAAATCACGGATCGAAGTGACGAATCCTAGAGGCGTATGAAATACTAAGGGCCACTCTTCCTACGAACGAAAATCACAAAGACAAAATATCCACAAATTGGTTCTTGGACCTCTAAACAAGAAACCCCTAAAAATGGGGAAAAAAATAAAGACAAAAAATGGGAGAGGCAAAAAAGGGGAGGAGGAGGTCATCCTCCACATATAGTCCGAAATCCTTTTCCCAAATCGCGCAGGGCCGAGCAGAGCGTAAGTCGCACTGTGAGCCGAAGAGGCCTTTGTCGGACTTTCGGCCCGGCCGCTTTGGGACGGGACAACCCGAGGTTGGCTCCCTCAAGACGCCAGCTCGGCCTCGAGCTGTGGGTGGCTACCTCAGTCCGAGCTCCGGAACGCTTTCCCCGTCCGCTACAGACATGTATGGCCGCCGCTCACTTCCCCGATGGAGTCCAATGTGCCGACGGGCGCGTAAAGGCTTCTTCCTTTCTCCGGTTTAACGAGGAGGAAGTTGACCCCAGGTGGGATGCTGCCGATGCCGCCAAGACCTGTGACGTTGTACGACATTGCGGGATCGGCCAAGGACCCCTATGGCCTCCCGCTACGAGGATGAAGTGTGTCCCCCGCATTCCCCCATAGAGTCAACCTATGAGGCGGACACCGGAGATGGTGGACGCCCGGCCCGAGGATGCGCCGGCTGGGTCCGACGCCTCTCGAGGGAAGCGCTTGTCGAGGGTGTTGCTCGCGCCGAAGCTTCCTCGTCGGCCTGCCGAGGCGCAAGTGGATGAAGCCCACCCTGCCCTCTCCTTCCTTGTATGAAAAATTGGAGCTTGTGAGATGGATGTATATAAACAATGGCGCGCCCGAGGTCTATGGCCTTGGCGGGTGCATTTATGTTTATGTTCGTTTCCTAATTTGTTCGCTTATTGTGTGGCGGGTCGCTTGCTTTTCTCCGCCAGCGAGATGGTAACCGCGGACGCCACCATGCAGCCCATACGGATGCCACTAGGGGCGGTCCGCTTGCCTCTTTACCTTGCTTTGGATTTGTGCGTGAGCCACCTTCGCAACTTAAACGATTGTTTCGAGAATCGCGAAGAAAACTTTTTTTTTTCGAAAAAAAGTTTTGAAAAAGAGAAGGGAGGGTCCCCCCGGGTCCCCATGTAGCCCCGGGGAGTTTTAGTCTTGTGCCGACGAGGCTAAGACTCCTTAAGGTTTACACGAGAAGCATTTTTTTCGTAAAAGATGTAGATCTTTTATTGAGTGAAAAAAAAAAACCGATGTTTGACTTCTAGTGCGAATTTAAGGGTAGAAGCGACGTAGTCGTTCTATGTTCCAGCGTTAGAGTAGACTTCGCCCTTCTCGTTCTTCAACTTGTAGGTTCCGGGCCTTAATATTTCGGCGATGAAATAAGGCCCTTCCTGTGGTGGCGTGAGTTTGTGACGCCCTTTGTTGTCTGCTTTAGCCCGAGCACGGGGTCATTGACTTGGAACTCCCGAGGCTTCGGCCGCTGGCGTGATACTTGCGCAGAGCTTGTTGGTATCTCGCCGAGTGCAAAAAGCGCGACGCGCCTCGGGCTTCATCAACTTGGTCAATGGAGTCTTGCCTCGCCGCCGGTTGCCCCCGCCGGTGTAGGCTCGCGGCCTTGGGGACCCATATTCAATGTTCAGGCAAGATCGCCTCGACCCCATAGACTAGAAAGAATGGGGTGAATCCCGTGGCTCGGCTTTTCTTGTTCGAAGGCTCCATAGAACCGACGGCAGCTCTTGGTACCACCTTTTCCCGTATTGGTTCAGGTGATTGAAGATCCTCGGCTTGAGCCCTTGCAGATCATGCCGTTAGCACGCTTCCACTTGACCGCTTGGTCTTGGGTGAGCTACGGCCGAGGTATCCACTTTCGGATGCCATAGTCGCCGCAAAAAAGTCGAGGAACTTCTTCCCACGGTTGGTTCCGTTATGCGTGATGATGGAGTTCGGGACTCCAAAACGGGAAATGATATTCGTAAAGAATTTCACCGCTTCCCCTCGCAGTGAGGGTTCACCACGGCTCGGGCTTCGATCCATTTGGAGTACTTGTCAATGGCGACTAGGGCGTGAGTGTGTGTCCTCCGGCGCCCTTTCGGGGCCCAATCATGTCGAGTCCCACACCGCAAATGGCCAATGCAGAGGTATGGTTTGCGCGTTTGAGCCGAGGTGCGCCCCGCGCGTAGAATTGGCATTCCTTACAGTACGCGACGACTTGGTTCGCGTCAAGACCGCCGAGGGCCAGTAAAAGCCTTGCCCAAGACTTTACCGACTAGAGTCCTCGGGCGGCATGATGACCGCAGATTCCCGCGGTGGGTGTTAACGAGCAATTTTGGCCTTCGCCGAGGGTATGCATCGCATGTATACCCGAGGCTCCTCTCTGTAGAGTTCCCTTTCTCTCAATCGCAGGAAGGACTTCGCCTTCGCTAACCGGGCGAGCCTCGGTCTTGTCCTCGGTAGCTCTCCTCGGTGAGGGTACTCCATCGGCCGTTTTTCTCCGTGGACTGGTCGACCGCCATAGCTTCGGGTAAAGGCGTGTCGCCCCCTGAGAGCCCCCGAGGGTACTTCCGAGGGGGTGTACTTGACCGAGGGTTTATTGAGGTCTCGTGAGGACGTCGGGGAACGGTACCCGGGTTGCCGCGACCTTGGCCGGTTCATCCGCGGCCTCGTTGTAGCGCCTCGGCTGTATGCTTGTGCTCAAGCCCATGGAACTTTTTCCTCCAATTTGTGCACTTCCCCCGGCAATACGCCTCCATCTTCGGTCGTGGCACGCCGAGGCCTTCATGACTTGGTCGATGACCAACCGCGAATCCCCCTCTCGGTTTCCAACCGGGCCGGATTCCGAGGTCCGCCGCGATCCCGAGGCCGCGACCGCCTCAGACAGCGACGTTGTTAGAGGCAGAAAATGCAGCCGGATGGCATACCTCGTGTGAACCCCGAGGGGTGAGATGAAGAGTAAACCGGCCGCTACCGCCTTCATCATGGATCCATCGAAATACATGGTCCAAAGACTCGCCCGATGGGTGCGGGGGGTAGGCCGGTATCGGTCCATTCGCCACAAAGTCGGCCCAGACACTGATTTGATCGCCTTGCGGCAGGAATGATATAGTTTCGCCCATGAGCTCCACCGCCCACTTCGCCACTCTTCCCGTGGCCTCTCTGCTTTGGAGGATCTCCCCGGGGGGAACGAGGGATACCACGCAACCGGGTGCGCCGAGGAAGTAGTGGCGGTTTTGTGTCGCAAGACGATGGCGCATAATAGCTTCTTCGCATTCTGCGAATACCTCGCCTTGGTGTCGGAAAGCACTTCACCGATGAAGTAAACAGTATGCGTTGTAATCGAGACGTGTGCCCTTTCTTTCCCGACGCTCCACTACGACCGCACCGCCACACCACCCGGGTAGTGGCAAAGGGATCGTATAAGAGCGTGGTTTCTCCCGGGTTTGGCGGTACTAGGACCGGTGGGTTTGTTAGGAGCTTCTTGAGGTTGCCGAGGGCTTCTTCGGCCCGGGGTCCGGGCAAAGCGCTCGACTTGCGCAGCCTATAGAGGGGCAAGCCCTTCTCCCCTCGAGGCGTGAGATGAACTCGCTTAATGAAGCCGTGCAGCCCATGACCTTCTCAGACTCCCTTGAGATCTTGGAACGGACCCATCTTGGTGATTGCGCGTCACCTTGGTCGGGTTTGCTTCGATGTCTCGTTGAGAGACGATAAAACCCGGCAAGATCCCTCTGGGGACCCCCGATACGCATTTTTCGGGTTGAGCTTGACTCCCTTCTTGTTTAGGCACTCGAAGGTTTCCCGAGGTCGCCCACGAGGTCCGACGTTTTCTTGATTTGACCACTATGTCGCCGACATAGGCCTCCACGATCCTTCCAATGAGTTCCCCCCGATGATTTGCATGCACCGCCGGTATGTTGCCCTGGGCCAGTTCCTCGGCCCAAAGGGCATGGTGAGGTAGCAATACATCCCGAAGGGTGTTATGAACGAGGTCGCGAGCTGGTCGGACTCTTTCATTTTGATCCGTGATAACCTAATATGCGTCAAGAAAGGACAACGTTTCACATCCCGCAGTGGAGTCGACAATTTGGTCGATTCGAGGCAAAGAAAAGGAACTTTCGGACATGCTTTGTTGAGACTAGTGTAGTCCACACACATCCGCCATTTCCCATTCTTTTTTTCTCTACTAATACAGATTAGCTAACCACTCGAGGGTGGAATACTTCTTTTATGAATCCGGCCTCCGGTAGCTTGTGGATCTCCTCGCCGATGATCTTCCGCTTGGCGTCACCAAAAACGGCGCAAGCGTTGCATGACCCGCTTTTGAGCCCTACGGATGTCTAGGGAGTGCTCGCTACGACATCCCTCTGTATGCCCCAATGTCCGAGGGTCCCCACGCAAACGTCTTGGCATTCGCGGAGGAAGTCGACGAGCACGGCTTCCTATTTCGGATCCAGTCCGAGCCGATGGTCACGGCATCTCGCCGGGTTCTGGGATCGAGTGGGATCTTCTTGGTGCCCGAGGAGGGCTCGAAGCTCCCGGGCCGGCGCTTGGCCTCATGCTCGATCGTGATTTCGTCAAAGCTTCTCTTCGCATCGGCGATGAGTGCCTCGGCAATGGCGAGTGCCTCGGCATACTCCACGCTTTCCACGTCACACCGTATGCATGATGATGCGAGGGGCCGTCGTGATGACACCCTTCTCGCCCCGCAAGATCTTGAGCTTGAGGTAATGTGTAGTTCGGGACAGCCATGAACTTGGCGTAGCAGGGGCGCCCGAGAGGAGTGCGTGGTAAGTACCGCTGACCCCAAGGATCTCAAATGTGAGAGTCTCTTGCCTGAAGTTCGAGGGGTCACCGAAGCAAACCGGTAAGTCGATCTGCCCGAGGGGCTTTAGCTGCTTGCTTGTGGGGACGGCGCCATTGAATGCCGGCCCTCCGTATGATCTTGACTTGTCTACCCCGAGGAGATCGAGGGTTTCTTCAATAGATGAGGTTGAGGCCGCTCCCTCCGTCCATTAGGACTTTGGTGAGCCGAGTGTTGGCGATGATGGGATCTACCACCGCGGATAAGCCCCCTGTTCGGGATGTCTTTGGGTGATCCGACCGGGTCGAAGGTGATGGCCCGGGTCCGACCACTTGCGCAGCCGGGGTTCTTGCGGCCCGTGGCATAGACCTCCCGACGCTCCTTCTTGAGCCGCCGCATGGACATGTTCTTTGGTGCCGCCGTAGAAGATCATGAAGCGCTTATTCACCTTCGAACTCCTCGTTGCCCTTTGGCGCCACCCTCGGGAGCCTCTTCCTCTTCACCCTTGGGGATGGCCTTGAGCTTGGCGAAATGTTGGCGTACCCTCTTGCACTCCCCCGAGGGTATGCTTGACCGGTAGCTATGGTTCCGGCATGGCTTCTTGAGCATGTCATCGAAGGTTTCTTGTGACGGGGGTCGGGGCCCCTTGCGATCGACCGCAGCCACCATGTCTTCATCGTCCGCTTGGGCGGCGTGGCCTTGCCCTTGCGGCTCTTATCTTTCTTCCTTTTTCTTCTTGCTCTCCCGAGGGGTTGCGATCCCTCGGGCTCCTCTTCCTTGCGCTTTCCCTTGCCGAGCCCTGATTGAACAGAGCCCCGATAGCCTCCTCACCGCTTTGGCGAACTTGGTGGCGATGTCCATCACCGTTTGCCTCGGGTGGGAGTCCCGGCGCCCAGCCTTCTTCACGAGGTCTCGGCAAGTGGTGCCGGCCAAGAAGGCCCCGATGACGTCCGAATCCGTCACATTAGGGAGCTCGGTCCGCCGCTTGGAGAAGCGCCTGATGTAGTCGCCAGGGATTCGTCGGATTTTTTGCGGTTTAGCTGGAGATCCCACGACGAGTTACCCGGCGTAGGTATGTGCCTTGGAAGTTACCGCGGAAGGTTCTCACCAAGTCCGCCCGTTTGATATGAGGTTGGGTGGAAGGTGTTCCCGGCCAAGCTCGCGGGACGGAGAGGTACGAGGGGCAAATTTCTCGATTATCACTTTGTCATCGTTATGCCCCTCCTAACCGGGCATGCCCGGCCGATAGTCGCCCGCCCATACCTCGGGCGAGTCTCTCCCCGTACTTCTCGAGATGGCTCCGGGGGCCCGAAAACGCGCAGGGAGTGGTGCCCTCCCGATGTCCTCGGTGAAGGCCTCGGCCTGGCGTCGGGGAGTACCGTCCTCTCCACTTGCCTGCCGCTTCGGCCCCGCTTGTCGCCCCGAGGCGAGCCACTCCGTGGCGAGCCCGCCGGCCGCCCCGATTCGGCCCCCGAGGTCGTGGGTGCCTCGGCGGTCGCGTGCGGTCTCTATGTTTCCATCACCGGCGGTTGCAACGGTTGTCGCCCCAGCTTCCCGGATCGGCCCCCGCCGGGCCTCGGCTCGATCCGGTGATCGGAGCCCCGCCGACCGCCCAGATCTCCCGCCCCGGACGCCACGGCCCGATCCCCGGAAGCGGAACTCTCTCGCCTATTGCACCGCCGCCGTCAAGGAGTTGACCTGAGGCTCTCCCGCATGCGCCTACCCCTAGTGGAGGGCTCGCATTTTCCGTACCGCCATGGCGGCCGCCGCCACGCTGAGGTCGCTCGTGAACGGGCCGCTTATGTCGGGATTGGAGGCACTCCAGCCCGATCCGCCGCGTCCGCCGCCATTGTGAGCTTGAGGTGCCCTCGGGGGCTCGCCAAGGCCCGAGCCTCGCTCCCGCTGGATGTTTTGCTCCGAGCCGCCGGAGTCGAGCGTATTCCGCCCGGATTCGTTCCTCGCAAATCTCGTAGGCTGAGCGTTTTTGGCGGCAGAATGCCGGCGCCGCTACCGGATGGGACCGGGGCGAAGCCGCCGCAGCTGGAGCTCGCTCGTGGCGATACGTCCGCTGCCGTCTTCGCTGAGACGCCGCTGAAGCGGCCATCCCGTGGCGGGACCTCGACATTGAAGCATTCCCGCGTGGGGTCATAGTACTCGCCTTCATCGCTCGGTGCACGGTGCGCCGAACGCCCGAGGAGGTTTCGATTCTCCGACGGTAGAGCGAGTCCTCAGCCTCCCGGACCAAGCTCCCCGGATCAACCCTCGAGGGGTGGTGATTCGGGGTCGCCCTTGTCCCGTGGGAGGATGCGCCCTCCGAGTGAATGTCCATGGGATAACGCTCCCGTGGAACGACCGGTGGTTCCGCTCGCGCCCCGGCGAAGGCTTCGACCGAGGTTTCACGCCGGCGAAGATTCACCGACTCCCTCCAGATGTCCGGAGCGGAGGCGCTTTTTCGACGATTAGGTCCCGGGGTACCCTACCACGAAGTGGGTGGCGTAAGGTATTTCCCGCCTAGGTTCCCGGGAGCCCTTCGCAGTCGGGCGCCGGGATACGCCGACGGATTCAGAACTGCTGTTTGACGCCAGCCTTGGCGCTACCGATGGTCCGCCTTGCCCGCCTTGCGCGCGGTCGATGATGATGGGCTTGCCGCCGGGGCGATGTCGCCTCCCCCTTCCCGCACGCCGGGCGTATGATCATCTCGTGAGTTGCGGCCGAAGCGCCACAAATGCCGCCCGGCAAGAAGCTGGTACCCGCCGCTGGAGCTCGCGGTTCTGGCGAAAGGGGTGGAAACGGGCGAAACGCCATGAGGGTCGATGGAGATGCAGATTGCACACGGCGTTCCCTACCGGGCGCGCCAACCGCCGGGCGTTCGAGGAACGGTGGGTGCCTCGGTGCCGCAATAAAGAATTTATAAGCCGTGTGCCCTCCCCGATGGCGAAGCAAGATGGACACGGGGCGCAGCCGTTTATCCCGGGTTCAGGCCAACGGGGCCCTATGTCCAGCCCAGGGTGTGTCCTCGCCGTGTTACCTCGCGCTCAAAGGTGAGCCCGCAGTGGGGGTTACAGGCGGTCACACGGAGAGAGACGCGGGTCTCAGGCCCCACGATCGTGGTTATGGTGGTGGTGGTGTGCGCTTTCTCCGTGTGAATCGGAGTTGAGCGGCTCGACCGACCGAATCGAATCCTCCCTCTCCCCCCTCTCTAATGAGGCATTACTCCCCCTTTTTATAGGAGAAGGAGAGAGATAATGTTTACAATGGGACGCCTAGGTGGCTAATTCGAGGCTACACCGGTTGCATGTCTAGCCGAGGGGTGGGCTGGCTTGGATGTTGCTTGACGAAGACACGCTGGCCCGATCCGATGGTGGACGGTGCCGCCTCGCGCTGCCCCGAGGGTCCGTGAGGCATCCCTCACGCCCGCATGGCGAGGGCCGGTCCCGCGCAGGTTGCTGGGCTGGCGCGCATCAAGTGCCCGAGGGTCCGCCCAACGTGGCGCTTTTGACGGTGCTCGGAAATGAACAAGGTCATTCTGGTTCGCGGCCGGGTGGTGTAACACGCCACCGGGTTCAGCTTTTGCGCCCCATCGCCGGATTGGGGAGACGATTCGGCAGCTTCGATGGATCAAGCGAATCGATGGCACCGGGCGCCGCTTTGCCGTCGGCGATCGCATTGAATGCGGCGGTTTCCCTTCCTCCTGACGGAACCTCCCACGCCCGAGGGTCGGGCGACCCAGACGGGCAAGCCGGGCCGCCTCACCCGAGGATGGAGAGCTGGCCCCCGGACGAGGCGGGAGTTTTGGCGCCCGAGGGTGGTGAGCTAGGCCACCGGACGGCGGAGATTTCTCCCGGGCCGGTGAGCTAGGCCACTCGGACGAATCGGAGATGCGTGGTCGAGTCCGAGCCATGGTTTATCGCCGCCGGCGTGGAACGTCATGGTTCGTTGTTTGGCGGAGGTCCTTGACCTTGTCCTTCGTGGCGTGATGAGCTCTTTTTACGCCGTGGTGACTCCATTTGGGCCGCTTTGTGGGCGTCCGGGGCCGATTTCGTCGTTATGTGAGCGTGCGGGCCAATGGCTCGTCCATCGTCCGTCGGGCCGTCCCTCCGTCGGGGATGATAGCAAAGCTAGGTTTTCTTGGGCCTTGGCGGGCCGCAGATTCTCATAGTTTGGAGAATGTCTCGGGGCCCAATATTTAGGTCCCCCACAAACACGAACCAAGAGATATCGTCTTGACACACTCAGCGTGTGTTGGTGAACATAGCCGAAGCAAAAAGATAAAGGAAAAATAGAATTAAAATGTTGATCGCTGACAATCACTCAATCACAAAAACTAAACACATGTCAACTAAATCAACCATGTGTTCGCGGTTTATCCATGAAACACGTTGTTTGGAACAAGTCATGCAAATGTAGCACGTGCAGCCTATCTATGTATGAAATTGGTGATCAAGTGGAATAATTCTCATCGGTTTGCAACATACAGTTCCTTCCATTTTCCAACGAAAAAAAAATGCATCATCTATGACGTCATCTCTTCAGCTTGCTGTCCTTGATAAAGTGTGGCATGAAAAACACATTTGTGACAGAGTAACACTGTTGCTGGCATGTACATACTCGTACAACAGAGGATTGATTTCAGATCAAAAGGGGAAAAAAATCCTAAATAACTGAATGATGTTACAGATACAATATACACCGGTGAATACATCTACAGTTTATAAGAACCTCTCCATGACTTCAGAATCCGACAGAAGTTCTTTCAATCCGATAAATTTGCTATACTGCAAGGTGATCCAGCCAACAGCAGATACATAGGCAACAAGAAGACAGGCACGTTTCAGCCGACTGGCAAATACTCTGATGCTATGCTTCCTCACAGCCCACCTGGCGGCAGCAAGCAACAATCCATAGAAACCTCTAAATAAGACTGTAATCAACATCGAACTCAGCATGCCGAGCACAACACCTGCTGCTACATATCCAAGCATTCGTTCTGAACTGAAATCTTCTGACACATACATCTCTGAAAACCTGTAACATTTCGATGTAAAGTCAGCCAAAAGGAAATGGAAAACAAAAAGCAGTATCCAGCTAAACGAGAACAGGAAATGAAAAACAAACGGTATCCAGCCAAACGAGAACAAGGAACCATTTTTGAAAAGTACAGATCTGCCAGTAATTAGCATAGGCCTACAAAGGATATAAATGAGTTGCTAGCACTCCCTCTGGTCGTGATGTTCCTGATTGGAGAACTGTACTAGCCCATAGGCCAAAAAAGGGATGTCCAAACATCACAAATTATCGACTCAAGGTAGTGTCACTTAAAAATATACGTAGTGAAAGTGCATTACAAGCATAATTGACTTTTGTCCATCTGATAAAGTAATAAATTAAAAAATAATCTGGAAGAGACTACAACAATAAACTAGCAAACAGATTATAGAATCTTTGAATTTGTTCAACATTAACATATGTTGCAGTACCCAAGTAGCTGAGACAGGGGATTTTGATAGAAAGTATAATACTCACAGTATAAGTATTCTTTTGAGCAGCTCCGTAGTCGAAGGTTCCTCAGCAGTACAATTGAATAGCTTGTCAGTGGATATCAGCCTTGTTACTACCTAGCATATATCTGCAGCTGTACGATTCATTGACCTACAAATAAAGGAGGTCATGAAATGGCAATCGCGGAAATTGAACTACCAGTTGACAACTAAAAGCAAAATGTTGTGGCATAACTGAAGATTTGCATGAAAACAGGAGAACCCTTGGAGCACTTTTATAGTGTATTACAGTGTTAGGGCGTAGGACATTGAAAGTAAATAAAGGGAACTAGATAACTTCGTAGTAAAATACCTTGAACTTCAATGTTGTTGACCATGCAGCACCAAAATCAGGTCGACAGTTATGAGGAAGAGCCTCTTTTGGGGCCTCTGCCACTGCATAAGATACTTGGCCAGAAAAATATTCTGTGTATTCAACCTAGAGTCCAATTCACAACACAAGTGATAATGAGTCAAATAAACACATACCGCAAGTCTCCGTGAATATTAAAAACACAATAAAATAAGTATGTGTGATTAACAGGATGCACAAAACTGAAAGCTGGTGCACAACATGTAAAGTTTTTTTTCCTTTCTTTGAATATCTGTGAGCCCATTCAAACAAACTAGAAACTATGCATAACTTCTAATTTCTAAACCTTGCCGACCAAAACAGAGTATTGTATGGAGTAAAGATAGAGGAAATGAGTGTCATAATGGCATCATAACTAAACCCAGTTAACATTGGAATTTTAGCCAATCATCAGCTTTAACAACATTTTTTTTTGAAGTTCTCCTAGAGATGTAAGCATGGAAGTGCATGAACACAAATTGTAACCTGTAAAACTGAAGCCCAGTAGTAGTCATCATGACAGCGGAATCTTCTCTTACTCGACGGGTAGAAGATATGCTTAGTTCTATAATTCAATAATCCAAGCTCGCAAACTTTTGATGACCTAAGGTCAACGCCTACAATGTACCAGCAAAAGCATCAAGCACAAATGGTATATATGTAGCAGTACAATTTCATCAAACAATTGGAAGGCTAAGCAATCGCATTATAAGCATACTAGATGTCGTCCAATGGAATCTTCATCAGTGTCTAATACTCCCTCCGTTTAAATTGTAGTTCACTTTGGACTTCTAAATTCATTTGTTTTTGCGATGCATCTAGGCATAGTGTATAACCAGGTGCATAGCAAAATCAATGATCTACAAAGCCAAAGTGAACTACAATTTGAAACGGAGGAGTAGAAGAGCACTAGAAGTGCAAGTGCAACGCAATTTACTAGCTAACATAGCAAGCTCACACCATCTGAACTGTGTAAAACCGGACGAATGTTAAAAAATATGTACATGAAAATGAGTAAATGACTATTAAGCTAAAATTTGCGGTAAGTTCTTGGAACACATACACATCACATAACAGCTAATTTGCGGTATTAATTTCGCTAACCGTAACCAAAGACTAAGATCTACAAGCTGCAGTTACGGAAATAAATCGGGCAGGGAGTAGCCACTGACCGGTGGAGAGGATGCGGCAGGTGGAGGGCATGGAGACCGATGCGGTGGACGAGAGACCACCAAGCGCGAGCCCAGCGAGCCCGACGAGGAAGGAGAAGAGGAACGATACCGCGATGGGGAAGGCCACCCCGAGGGCGCCACGGAGTGCAGACCTTGGTCGCTGCCGGTTCCGCTCCGATGGCTGTGCCCCATCGCCCGCAGGGGGCTCGGAGAAGGCGCTGGCGGATCCATCACGTGGATGGGTGATCCATCGCTCCGATCCGATGCCGGCGATCGCCGGACGACGGCCGGCACGGGGAGGAGGGTCTGGTTGCAATTGGGCGCAGCGGCTGTGGACCTGTCGTTTTCTTGGGCTTTGGTGTCCGCTGACTTTGCAAGACTATTTTGGGCCGTGTGTGCAGTGGGCCAGCGGCCTAGCGTGATTTGCAGAATGCTTCGCATTACAGGGCACCCGGGGGTGTTCCAGAACGTTTTTTTTTTCGGGGCTAAAAACAAGTCTCGAAATGCATGATGTGACAGTTTTGCTGCGACAGTCTATTTAATATGCACGACACCCTAGGAAACATGCATTAAGACTGGTCTAAGAAAATAAATTGGAGGGTCTTAAGAGAGTTTTCCGAAAAGTCACTTGGACTAAAAAAATCCAGACTTTTAAATGCCTAAGTTACCGATAGATCACCTGTCGGCCTGAGTTCTGAAAATATCAGGGCGCTCGTCTTCTTCCTCGCTGCAACGATGGATTCAAGGACAGGGTGATTTGCATAAGGCTTCATTATCACCGTCTTTTTTTCGGAAGGGTGTACAGGGGCGAGCTCCCAGGGTTCGACACCAAGATTGCGGTGAAGATGGTGTCTCACATTGAATTGATGCTAAACCACCCAACACATTTGAATTGATGTCAAACTTTTGTGTTCCGTTATAATAGGAAAAAGAATGCAAACTTAAAAGCAATACACACCTTTATGTGTCATGTAACATGTCCATATCTATTCTACATGTCTTCCCATCAAGTCAACCTGGTAATGGTTTGGTTTGAACTGGTTTATTTGGTTTGGTTTTACATGTGGTTCAATTTGGTTTGGTTCAAAACGGTTTGACATCTATAATGGTTTGGTTTGGTTTAATAGTTTTAATGGATGATAACGGTTTAACTACAATAAAAGTACAATTGCTAGTTAAAGTGATGCCGCTACAACCGCCGCAATTCTAGCTAGACCATTTAGCTAAAAAAACAGCTAAATGGTTTGGAATAGTTTGGATTGGTTTGGAGGAATGAGCCAATGGTTCGGATTGGTTTGATTTTTTAAGTGTAGTATAGTGTAAATGGATTGGTGTGGATTTTTTTTTTTTTTTGACAGAGATTGGTGTGGATTTGGTTGGTTCTTAAACCATTACTAGGTTGACCATCAAGTTGATTGGCAAATAGTCCAAGAACAATTCTCAATCGAGTCCGAGCTTGGTGAATTATGTTTTGGCACAAAATTATACTTCATCCATTCTAAACTATAATTTATTTATTTTTAGCCTTTTAATTTATAGTTTTTTTACTATATATCTATAGACATAGTGTATGCATAAATATATAGTTATATTATATCTAACAGAGCTAACAATTTATATTTTGGAATGGAGGAAGAGTGTAGAACTATGTAATCCTGCACTACAAACTCCACCCCAATTTGCCAGCATTATTGTATTTTCACCCACAACAAAATCCGTACCACGCTTAGCTAAACCCGCAAGGAATGGACAGAGTTTAAAACAGATTAAACCAACGAAGGAACCAAGATGTACATTACAAAGTAACTTTAAAACCAGACACAATGTACAACCTTATTATTAGTTTAGTTTAGGTAACTAAAGACAGGGGTACCATCTCCCATTCCTTTCACTTTCACAGTTTCACCCTTCACATTCTTTTCACCATGTATAGCGGTATCATCTCCCTAATCTATCCCGTCAGGCCTGAAAATTGCATCAGCACTTGTCTGATCGCTTGCTACAGATATTCAGCTTGTATTCTCTCCCTGTTCTGCTCCCACCACACCTTTGCCCTCTCCTCGCCGAACCTCTCTCGGCTGCAAACATGAACCGTGTGATCAAGATGGATTTTATTTGATAAACATTACATGCTTCCGAAGATCCATGGCTGATCATGGTGCCATACATACCTGAAGCGGATGCGGCGGAGCTCGCGGGTGCCGTCGCCGAGCTCGCGGATGGTGAGGCACACGCCCGGCTCGTCCTCCTCGATCCACTCCAGTGGCTTCCAGGTCGCTCACGTTGCTGAGGGACACGGACGCCGCCTCGTCCCGGGACGACGTCGTGGCGCGCGACGGGTCGTACGACGACGGACCCCGCCGCCGCCCATCGCGGACGTGCCGGCCGCCGCCGCGGAGTTGAGCATGTTGAAGTGGTGCGCCCAGACGTGGTCGGACGGGTCCGGCACGGCCGCGGACGCGAAGTATCCCGCCCTGGTAGAATGCGCGGCCGCGTACGGTGCTGTCGACGAGGACCCTGCTGCCGTTGCCTTGAACGACGCGCTCCGAGCGAACGCTTCTTTGCTTGCCACCGGGGGTAGCGGTGGCGGCGGCGGCACTGTGATCGGGCTGCCGCCCCTGCTCGTCGAGCCGCCATGGGAGTAGGACGAGTCCCTCTGCGTGCGCGCCGTGCATCCAGTCCAACACTTGGTAAGCGGATCAAAACAATGGATGCATGGAGTGTGTGCTGTGTAGCGATACCGACCAGCACGGAGTCGTCGACGGAGGACACCGGGGTGGAGCACCCTTGCTGCCGGCCGCTGAACGTCACCACGTTGTAGAGCTCCACGATGCGGTCGTAGTTCTCGCCCCACCACCGCTGCGCCTCCCACCTGTTGAACATCTCCCGGCTACGATGACGACGACGCGGTATATGCATGAATGACACTCAGGAGTTAGTTGCAAGAATCAATAGCATACATACATGGTCAATTCACACGGAAACACAGTGGCCTTGTTACGACCATCGACACACCTGAAGCGGATGCGCTTGAGGTCGTTGCCGCCGCTGGGGATGGTGCCGAAGGTGATCTGGACGCCAGGCTCCACCTGCGCCGTCCACTCCCTGGGCGCGGCGGCGTCGTCCACAAAGATGACATCGTCCGCCGCCTCCTTGCCCGGAATCCATCCGCTACTCGCGGGGCTCTTGCGGCTGCTCCTGGTCATGTCCAACGTATCCGACGGCGCCGTTCGCGCCCCACCACCGCCTGCAGCCGCCAATGCGGTCCTCGGGTAGTAGTCGTCGCCGAGAACCTTGCTCGCCGGCGCGAAGCCTGTGTCGTCGATGAAGCTTGGGTAGGGGCGGCGGTACGACCTGCCGCTCCTGATCCCGGCCGTCGTCGTCCCCTTGCACTGCTTGCTGGAGCCGGAGAACTTGAGCACCATGTCCTTGAGCTGAAGACAGCACATTGCATCGTGAGCCAGCGCCTAGTTAGCCACCACGGACGACCACTCCTCAAAGAGTCGTTTTCATAGGTCAGAGTGAGTGAAAACAAGTGTAACGCACGTAAGCTCTGACGAGAAGTAGCATATAAGTAGCTATCAAATACTGCCCCTGTTCGGTTTTGCTATTTAGGATTTGTATAAAAAGTCAGATTCGACAAACATTGATCAATCAATAATATATAAATCCGTCCAATTATATGGACAATTAGTGGGTAAAACCTTTTAACTCAACATTATAAAAGGAAAGTGTCGTCCAAGTGCATCTGTAAAGATTTCTCATCCAAATCCTAATGTGTTGTAGGATCAAGAAGGATCCATGCATTCATGTTGACTGTTGACTAATGAAGGATCGAAAACATGACTATGATCTAGCTAATGATGGAGTATTCAACAAAGCATACCCGTAACGCACACGCTTAAATCAAAGCAGCTACGCCGATTAGCAGGCTGAACACGGCTACAGATGATAGAAGAAGAAAAAGCAGGGTGAAGAAGTGCAAGTCTCGCAGAGACAGAGGACCACTCTAGTCTAGCTATATAATCTGATTCATTCATTCTAGGGACACACAGGGGTCCGGGGCAAATCTTTACCCTTTTGTCTGCAACAAGGAACCATGCTGTATCACACACACAGTGTCATGCATGCAAGGATTGCGGCTCATAATGGCAGGCCACGCAGCAGCATATGCCATGTATGGCCCTGGCTGGCCCCTCCAGCGGCGCGGTGTGTGTGCATGCGTGATGCACTGATGCGTTGCGTGCGCGCACGGAAAGACTACAGCCGCAGATCAGATGCCTGGGTCGCCGCGGCAAGGCACGTCGGCACGTCGACGTCGCGGCATGATCCGCGCCCCGTGGCGAGGATGGCCGGCCGGCAGGGGGAGGCCGAGGCTGGGCCCTGGGTGTGGGGGCTGCTGCATGCTATGGTAGCAGGCTGAGGCCGTGGACCACGCGCGCGCGGCCGACCGTGGCCCGCGGCGCCGGCCTTTATTCGATGGCGGCCGCCGATTGCCGAGAGCTCAAGAAACGACGAGAGCAACAAGCAAATCTGAAATCCCAGTAGTACGTGCGACGAGAGCAACAAGCAAATCTGAAATCCCAGTAGTACGTGCCAGCCAGCAGGTTACATACACACTGCAGCCGCGGCATGCCTTTCCACGACGAAAAGAGGCAGCCATGGCGTGATCCGGCCGGTTCCAGGGCGCGCGCGCACACACACACACACACAGTGGCGAGCGCAGCATATAGCATGGAGCTGGAGCGTAGCCTGGCCTTTTCCTTTCGGGCAAAGAGAATGAGAGTGGTCAGTGGTGGTGTGGCGAGTGAATAAAGGTAGCGTAGGTAGGGGAATGTTTGTGAGCAAACTCTCAAATCCGGCACAGGCGGCAAAGCGTTTGCAAGCTGCAAAGGCAGGCACCGAGGGCCGGGATAGGGGGATCCAAGCAAGAAAAGGGCCCCGGCCGGCTTCATGTTTCTCAACAGCAATAGCTAGGTATCCCCCACCATACACTCATCCTCCCCTTGACCGGCCGGCTTTATTTGCCGATGTGATCGATGGTGAGGAAAACTAACGCCGTGAGCATGCATGCAAGCTTAGTAGACTGATAAAAGGGGATTGATCGCTGTCATTCACGCTGCGCTTTTAGGCGTGCATGGTTTAGCCACAGTCTTATCACTGCAGCAAATAAAGCTTGACAAAACAGCTGTTATTGCAGCTAGCTATCGACCTGTTCAAAGCACGTCGTCGTCTCTGCGGCCAGCGGCATGCTTTCATCAGGGATTCGATTAGGGGGCCATACATGGCTTTGGGTGTACCAGTATGGTAAATACGTACTGTACGTACGTATAAGGGGAAAAGCAAAAGCTACATCTAGCTGGAGAGGCTGATCGTCCGCCGTCCCTCACTTGGACCGACGAACGGAAAGGCATGCAAAGAGCTCGTTTATTTTCTGGTTTGGCTGGCTCCATCCGGAGACGACGACGTACGACGACATGGACAAAGCAAATGACCTTCGAAGACGACGACTAAACGAGCGAGCTAGAGGCGTGGCCAGTCGTGGCTCTGCGGCGTACGTACGTACGTGTGCTTGGGGCAGCGGAACTACTCCTGTGAGGCTGTGACTCAGCATAGGATCGATGATGCACGCAGAGACAGGCAGCCCCAGCAGCCAGCAGGGAGGACCTAGTTCGTTGGCGTTGGCGATGCCGATCGATGTGCGTTGTTTGTCTGATGCGCCCTCGTCAACCATGCATGCAACGGACCTTTTTGGGTGTAATTGGCGTCTTCCACCTGCACGGTTAGGCTAGCAATTCAATTCGGTTGCGGGTTGCGACACGGCCGTAGCCCGCAGGCGTCCACTATACTGGCCGGCCTTTGGCCTTTTGCTTGGGCAGATCCTAGCGGCATGTCGTTGCTAGCACAGTGGCGTGCGCAGCGCAGGCAGTGATGTGCATATAGCTCGACGTGTCAGTCAGATATAGGTTGCTGTGCATGCTCTCTCTCTCTCATACACAGTGCTACTACTATCTACTACTAGTACTCTAGAGAGCCTTTGAAAAGAGTAATAATACGTACAACGTAGCAGTGACAGTAGCATGCACGTAGAGGGAGATAGATAGATATCCGCTCAATAAAAAATGTACGTAGGGATCTCAGATGAGATAGAGATAGATGTGGTGGTACCGTACCTGCGAGGTGAGAGACTTGACGGCTTCTTTGCCGTGAGGCGTGGTGGCCGCGGCACGGGAGCCGTCCTCTCCGCCTTCCTTCGAGGAACACGCAATGCATGCCAGCATCTTCGATCAGTTGTTGCTTAGCTAGTTAGCTAGTCACTGCTCTATCTATCGCGATGATACAACCTGCAAACTGTTGCAATTGGTGGTTAAATTTTTCATATAGAGGAATATATATCTTAATTCGAGAAGTGAAATCAAGGTAGATATAAACAATTAATATGTACATCTATCTGTAGGCTGTATCAGCAACTAGTACAGGTACAAACGCGTCCGCACGTTGAATAAAAATGTGCATGCATGGATTCGATCCATGTCAAACTCGATCTAACCATGCAATCTACTCCTTAAAAGTAGCCATCGCATCCAAGAGATCGATACTGAATGTGGTACACCACTTATATATATGGTAAAATAATACATGTAGGACCTGCCATTTCTATGTCATCTCAGCGTGCAAGACAGTAAAATGCAAAGCCAAACTTGCCTGCTGAGTGCTGACATCATATCGATCCATAAATAAATACAGTAAGTACTGGACAAAGTACAACGACAACGACCACTGTATGTGCGCGCTATCACTATACGGTGTACTCCTACATGTTGCGTCGCTAGAGCACAAACAGTAACAGCACCAGGCCAGGCCAGGACGGTGACCGCGCACGAACAAACGACGAACCGTACCTGTGCTCTGCGTGGACAATGCCTCCGTCCCTGCATCTGCATGCATCACAACACACGCCGACCGGACCGGACCGGGCCGGCAAAGGAAGCCTTTGTCCCGTCCAGGGGGCAACTCAACTCAACACTGCAGATGCCACGTACAGTACGTAGGAGTACTACTGTATGTGGCTAGGAGCACTAGAGCTTGCGTGCAATTCCACAGGCACTAGACGTAAACGAGGCAGGCACGGCGAGCGGCAGATCGAACGTGGTCGAGGGAAGCATCAGCAGCATAAACAAATGGAAGCGGAGCGAGCAAGCAACGACGCCATGGCAATGGCAGTGTGTGAGCTTCACTTGACACATGCTGCTGTTGTTCCCCAACACCAACAGCATACAGCAGGCAATGGGCGGATGCATGCCACAACTGTGGCTGTCGTGGCTGCATGCACACGATGCAGAGTGGAGTACGGCGCGTAGAGCGCGGGCAGCGAAGCTTCTCATGTCTTTGTTTTAATGCCCGTGTAATCTAGCAGGCCGGCCGCCATTGCTGCCCTCACCTCGCCCACTGCTACTGGGCGTCCCCACCCCCACGCTGGACAGGCGAGTATGGGGAAGACTCCAAACGAAGCAGCAGCGGCCAGCAGCTCGACACACGAGGCGTACGTCGCAGTCGCAGATGTGAGTAGCAACAGTCTATGGTGCTGGTGCTGGCGTGCGTGCTCTCTTGCCGAGATCAGCGTACTGCCTGCCTGGACTTTATTGGTCTCCTCAGGCGCCATCCGGGCCCCGTCAAGCGCCCGCCCAGCACCCAGCAACGGGCCGCCGGCCGGCCGGCCGGACCCGCCTAAGATTTTACTAGCATAGCACGAGGTCCTCTTTCCCTTTCTGATTCTGAAATCAATCTGAATGTTGGAATTCTTTAATAATTCCTGCTTCCATTCCAATTCTAATCCAATCCAATCCGTGCTGCATATGCCATGCTATCGCGACGTTTATGTCGTTGCATGCTGCTGCAGAGACCTGCGGCGGCGCTGCAACAAACCTTAAACTTGGCCTGCAGGTGATAATTAAATACGAGATGCATCGAGCTAGAGCTAGTAGATCGACGGCGACAAGGCACTCCCTAACTGACGGACACGAGCAATAGGGAGTTACCCGCCGTGCAAACAGTGTGCGCGGCCCCTCTCCGGCCCACGGCCGCCGTAGTACCAGCAGCGCAGCTAGCGGTTTGCATTACCCGCATACGGTTTCTCCGTTCGCCGGCACGGCGAGCCGCCGTACCGGCCAGCAGCTAGCGGTTTGCATTACCCGCCTACGGTTTCTCCGTTCGCCGGCACGGCAGGGCGCCGTCGCCGGCCGCGCGTCGACGTCGACGAGCCGGACCGACGAAGACGATTTGGGACCAGAGTCACCCACACCGAAAGCGATAGAGGATATCGCAATCATCGGCCAACTAAAACTACTGTACTCCGTAGGAAATAGGGCTTTTTTTGAACTTCATGAACCACGGAATAGAACAGAAGAAGATCGAGCAAACAAAGCAGAACAACAAAGAAGAAAAAGAAAAATATTAGAGGACTTTTTAGCGTTAGTTCGTTATACCAGGAGGTGCTATGACTTTTAGCGTTGGTTTAAAAAAACAAAACCAATGCAATGCCTCCAAGCTAGAACAAACAAACCATGGGAATCCATCCGGGCATGCAGTTGTGCGGTGACTTACCGGCAGAGAAGAATGGAATACACGTCCGGCCGCGCGGTGATCTGACGAAGAGGTCTCCCTCGCCGAGACCGAGAGGATTGAGACGAGCGATGGCCTGAGTGGAGAACGAAGGAGAAAGAAACGGGTCGGTCGGGGAAGACGGCCTCGTGCGCTCGGCTGGCTGGGCTCTTGTTTTTAAAGGCCTCCGCCGCCGACCGGGCATGTACAACGCGGCGTCCGTCTTTATACGATGTATTTTGCAGAAACACCCCTCGCAGGCTCTCAAAGACGGGTGGGGTCGTCGTTTCGCAAGTCGACGGGTACAGCTCGTGCTGCCAGGTTCACGCGACGGGAGAGGCAAGCGTTGTATCCATGGCGCCAAAATCCCAACCTCGTGTGGCTGGCGGCAATGGCTTGGTGGCGGAGGATTCCTCCACGCCTGCATCTGGCGCCATCTATTTTTCCCCATGCGACAGCAATCGAGTATGTGCTGGTAAGCTGCCCGATTTCTCCTCATCTCGGCTTCGTGCTTTCTCTTGCATCGATTCCAGCGGCAGCAAGACTAGGAAGGGAATGGAGAACGCAGACAGTCCTTTGTTGAACGCGCCGTCGACAGAACAGAGATGAAAGCAGCAGCCCTCTTCTCCGTTCCCTCCATGGTGGCGGCGGCGGCGGCGTTGGGCAAGGTAGAAAGCAGTAGCCCCCTTCTCCGTTCGCCGTGGATCCGGATCAGCGACGTTCCCCTTCTCCGTTGGTCGCGGATTCGGCTCGGCGGCGCCCGTCTTCCCCATTGGCGGCGGCAACAGCGTGGCGTCAGCATCTGCTGCATCCGCCGGCGGCAGTCCAATGTCTCCTTCAGTTGGCCGTTCAACAAGTTTGGATCCAACACGGTTAATTAGAAAACTAATCTGAAAGGCAGCTTGCAATTTGTAATTTCAACTTATGCAATTTCACTGGTGCAATTTTCAGTAAGCGCAGGTTATCCAATTTGTAATAACTGAACTAATCTTTTAGTAGGTATATGGAATTTCAGAATATGCATTTTTCAGTACACAATTTGGAAGATCATGGATATATGCAGTACGTATGTCTCCTAAACTTGGACGGCCTGTCAAATTGTATCTGGATTCACCAACATATGCGTACTGCATAATGCAATCTTCAGAGTTTAGTAGTTCAGTTACAAGTTTAGTAGCTCAGTTGGTTCATTTTAAACTCCATAATTTTCATTCGGTTGTAATCAAGTTCATCTTATTTAAGGTTGATATGTTACCTTCAAATAGCAACACAATGGTATATAGAATAGTATTTATGATATATCTTGGCTTCATGTACCGTATTAAATAGCTCACAAACGATGAAATAGACAGTCCATTGTATTAACTACCTTTTTAGCTGTCTATATGTTAGATTTGAGGACGTTACAGACGACCCCTGTGGGTTGAACATGCTTACGACATCGACGACAACACAGACGGGTGACTAGAGCCGAGCTGACGTGGAGGGAAGAGAAGAAGTCGCAGGACACAAATCATCACTAGCGGCTCGCGTTCGTGGGCTCCTGTTCTCCATTCGATCTCCTCCTGGTTGTGGTTGCCTTGCGAATGGGCGGCGCTGGTGTGGTCGAGGATGCTTTCTTCCTGTGGGCCGACTACGTGATTTCGTGGCAGCCGACTGTATTATTGGTGAGCGAGTGAGAGCAGCGACACCACGGACGGGTTCGAAAGACTATTGCCCTCTAATACAATAGAATAGATGGACTGTCTATGCACATGTGTTGCTAATGTACAACGAGTGTTCATGGCTCCTCTATATCCTTACCAATGTTTTTTCGATATAAGTTGTTGAACCTTGCCAAATACGCTACATGTAAAATTGATCCACCAAATGTTCTTTTGCTCCCATCTTTCGAGACAGTTTTAAAAAATGCCCATCCAAATAATATTTATTATATTTAATAAAAAAAACCACCACCATTATCAAGCTTAGCTAATACCATAGCTCACGTATCGGTGTGCCACCAAACATTGCCGTTACCAAGCTTAGCCAATGCCAACTGCACAAAAAAGTTACCGTTACTAAGTGTTGCCGTTACCAAGCTTAGCCAATGCCAACTGCACAAAAAGTTATTGTTACGGTGTTGCCGTTACCAAGCTTAGCCAATGCCAATTGCACAAAAATTTACCGTTACTAAGTGTTGTCGTTACCAAGCTTAGCCAATGCCAACTGCGCCAAAAGTTGTCGTTACTAAGTTTAGCAAGTTCACATTGTACTGCTCAATCACTTGCTCTAATCTCACATAGTTTTTGTCGAAATTGTCATACTAGATTGATTACACAACCAACCCATGTCGAGTTAATTAATAGAATATTTACCGTTAGCGTAGGATTGGCTTATTGTGCTAGCCAATAACTTCATCTAGCTAGGTTGCATCCAACATTTGTCGTATGCTTGGCCAACAATACCATGTTGTTGCCACACAATCACTCTATGCATTGTAGCTGTTAAGGGCACATGCCACCTATCTATCAACAACACCGGGTTGTTAGATTATGCAACCTGGTTCCTAGGGGGCAGGGGCACATACCACGTATATGTCAGTTAATTTATCAAAATTGTACTCTATCTCGAATGACATGTTTAATCTTTTTCATGATCCTTTTTCCATTTCTAGTTAGTTAGGTCTATCATATAGAAGATAATCACTATCAAAGATGATAGTGAAAAGGCAATATTAGCAATGGTAATGCTATAACTTCACTGAGGCGCTTGCACCACTAAAACTTAGATTGACATGACAAATAAAGAGCCAAATCTCCTTATACTCCATTAGATTTGTCTCAATGCTAGTGATGGATCTACTTCCTCCTATTACAAGTAATGTTTTGTTTTATAATAACTTTGACATATATTGCCTATCTTATAAATAAACATCAAGATTATCAAGCTTACACAATACCATGGCATGTGTATCAATTTTACACCAACTATTATCGTAGTCATTATAGATCTTAGCCAACCAATGACACATTGTATTACACAATCACTCAACTATCCAAAGAAATGGTTTTTGTCATAAGTGCAACACTGGAACATATGGTTACACAATCGCCCTACACCAACCGCACAACATAGTTGTCGTTAGCATGGCACTGGCTTATTGTGCTACCTAAGAACAACTTTGGCTTGGATACGTAGAACACTTTGCCATATGCTTAGCCAACACCGAGTTGTGGTATATTGCCAACATAGCTCTTAGGGGCACATGCCACCTATCCGTCGACATGGTTAATCAATGTTTTACTCTAGTCCATATGCCATGTATCAACTTGGCACCCGTCATTGTCGTTATAGAGCTTAGTAGCCAACTAATACCACACTACACTACAAAATCACTTGTCCGTCTAGCAAATGTTTTTTTGTCATAAAGCGAATTACCGGATCACCTAGTGACACAACCATACCACATCGACTACATGATGTATTTTGTCGTTAGCATGTCATTAGCTTATTTTGCTAGTTAGTAACTCTGTCTTAGATACATAGAACCATTAATGTCGTATGCTTATCAAACAGAAAGTTGTTGGGTCCATTGCTAGGTAATGTACCTCTCGGGGTACATGCCACTTATATGTCAACATACTTCTTAAAGTAGTGGTCTAGCACATCTACCATGCCGAGTATTGTTTCAATCATATTGCCATTTTCTAGAAAGTTAGGGCCATGGGTAGATGAAGAACAATTATCAATAGACGATATCAAAAGGTTAGTGTTAAAAAAAATGGTAATACTACAACTTCATTAAAAGACATCTACTAATATCTTTAAGATTTACGTGTAAAAAACACTAGAACTAAATCTTCACATTGGATTGGTCTCCATGATGGTGATAGATCTACTTCGCTCAATCAAAAATAAATAAAGTACTCCCTCCATTCAAATTATAAGTCGCTTTAACTTTTTGTGCACATGCAATGTCTAGATACGTATGTATTTGCATGTGCACAAAAAAGTTAAAGCGACTTATAATTTGGAATGGAGGGAGTATTAAGGATGTATAAAGTCAACTATTCAAACTTGATACCATTTTATTATAAGATATGTGTATTTCTAAGCTATATTTTTAAACAAATCTATCTATAATATTACCAAGCCTTCAAATTTGATATGCAAAAGTTATTTTATAGCCAAGTTTGAATAATTGACTTGACAACACAAACAAAACTTTTTTTTTATTCTTTCATGACCATTTAGAGAAGTATCTATATAAATGTCATTTATGCTATAAAAATCATGGTAATTATCAAGATTAGATGATACAACAGTCTTTGGCACCACCGCTATCATTGTCGTTATAGAGCTTTGCCAACTAATGCCACACTACACTACACAATAGCTTAGAAGTCCAACAAATGTTTGTTGTCATAAGATCATTGCTAGAACACCTAGGTACGCAACCAACCCACATAACTTACATAGTGTATTTGTTGTTACCATGACATTAGCTTATTGTGCTAGCTAATAACTTTATGTTAGGTATAAAGAGCCTTTGTCGTATGCTTATCTAACACCAAGATGTCTGATTCATTGCCATGCTACATAGCTCTCAGAGGCATATACCACATATCCATCGACATACTTCAAGTTGTACTCTAGCCCGTATACCATACTTAATTTTTTTTTGTTGGTACTATTTTTTATTTTTTAGTTAGCACCATTGGGCCAGCAAGCGGTTATTAGTAGATGACAATGAAAGTTTAGTGTCAACAATGCTACAACTACGTTAATAGGCTTCCACTATTAACTTTAAGATTGATTTGTGAAAAAAAACTAGAATAAATCTTCATATATTCTAGTGTATTGGTCTCCATGATGCTAATAGATCTACTTTCTCCAATCATAAATAAATTAAGTGTTAAGGATGATGTCTAAAGTCAACTATTCAAAATTGATAATATATCTATAAAATGTAAAAATGCATATTTCACTGCTATCTTTAAACAAATCTCTCTATATCACTACCAAGACCTCAAATCCTATGTACAAAAGTTATTTTGTAGCCAAGTTTAGAATAATTGACTTGACAACATAAAAAATTAACTTTTTTTTCATCTTTTAGGATAATATAGGGAATAATATAGGGAAGTATCTATAGAGCTTAGCCAACTAGTGCCACACTACACAACACAATCACTCATGTGCCTATCAAGTGGATTTTTTTGTAGGAAACGAGAGTAAATTAAAACACATTGACTACATACACATATATTGTTTATTTTCAAAATATGGTCATGACTATGGTGCTTAGACAATATACATTTTATTTCTTAGATAGAAGAGATTCTTCGCAAGATCATTTTATAGCATGCTGAATATACGTGGGTTTGTTATGTTTATCTTCTTTAGAAGTGATGAAAATGACCTTCGGTGTGGTAGAAAAGTTGGAGTTGTAGGGTGCATGACTTCAAATTTGGGTTCATACTATCAAAATATATGTATCTTATATTTGTCATTATGTAATAAAAAGTGTACAATTTGAGACGTGCATGTGCAATCAAAGTAGATATAATTTGCCACATATAGTTATTGTAGTGAATAAAATTTGTCCTCAAGTCATTACAACCATATCCGTCATCATAACAATTGTATCTTTAATTGGCACTAATAAATATCTGAAAAGTTAGAGGTTGCATCGAAGATGTTTGTTTTATTCCTCAATGGACATACTCTCGATAGTCCATGTTGTCAAAAAAAACAAAAACTCAAATAGTCCTAAAATATGTACAATCTAGTTCATAGTTGTGTTGTCCAATACACTTTACTCATTGAAATAGACCTTACAATGGATTTGTCAGAGAAGTACTAGTACGTAGATGTGGACTCTATAGTCTGTCACAGTGTTTGTTGGAGATTTTGTCACCTCCCAAAAAAAAAAGTTTAGAGGGTGTGACTCAGCTGCCATGCTTTTCAGATGGAAGGGGAAACAAACGGTGAAGAGAACACATCATCAACTCTATCTCTTTACTTTTTGTTACGCGATGACAAGAATCAGCTCAAAATCAGTTATCTATATTGTACTAGTAACCAAAATCTTCTCAACACCTGACAAGTAAATTTGTCATCAGCATACAATATGTTCAACAATATATATCTGGTAAAGTAGAACGACGTGCACTGTGTCCATTCACCAAAATAAAAACGATGACCCCGTTTGTTTGGTTAGAGGGACTTTTGGAGTTGAGACTAAAAAAAGTCTCTTTTAATCCCTATGAAACCAAATATGAGAGATTTTTTTAAGAACTTTTTACGAGTCTCAAGATCCTCGTTAAGAGTCTCTTTCTAATAAAAGTCTCTAAGACTATAAAAAAAAGTGCTAGAAGTACTCGAACCACTTGACCAAACAGGGCCGGTGTCTTGTACGCATCCGTGGTCGTGCACTCGAACTCGTTCACCATTCTCCACCGTGAGATCGTTCCATGGTAAGACCATGGTCCATGGTCACCGCAAAAATCCGTCTTGGTTGACACGTGGGCCCGAGTTGACGTGCGTCCATCGGATCCCGGCGTCCGATACGCGAGACTCCCCTGAGCACAGGACCCACCCAAGGATTTGGTGTGGGGCTGGTAGACCTGTGGGCTTGTCGTCTTGTGGTGCCCACCTCACCTGAGCATACATGCGCGGTAGCAAGTAGTACCCAGCAACGATACGTGTTGGGGGGCGTCGGGAGGAGCCGACGACGGTGGACGGGCGCGCGCGTGGCCGCGGCGTCATCCTGGGCTAGGCGGACTGGCGGTGGCGGCTGTGATCTGGTGAACGCGCGGCGCCGCCGTCCTAGCTCCACTAGATAAAAAAATGGAGGAAACACGATCACTTCCATTTTTTAGGGAAACACGGGCACTTTTATATGGTACAGTATAGGTACATTAGCGAAAAATATGGTATAAGTACATTGGTACTACTGACAAAGTACTGAAAAACACGGTCAAGCATGGACATTGCAGAGCCGATCGACTAGTCTAATCTGTTGGAACCGTCGCACACATCTCATCCGATCCAAACAGTTTACTAAGATTCCCGCTTAAATGCACGAGCCTACCCATGTGTAGGGCACTAGGACTCTCGTGCGCTATTCATTCGTTCCACCATTTTTTAAACTTGTTTCGGCTGTTGAGACAAATATTTGGGACCCTTCTTCTCTGTACGTATACGGCGGCACAGGCCGCTGCAAGCAATCGTGCGTAATGCTCCTACAGTGACAGTGACCGAGCAGGCTTCTGGTGGACCGCTGCCTCTGTAGTGCCAGTGGACGGTGGTGCTTCAGATTCAGCTTGACCAAGCAATGCAATGCCCCGAGACGACCAAAGAAAAAGGGGTAGAAAAATCCATAAAATAACTAGTCCGGACATAGTATTTCTAAGCTTTCTGCTTTCGTCCGTCCAGAGTTCAGAGTTGAGCGTTCAAAAAGACCATGGCTGTGCTGCCCGTGCATGTATTGCGGTTGTCTAATCCCGGTGTGCTTGCGTGGTTTCTTGAGAAAGCTCAAGGGAAAGCATATACACTTGTGCCAACGTTGGGACGACACAAGAAAAGCTAAAGATGAAAGCGGGCACAATACAATGTGACTGAATGATAGTTCCTTCTTGAGAAGGCAAAAAGGGATACATTACCGTGGTCGTGGTGGTATCAATACCATCATCAGCAGGTTTTTCTGATATCGACCACACCTCCTATCCGTGCCACTGCAGTCACCCCCACAGTAAGTCTAGTCTTTTGATAGGAAAAAGAAAAATGAATCTGTAAATGCTCCGGTGTCCGGCCGGTCGCAAGCCCCCAAACCCCAACAGCAAAAAAAATTTCTGATCCCAACGAGCATCACATCGCGAGCAGGCGAAAGCAGATTCCCCCGGCAGCGGCAGATCACCTCGCGCAGCGCAGGCGTCCTCCTTTATTTTCTCCTTCTCCGGCCGGCCATGTGGCCGAGGCCGACGCACGCATGCTGGCGCAGTGGCGAGCGAGGGACTCCCGCATTTTGATGCCGTCGCCGTCCAATCCTAAACACGGGCGGGCGCTGGCGCTGGCGCCGGGCACACCACGTACGGCCGGCTCCTCGGCGCGCGGGCGCGGTCCAAGTCCAAATGGCAAATCAGGCGCGTCAGTGCCGGGTACGGACGTCGTCGGGTTCCACGGGCGTCGTCGGGTGGGCGGGCGTTGCCATGCCAATGCAACCGGGGCTGCCAGAGCGGCACAGGTGGTGCATCGTGCATGCATGCGACGCAAGCAGCAAGCGTAAAGGGTCCAGGCTGCGCTGCGTGCATGCCACGGTCGCAACTTTTGATGCGCCGTCCTGCTGGCTCGGGCTATAGCCTTCCCTGCTGCTCGGGCTAGAGCCTATGGCATGGTAGCCTGTAGCCCACTGTGCCGAGCTTTGACCTCCAGTGGCTTGGTATGGTATCGCAGTCCCTCCTCCCGCTGCTACCAACTGCTGTAGCCACCCGGCGTTTAGCGCTACGGATCGATCGATCGGATGGGATCACGATTCACGATCGACTTGTTGTTTCTAGTAGTACCTGATGAGTTGATGAGTGCTGGACCGGGCTAGTGCAGATGTGCATCGACGCGTCAGGCATTGCCCCTGCTGGCCGTGTGTTTCTTCTCTCTGGTTTCGCGCTCGATGCGGCGCCAAAGGGAACGGGGTGGATCGGGGCGAAAACGACTAGACGTCGCGCGGTGGTGGAGGCGCGTGCGTGTTTCTGGAGCGAGCGGACAAATCGAGGTTTTTCACCCGATGAGAAAGCCGCGCCGCGCGACGCCGAGCAAATCTTTGGGAAAGGGAGGCGTGGAGCCTGGAGGTTGCCCGAGCCGGGTGGGAAGGGATGGGTCGCGTTGCGTTGGTGCGGCTGCCGGGTGGGGTTGGTAGTGGTCTGGTCTGGTCACTGCTGGTCTGCTGGGGACGAGGATCACGTTGCCAGCCTTTGGGAAAAGGCCACTCGAGTCCAGTCCAGTTCAGTCGAGTCGAGTCGTGTTGGCTCGCTCCGAGTCGGACTGTTAACACGAGCGTGACTGATTGAGTCCTCCCGAGCCCACACAGCGCGAGTGCGACTGCTCTCGGGCCGCCGGTCAAGACCGGCCACGTTGCGGCGCCCACCGGCGTCCCCGCCGCGGTGATGACACGCACGAGCACGAACACAGGCTCCTCGATCGATCGGGTCCGCAAGCACGCGCGTATGTGCATCTTTTCCTGCGGCCGAGAGCGAGGCTTGGCTTGCTGCCCCCGGCCCTTTTTGGCGTCGGCCAATCGATGCACGCACGCTAGGTGATCCTCGCCGCCGTACTGCCGGGGATCAGCTGCGATTCACAATCCTCCCGCCGCGCTCCTGAGATCGCGCTGCAGCCTTTCGAGTGAGCGAGCCCTTTGTTAATGAACACGGCAAGCAGCGAGGCACCTGATGTGCTTCAAGTACTGATCCTTTATTCGCGTGTGCGTGTGTTTTTCATCTTTCTATTCTTATTAATGACTTTGCTCTGTGAACCTCTGGCACGGACGTCAAATCGGTCGCGCCATTTTGAGGGGTTTCCTACGCTACGTGACGAGCGGTCTATCGTTGATGCAGCATTGACCGTCTCAGGCGAACCGCACGGGCCCTGACAACCAAAGTTGCTTGCTGCCTGCGCACCAGCGGCCGTGTCGCTCGCTTGCTTTTGGCATCGCATCGCTCACTTAATTACGCTCCGATTCGATCTTTCCCTTTCCTCGATCTGGCAAGTAAATTAAAGCACCGCAGGCAGGCCTCGTACACGCGTGCTTCAAAAGAGGGAAGCTCCGGCCCGGTCGTATCGCTGCAAACATTAGTACCCGAGCCGTCAAGGCGAGCGTGCATGCATGCAGCCGACTGGCCCGTGTGCACTCGCGGTCGACCTACTACTACGCAGCATCAGCGACGCGCAGCTTCTTTTTCATCGAGACGTGTATCAGTGTAGTATGTGGCCCTGCCTTTGCCACTCGCAGCGTCGGCCATGTCTCATGTGACAAAGCTGGGCACACCGGTCGGCACTTGCGCGGCACAGGCAGCGTAGCAAGGGAGCGACAGGCAGTGTGCAGTGGCGTTGGCATGGCATGGCGCGCCAGTGTCGAGCTCACCCGTGCTGAGGTCTCCACTGCCCGGAAAAGCTTCTGGGACCATGTACTATTGGAGACAGTTCTAGCTCAGCGATGGATGCTTAATTCGGTATGTACCTGCTGGCCTATACAAGCATGCGACTACTTGTGCAGATATTTGGTTGGAAGTCCTAGTGTATAATGCCCAATTGCCCATGCATAAGAGGGAAATGGAGAAACCAGTAGGTAGGTGTTTTGCCTATCCATCTCTGGATCATTCGACAATCGGAACCAACTCTAGCATGAGAATTGACCAAAACATGGGGGCACATACGAAAATGCAAAAGGAAACAAACTTTCTAGCGAACAGAACCAATGGCTAGATTACAAACAGGCAGGGCGCCAGGCCATACAGAGATCAATGACAGGAACACCACGCTCCACTTCCATAACAGCACGACTGCACGAGGATTTCATTGGGGACAAGGGGGAGATTTCTGTGTGATGTTTCAATGTGGAAGCCTGGCAATGTAAGCACAGGATATGTCACCAAAGAAAACATCATCATTATAGAGTACCTATAACGATTCAGGTATATAGAAGTAATCACATGAATAACGGATCTACCTTTCAGAGTCGTCACAAATGTTACATGAAACAGCCAAAAAGAATATATAAGATACACCAAACACGTACGGTGCTAGGACACTAGTTTCAAGCTATTTTACAAAGTCATACTCCATTCTAACATGGGATTCCTGAATTGTCCTCGTCAAAATGTACTATCGGGCACACTGCATTACAATGAGACATGGCCGACGCTGCACACTGACTGCCCTCCCATTACACCATCACCAGACATGACTCAGATGGTCGCTGTGGCAGTGTGGGGTCAGCAGACAAGAAAACTTCCATATGGAGGAACTGTTTACCATGAAGTGAACCAATGCCACGGGAAAAATATTACAAATAGAGAACTTTGTTCAAGTTAATTGACGTGTTATGTCTTGTAACTGTGTATGGAGGTCTATGAAGAAACAATGCCTTTGGAAACTGTGGTACAAAAGAATGGGTCAACCTGACAAAAAAAAGTGGGATAATATCAAGAGAAGTTAGAACAGTCAATCCGTTTAGTTTAGAGGATAAGCACATACCTTGGATGAATAGTGGTTAAAAGACAACATGCACAGATGTGGGCAAGATGCATCAATCAATCGGATGCTTGTCTGTTTGCCTAGTGGTGTATTGGGCAGAAATCAGAAGCAAGGACAGGAACGCACTAGCCACAAATATAGCATCAAACCAGCGGTGGTAGAAGTCAAATTGGATATCACCGCCCAAAACATCAGTAATGATCACCCTGAGCACAGATGCATTCACAAACATATATTATATTGATGGAACTTGATCATGATTGAAATTTCCAAACCTTATGAAACATAAAAAGACATCAAAAGAAGCATAACATCATTTCATTCAACAAGGTTGTTCACAAGGGACCCAGAAAGCCAGATCCCCTTTATTTGTGACATCAATTGTTAAATTGACATATTCACTGTTCTTTTTCTTTAAGTCTCATATAAACCATCACATCTTAAATATTGTCCCCTTTTACTGGATTTTTAAAAAGGATAGTGCAGGATCATTACTGAAAATATAATAGCAAAAATCAAGTTAAACTAAGCAGCGTGTTCAGTTATGGAATACCTATATTCATTAGCCAGGCTTTTCTTATGAGAAGAATGGAAGATATGAAGTACATGCCCATGATCTCTGATAGGAAAAGGACAACATTGGTTGTCGACCCACTCCCAACTCTAGAAACGGCGAAGAAGAACTGCACATAAAATGAGACATGACAGATCAAGTTTAGAGTTATTAGATTCTTAATAGTTAATACAAAAGAAATCCAGACCACAGATCAATGGAAAGCACCACAAACTCATATACAAAATAGATGTATCATCCATGAATAAATAACACTCACCTTCATAACATTTGCCAAGAAACCTCGAACAGATATGACAACCAGCATCCCAATGAACATCAAAGATATGTACTGCAAGTACAACGCAGAAGCAGGACAAAGGTCGGAATCTCAAGAAATATACAACTAGAAGAGGATAGTGATGAAAAAAACAAGACAACCTAATAGGCTAATGTTACATTTAAGGCAACGAGGCATCCACATTCTATTTATGTAGAGTACACAACATAGAGGCAATTTTCAGATTCATTTTGCAATTATTTCAGCTATGATATATTTACCTGAGATAACAGTGCAACATCAATGCCAATGTCAAAATGTCTCAGGAAAATCGTTATTGTCATTGTTACAGGATCAACCGAGCCTGACTGGAAGAAAGAAAATGTAGGGAAAACAATTAAAATGTCTGTGGATTTAAAAATATCAAGCAAATGCATTTAGATCCACAAAGGCTGAGAAGTTTGTACCTCCTTGAAGACTACACTCTGCAATGACTGCAAAATGATAAAAAAAAAAAAAAAAGTAATATATATAAGGGTAAATCACAAGTGGAACATGTGAATCGAAGACTGAAAACAAAGTTCCGTAAAAATAATCTTTGCAGCAACATGGTTAAGCTATATAAAACTGTTGCAAAACGAGGTGATTAAACATAAATTTATAATTATGTCCATCAAGTCCAGCGTTTTCTGTGTGACTGATGGGCTTATGGTACATGAAATGAGATGATTTGGTGATGCGCAAATAAACAATATATCCAAGATGTATCAATTTGGAGTAATACCTTGAGCATCTTATAAACACAATACACCGACAAAGCGTATCCAAGTAGATTCTGAAGATGCCCTCTCCACGTTCGAGAATACGCAGCAGCTATCTGCAAGGCAATTGCAGGAGAGCTCAGAAACAGCTAATACTTAGCCTAAGAAAGATCCACTGCAAACAAACATGCCCAATAGTCACTGCTGTTAAATGACATGCAAGATGAAATTGCAAAGGACTGGGATGCAACAAAAGTGATGCAAAGTGTGGGTGTGGGACTGTGGGAGACAAAAAAAAAAAAAAGTAGTTAATATCACAAAAACAAACCTGTTTGTGTCTAACAACAAAGGAACTACAACTTCTAGGATCACTACACAGTACACAGTACTACAACTGCTTACTCAGTTTCACAATCCTACAACATTAAACATTTGTCCACATGGGAGCCACACAAGTTGGCATAGGTCCCCACATGCTAAATGTTGTAGTTGCTTGAAACAGGTGCCTCAGTTAGTTTTAGTTTTGTGACACTGATACCTGAAGTCATAGTTCCTTGCACATAGTTGTAGTTTTGTGAAATTAACTCAAAAGATAAAGTCTAGTGAAATTTGTGGGAGATCAAGAGCTATGGAAAAACAAATGTTCATCTACAAGACTATATAGGGCAAAACACAAGGAAAAAACTGAGACAATTGCCTTGTTAGAACATTTATTATGTTATTTTTCTAAGATTTTATGGCATAGAGTATGGACCATCACCATCACTGAATACTTATTAATGGCGTCAATATGACTATCATACGAGGATTACAGCTACCAGAAGATTTGTAAGTTATTAGGATGAACAACAACGTTGAGAAAGTAGAGGGGTGTATCCAACTAACTAGTACAAAATGTTACCAGTGATAATTAGATATCATGTGTGGCACGCAAAAAAATACCTTAGCCTGACGGAGTTCATATATCTCAAGGAACAGCAGTTTGGAAAGCTCTTCCAGTGCCTGGACTTCTGCTTCTAAGTTTTTTATATCTTCAAGATAGAACTGGGAATCAATGCTTATCACCAGCAAAGAAACATGTAAACCAAACAAAAGCAGCAGACAAGGATTCAAGTATACCCTGCTCAGTTTGATCTTCCTGCACAGATCTGACAACTGTTCCCACTATACGCTTCAGAAACGATCTGGCCTTTAGCTTCTGCAAGTAAACGTTCTTTATTTGCTCATGCTGTACATGGTATGCATCATACAACAAAAGAATTTGCCACTTGCAAGATGCAACCCCAGTGTTGTAACTTATTCCATTTCGGGTTAGATGGAACAACCTATTACCCCTTTGATTCCAATACATGACCACATACCAAAACATGGCAATATCATGTAGTCAAATCTTTTGAGTTTTAATATTTTTCACCTAGTGCATATTTCCGTGTGAAACCAATGTGAAGACGGGATTATTTTCTCTGAAAACATAAGGCAGGGACTAGTAAATTAAGTACCTCCTCTGATCCTTGAATCCTCTCCATCTCCATCTGGGACAAAATAATTTTCTTCTTCTTAGCAGTACATGTCTCCATGGATTGCATCAGCTGGCGTTCCAAGGTTTTGATGTCTGTTTCATCAATTTCCCTGCAAATCATGATAGTTAAAATGACCATCGTAAAGATGTAGATCAAAGTTAGTTGTCAGAAATGAAAATACAATATTGATGAGATAAGCTCCAAACCTGATGAAGAGCGACAGATAACTGTATGGCAGATTGACAGCACCAAAACCAGAAAGAACAGCCATGACACTCACTCCAATCACCCCAATCCTACTGACCAACTGCGGCATGGTAAAAAAACCTGCACAACGAACATGATGTCAAACACTATGACGCAACTAAGTATGAATTGAGCAATATCCTAAGCTGTACTACTTAGTACAATCAATAGTTTGCAACGTCAACAGACCCTTCTCCGGTGAAGGCATGGGGAAGTGAATCCCCATGCGCCAAAACCCGTATAGGAAGACGAGCAGAAAGAGCGCCGCAACAAGCCACGACCGCTCCCTCCTCACCCCTGCAGTCAACAACCGCTGAGCCGATCACGACAGCCGCACACCCCACAGAGGGGGATAGAGAAATGAAGCAATGGGAGACTGATTGGAACCTGAGTTACGGAGCAGAAGATAGCAGTGGTAGTAAGGGAGTACGAAGACGAGGAGGAGGATGAGGCAGAAGAGGTCGAGGTGCCAGTTGAGGAAGCGCGCGTGCTTGGAGAGGACCGGTAGGATCTCGAAGAGGACGAGCTCGAAGAGGTTGCAGGAGAAGGCGAAGACGAGGCCGAAGAGGATCTGCACCAGCACCCGCCGCTCCTCGTACTCCTTGTACAGCCGCCGGTTGAGGAACCACAGCCCCGCCCAGCCCAGCCCCACCAGCGACGAGCCGACGACGGCGCCCTCGTAAACCACTGTGCCCCACCCCATCCCTCCTTGCTGTATTCCCCGCGCGCTGCGGCCTCCCAGTGCGTAGCCGCGACGGTGGCCGGCGAGGGAGCTTCGTCCGAGTCGGATCTCGTGGGAAATTGGGGGAGGAGGCGTCCGCGAGACTGCCGGTGGCGTCTCCCCACCGGGGAAGTCGGGAACTCCCCGCCGCGGTGATGCGCCGTTCGTGGGCCGGGCTAGATTTTTAGGCCTGATGGCTGATTGGTGGCACTGCAAGGCCGTTGCGTGCGTACGCCTTCTCAACGTTTTCTTGGGCTGGCATCGTGGGCCGTGCTCGGCTTTTCTGTTGGAAATTGGTGACTCGGTGTGGACGAGCTCAAGCAATGCATGATGACTTTCTTGTGGTCCTGCGGCCGTGTTGTGTCGATCTCCGAGGGTCAGTGGGCCAGCTGAGCCCGGCCCCGTTGATCTTCACGTGGACTTGTTGTCGTGGACACTGTCCGTACACCGGATCGAGACCACCACAGCACTGCCATGCCGCAAGACGCAACGACTTGGCTTTTCTCGCTTGTCGCCAACGGCCGCTACGACATCATTTCATTTCTTTCATCCCCGTCTCCCAGCCAGCCAGATCCAGACTACACTACACCGAGCGCGCGATCGGCCATCAGCAACCCACGCAGGCGACACAAGGCAGCGGCTCGAAGCAATCTGGATGGATGGCTCGTCATGGATAGATCGCACGCTCCATCAAACCAGGGGACCGTTGGTGCTTTCTAGTCACCACCACCAACCAAAAAGTCCGACGACCTAACTCCGTCCAATGACACCAGGCATGCCACTGTCACCGACGACGACGTGCCCTCCCCTCGTGAGACGATCCCAGCACGCCCGCACTAGCCAGGGGCCTAGGCGTCGGTCGTGCCTTTGCCGGGAGAGACGCGAGAGACCACACCGTCCGGCTCGCTCCATCGGTCACATGCGTCGGCACCGTGTGGCCACGCTGATCCGCGATTCCACCCCAAAGGCGTCAGTGTCAAGGACGGGACCCGATACAACACGTGACGCGATTCGCACCCTCACCCGCCGTGCCATCGTAGTACAGTGGTGGCACTGCCTTGTTTCAATTCTCAACTGTCCTGCGTTTGCTGCTCCCTGGATCAGCGAACGAACTAGTGCGTGCAAGGACCCACGTCCGGGGGGGGTTACAGCCTGTTCGGCCACCAACTCTGGAAGCTTTGCGACAGACAGATCCAGCGTGACTCACTGCGCTTTTCTCCTCCGAACCAACACCCACGAGTTGGACCTGACGGGGTGCCCATGAGCTTGGCCTATGCATCATGTTCCCTTCCGCCTCAACACGTCAAAGCGATCGTCGAAAAAGAAGCATGGCGGTGGAGTTTGCCCATAACCACAAGCAACAAGCAACGCAGGCTGGCAGCAGATTAAAAGTTGCCATGTCACGTTTCTTCGTCAAACTTAAGCCAACCGAGAGGGACCGCCAAGTTTTGTTTCATATTTCCTGGTGAGTTATTTGCATGCTCTCCACGGTAATGTGAAGTACAGGGAACATCTTTCAATTACTACTGATTCATGCAGCGATAAATCTCTCATGCAGTGGAGCCAGAGAGATATGGACAGAGACATTGGGCACACAGAAGCAACTAGCAAGAAACGGAGCTTTCATCAAATTGAAAAAGGTCAAATAAACAACCATGCCACGCAGACCATCCACTTCATACAATTCCAAACGGGTAAAGAGTGTAAGATGAAAGAAATAACATTACATAAGCATATTGTTCGAAAGTTTAGGAGCGTGATAGACTGATAGTAGTAGTGAACTAGTATTTGTTGACGCCTCTTGATACGATGAGGTCAGGACCAAAGAGTCGTCAGCTCTGGGATCCACATGGTACTTGTTCATCTGCAAGGCCGTGCTAAATTTTAGAATGTTCGCAGAACGAAAGCGTCAAACCTGAAAAGGAACTGTGCTTACCTTGACGGTATTCCACTGGGCGATCTGGAGCTGGTGTTGGAGAAGTCAGAGGTCGCCATGGGAATGGAGATGGAGAGCTGGGTGGCCGAGAAGCCAAGGCTGTTGTCCTCAGCCAGCTCTGGCCACGAGTCCCTTGACTTGGGCCACTCGTCGAAGAAAGGGCGCAGCGTCTGGTTCTCCTGCTTGGCGGTGACAAAGTCGCTACCGAAGAAAGAGAGAGGCTCCCTCTGGGTCTTGGGCAGTGAGGCAATGGTGCTCTCATCCAGACCACTCAGCGTGCCGAACATAGGGTAGCTTGTGGCATGAAATGTGGTGGTTTGGGATGGCAACAGGCGCCATGAGTTGTCCATTGAGGTATCCATGCCGCCGGACAAGAGCTGGTTGTGATCATCCGACAGAGATTTCACCCCATATGCAGAGTACCTGGATTTCAGATGGCACAAGGAAATATCAGCAGAGTGAACACGTCAGTCTAGAGATCAACAAGGTCCACAAGCAAATGGACAAACCATGTTCAATTTACTGAAATGGTAGCATTATTGGTTGTGCTATTGTATAGCAGGAATTCTCTCAAAAGCATGCAGCAATTCATGACAAAAGATAGAGAAACAACAGTGGGAAGACCAATCATGTAAGCAAACACAAAGATCATGTGCCCTGCAGGTAACCCTACAATGACAGAGCTTTGGGTAAAGCAGTGTAAATTTCCAAAGTGCCGAGGGGTGCACAAAAGCTTCAGCGTGGGCGTGTAAAAGGAGACGGGGATACTATCGATCTATCATGCCTAGCCTTTTCAGATTTATTAGGTTCCAGGCACATGGATGAGACGTTTCCCGGTAGGAAAGCGAAAAAAACACTCCAGTGAGCAGTTCTGCCGTTATTTCCAGTCCGACAACGAGCATGCAGCGCAAGGAGAAAAACAACAACATTCCGCAGAAGAAGAATAAATGTGGAGGTCTAGTACGACAGAGATGCAGGCACTAGTTCTGAACATAGAGCCCAGATGTGTTTCATCATCACGATCTAGTGAAGGATGGAACACCAGAAAGCGTCATCTTCTCAGGATGAAATCAGGTCCCAGAAAGCATGACCACTTGCCCAGATCAAAGGAAGCAGAGGGCTAAGCAGAGATATCACTGATGACAGAGGCAGTCCCAAGTGCAGAGGCAGAGATTTTTCAGTTCCATTGCTACATTCTTGTCTGATGACAGATCTCAGATAGAAAGGGCACATAATAAAAAGTGCTTCTGGTGGTGCTGAGTGGTGTCTACTAGTGTCTGTAATACTGAATGCAAAGCATAGAAGCAATATAGCACAATGATGAAACACTGCAACAGATTAGCAGGGCATTTCATCATCCAACGGATGCCATGACCCATCTGACACCGATCAGGGAGCTACTCCTAACTAACAGCATGTATACTAGTACTAAACAGTTGAATATGTGACAGAGGTTGATGAAACTGACCTGAGATCTTTGCTCCCTCCACCAGCAGCAGTCGCGTAAGCAGTGGCACTGTCCATGTGCAGCTGAGAGGTGGGCCCCATGCCGAACGTGCCACCGCCGCCACCACCTACCCCGTCGCCACCGTTGCCGGCGAGGATGGACGGGTACAGCGAGTGGTTCTGGAAGCCAGCGGCGGCGGGCGCTGGCGGCGGCTGCTGCTGCTGCTGGGCGTGCGTCGATGGCACGAGCGGCGCTTCCACAGGCTTTCTTGAACGGCTGCGGCCGCGGTGCATGTGGCGCTCGCAGTACTTGGAGTCCGGCGCGGCCTCCTTGGCGCACCGCCACTTCTTGCCGTCCGTACGCTTGCACCGCCCGGGCTCCGGGTCCACCTTCTTGCCGAAGTAGGGCCTCACATACGCAACTGCAAGGAAACCACACACGCAAAGAGGGGAAGTGAGCCAATGGCTATGGCCTGGGACGATGCGCATACATCTATCTGTACGTGCGTACGAACACGTTTTGTGTCGGTGCGTATTTGGAGGCCGAGGAGCAATACCGGAATGGGCTCTTTTCCGATCAGACGAAAGAACCAAAAATGAAACGCCTCCCATCTTTGCTCGTCCAATCCAATCAGACGAAAGAATCAAACAGGAAACGCGTCCAATCTTCGCCAGAAGATAAATCACAGAGCAAGTAGTAGATCTACCGACTACCAAGTCATTTCTTTACGTTTTATTTACCCGCAAGAAAGCAGATGGAAGGGAAATGGTTGGAACTATGTTTTGGGGGTCCATTAGGTGCCAGTGCAGATGGCTAAACCGCAGCAGGCACAGCAGTGGGAGCGTGGTTAGGCTCCCAACAACCAGACAGGAATAATCCCCAAGAAAAAGGACCAATCATCAATAAACTAACCACCGCTTTTGGCCGGAGCCAAGACTAGCATCTGATCTAATCACATCGATGGAACCAATAAAAAAAAACTCCATTAGAACATGAGGCAAAAGCTAGAGCCGATCGAGAGCAAATCTTGAACTCCTACGGATTAAAAAAAACCGCTACTCCTAGCCTTTTGGGACCGAATCCAGGACGTACTACGAGATTAACAAATGACCGGAGGCGATTAAGAAACGGACGGGGAGGACACCTGAATCCCCTCGATCCGAATAAACAACCAGATCACTGCATGGACGACGACGCCGTGGTTGTGCAATGCAAAAGCGTTAAGCGCGCGTGGGAAGGGCCGTTGCTTACGGGCGGGATGGTCGTAGACGAAGCCTCGGCGTAGGGGGAGGAGGAGGTCCGGCGGGACGGGAACGCCGGCGACGAGGTACTTGTATATGAGCGCCTGGTGCTCCAGCTCCTCGTACTGCGCCGCCGTGAAGAGCGCCGGCCTCGACGCCCACCTGCCGCTCATCGTCTGCTGCTGCTGCTGCTGCTGCGCGGCGTCCACCCCGACTCTGCAAGGCAAAGAAAAAGCTCGCCGCATTAGATACCTGGAGTGGCATCCCGCCGGGTGGCATAAAGCACCACGCGAAGAAGAAGAGGGGGGTTTCTTGGAAGGGAGAAGGAGAAGAAGGATGGAGACGGCGGCGCTGCTTACGCGGAGAGAGGGGCGGCGCGGCAGAAGGGGATGAGCGAGGAGCTGCGGTGGTCGGCTGCCGGAGACAAGGAGGCAAAGGGCATCGCCATATATGCTTCCACAGCCTCTCTCTCTCTGGCTCTGCCGGGCGCTGCTTCGTTCGCAGGCCAGGCCTCTCTTTAATGTGCCGTGCTTTTGCCTTTTACCTGGCTGGCTCTGTCTCTTTCCCTGTGTCTCGCTCGCTCTGCCGCTGTGCCTACGCCGAGCGAGCAGGGCAGGACGGCTGCTGTGCCTGTGCGTGCTACCACTCGCTACCTGATCCTGATGAGGAGAGGGCGGGGCGGGGCGAGGTGAGGAACGGACGGGGCAAAGGGTGGCTAGCCTTATAGGCGACCGCAGCACAGCACAGGGAAGGAGGGCGGTGGGATGAGGCCGACACGGGAGGGTTCCAGCTAAGGACAAGCACCTGCCGGCAGCCCTGTGCTGCTGCGTCTCCCTCCCTCCCTCCGCCCTCTCTCACTTCACAGCGATGATATTTCTCGGGCCCGCCCCCCCCCCCCTCTCTCCACATGCACACCGGGTCCCACTGCTCGGTTTGGCTCTGTTCACGGTCGTCTTGGGTTGCGGGCTACGTACAGTACTAGCCTTTCTCTCTTCGGTTTTTGTTGTGCGCAAGGGGAGCGAGCGAGAGGGGGTGGGGCGCGGCGGCACGGACACACGCAGCCAGGAGGCCCAGGATGCGTTTGGTTCCGCGGGTGGGTGTCGTTGCGGAGCAAACCCCAAACCCTAGCGTTTTCTCTGATTCCCTCGGTAGCCGGTAGGTTTCACACGGCCTACGAAGGTCACACACATACAACCTCGCAGTCGCAGGGTCATCCTACCAGATACTACAGCCATACTCATACCAACTGACCGCATAGTTAATGCTGTAGGAGGAAGTAGGTAAGCACAAAGCACGTCTGAACATGCCGAGAAAGTTTGAAGTTTCAACTTCACGCTACGGTTAATTAACAGCTAGGGGTACACGAGCGACCATGAAAACACTACTACAGCGCGGTAAATTTCAACAGATCGGCAAACAAAAGCCAAAGCGACGCGTACGTACGAGCAGTTCACGTGCCCGCAGAGCACCAGTCTCGCCACCGGCAACCGTACGTACGAGCCGTTCACGTCGTCGATTCAGGCGAGGCGCACCACGACGACGACGAGTCCTTAACCGCCGAACGTTTTTTTGCTTCGCATGCAGCGCAGGGCTTGGCCCGCCGGACAGATCCATGCGACAGGGGTACGCGCAGGTGTGGCGCCAGAGCAGCCGCTGACACAGGCAGACACAGGCAGCAGCGCAATCTGGCCGTTGCCTTTAACGGCTTGCGCACCGCGCCCGCCCGGGGTAAAAGCTATCGCAGCCTTTTCCATCACACAGCCACACCCTCATAATATGGATGATCGTGGCTCATCGAAGTTGAACATGTCTCGCTCGCCCATGTCGCCCTGCCGCGTGTTCCGTCTTATCGTCTTCTGCTCTTCTTCTTCTTTCTCTTTGAAGAACCCTGTGTGCGAGTCGCAGAGAGCATAGGAGAGGAGAGTCCACGACGGGCTGTGTCATGTGTGATCCAGATCCAAAAACAAGTTGTTCCGGTAGGCCATTTCTAGGTGCTGCGAGCCTCGTAGCAACTTCGTCGTGTCAAATCCGTCTCGAAGCTGGCATTCATCAAGCCAAGCCGGCCTCCTCAGGCGGCAGGCATTCACTAACAAGTCAGACAGCAAGGAGTGATGGCGTGATGGACGCATCATACTCCTACCAGGCTGCGCGCGCGTATGCATGCACCGGCCGGCAGCACCGCGCAGCAACTTCTCGTTACAGACTTCCAGGTACTGTGCAATACGTGACATCTGACATGCATGTTACTGCATGCACGTAGAGTATCGGTCGCAGCATCAGGTAGATACCGTAGCCTGAGTGCCTGACTGGAACCAAAACAACAGTACCGTAGCCCAGATTGACCACAAGTCAAACGCAAAAAGAAAATATAAAAGCTGCAACGAAACTGCTAGCCTGCTACAGTACTCCGGTGCTAGTATAACTTTTACAGGGGACCTATACATACTACTCCGTACTCTAGCAGTCTACAAATGAATGCAGGCATGCATATACACATCTGGACCGCAGCAGCTACAAAAAGATCCGCAACACAGGCGGCTAAGATCGAAAAAGAGCAGATAGTGAGTTTTCTCAAGAGAAAGAAAAAAAAAAAAGAAGATAGATGATGTACCCCAGCACGTATCGCATCCATTAATAAGATAAACATTAGGGGTCGAGGATTAGCATGGTCCAGTGAGCCCCATGGCCTACCTCATCGATGGGGGTCAGGTCATGGTTCGTGGTACGCTGGTCATCAGGGCACCTGTACGCGACGGGGCCTCCTGCGCTGCCGCGGCGTGTATCCCGCGTCCACGACCATGTGGGGCGCGCGTAGAGGTGTTGGCCGCTGGTTGGGCATCGCAGGACAGCTGGCACACGTGATGGACCGGGAGGAGGAGGCAAGCTATGCTTCCCCTCCAGGCTCCAGCTGCGGACAAAGCAGCCGGGCGCCGCCGCTAGGGGCCCCGCTCCCGCCGTTCCGCGCGCTGCTCGGTTCGTGCTCGTTCGATCGTAGTCGTAGCAACTGTAAATTTCGGGGGTTTTGCTGATCCCTTCCTTCATTTCGGTGGTTTACGTTTTCTTAGTTTATAAGTGAAGATGGGCGAGTTTTTTTACCGCTTTCATTAGCGTGCCTTTATGGCATCACGTGAGGATTCAATAGTTGCGAAGAGAAAAGACCAAGCAGTGGATCTAAAAGCAATCGAAGCACACTCCTAGTCCTATCCCATCCAACCTATCCTGTACTACTAGGAGCTAGCGCACCGCGTTGCTTTCTCACTGCATGAGCGCCGAGAGCGACTCTACGTTCGGGGCATGCGTACCACCTTGTTGACTTGTAGGACAAGCGAGAGCGTTGCATCAATTTGATGAGGCCCGATTTTCCATAGACAGTTGGCAGGTTAAATTGTGGCTACTGTGTGACGAGACGGAATAACTTTGGCGTTGCGGCATCAACCGTTTTGACGTCGTGGTCCAGCTGTGTTCTCACCCGCCGGGGGTGGAATGGGGGCCGGGCAGCCAAGCCAGCGCCCATAGGCCGCAGCCCTGCACTGCACAGTGCAGTCACCCCACGTAGGCCCAACGACGGTGTCCTTCTCGAAAACTGTGCAGATGTATTGACCGCCTTGACTTCTCGTGTGGCAACTCCCTCCAGTGGTCCTGCTCCTGCCTTTCACGGTCCGATCAATCCACATGGACCAGATCAACGACATCGACATGCTGTCGTGGTAGTACGAGTAACAAGTTATTACCGCGGTCTTCCCGTACAAACCCCAACCCTATCCCGCGCCGCCCAACACACTGGCATGCTGCGAGCACTGCCAGCAAGCGGCCCGGCCCGGCCGGCCGCCGTCAATGCCACGCTCCCCACACCCAAACTGGGCAAGGTCGGTCCACAGCTCACCTAGTCATGCACGCTGAGAACCTCCATGCGTCAACGTCGGGCAGGAGCCTGGGTCTGCGCCTGCGTCTCGAGCACGAGCACGACAAGACTCGAGCTAGCTGCGGCGCGGTGGTTATATCACGTCATGGAATTCACGGTGGTTGGCCTGCCCGTGCGGCGCGGCGCGGCGGAGCGAAAACAACGCCTCCGCGGCCGCCAATAATGCGAGACACCAGTCACACACACAGCCAGCAGCACGCCAGCCCGGCAGGCGGCGTCACTTTGGCGAGCGAGTGGTGCGCGCCCGTGGGGTGCTGCCGGTGGGTGGGTGCGGGATGGCTGAGATGCGGCGCGGGCCACCCCATCACGTGACGCGGGCTAAAAGCCGAGGAGGGTCGGGTTGGGTGGGTGATTGGTTGGTTGGTGCCGGGTTACTTCTCGTCTGGTAGTAGGAGGGAGCAGCGGCCAGCCGGCGGACTGGACGGGCTGGGTGGGCCTTGCCGCCGGCGTTGAGGGATCGCGTGGAGGCTGGTGCGCATGTCCCCGTCCGGCCCCGCGCGCACGTCGTACAGCGTACGTCGCTGCTGCTCTCGCGCCGACAGGCCGGTTGGATCCAAGTACCGGCGGGTCAAGAAATCTCTGCGGTTAGGTTCATGATAAAGGACTGATAAGAGTAGGGCCTCGTTTAGATGTTAAAACTTTAGTAAAGTAACTCCTTAAACTCCCCAGAAGACTCCTCAGAAGACTTTCGTTTGTTTGTGGTAAATATTATCCAACCATGGGGTAACTAGGCTCAAAAGAATCGCCTCGTAATGTACATCTAAACCGTAGTAATTAGTTATTTTTTTACCTACATTTCATACTCCGAACATACGTCTTTTGGTGTATTTAATGTGATGTGATGGAGAGAGAGTGAAAAAAGAGTTAGAAACTTTAGCCAACTAAACGAGGCCCAGATCTGATGCATCATTTGCACATGGATCACACTGAAATTCGTAAAAGTAATACTCCAGGATAACAAAACGTGGAAAAGGTACACTGATTACCTCTACCCAAGTTTTTAGGACCGGACCGGAGATTGAACCGGTGATGCCGTCGGTTCATTTGGTTCACTGGTCCAACCGTTTAGAACCGGTTGAACCGCCGGTTCAATTATTTTTGGACCAGGTTAATCGAACCGGTCACAAATACATTGAACCGGTATATATATATGCTATAATTTAATAATTGGTAAATGCTAAACAACACAATTTTATTAAACAACCATAAATTTCATACATATACAAATACATATACAAAATGACTTGTTCTTAAATTCAAAATATACAAGCCCCACAAGTTTTAATGCTCTGAAGTTGTTTTATAAGATATATAAAAACATATGAAAAGAATGCATGGAGGCTGGAGCACTTATGAATTGGTGGAAAAAGACTTAAATAGTAATTTAAATATTTACCATTGCAAAACAATTTAAATGTTAGATAAAGTGTACATCTGTGAAGAGCTCATTGAGATAATTAAAACTCATATATTATTTGTCTAAATTAAAGCTGGGACGACAAATATATAAACTTTTGAAATTTGTTCGGCATGCGTTAACTGAGCGAGCGTGTTTATCAAAAAAAACAAAAAAGCTGTACAAATGTGAACCACCACGTAACAGCCAGGCGGCCAGGCGGGGCCTACGCTTGCACCCGTCCTCAAACATGCATTCGCTCGTTGCGGTAGTAGCAGGCAGCCGGGCCCAGCGCCAGTTCCACATGCGCGGCTATCGAGAGACAGCAGCACGTGCACCACCAGACCAGATTTCAAAACCGGAACGGTTCACACAGAACCGGCCGGTTCACCGGTTCCACAAAAACCGGCCGGTTCAGCCGGTTTTTTTCCGGTTCAATTGCATGGTCGATCTTTTAAGTGAACCGAGCCGGTGTACTCTCTGGTTCGGTCTTTTACCGGTCGGACCGCCGGTCCGGTCCGGTCCAAATAACTAGGACCTCTACATATACTGCTGCTACTAAGATGTTTTATTAGCAGCATTCACCAGACAGAGATTATGGGACGCTTCTGTAAATGCCATGAGCAAACAATAGGGTGTCTTGTTTGTACTTTCGTTCTCTTTACTGGGTGGCACGAGTGTACGACTTGCAGCTATACTTTTCTCGCATCCGTGACAAAACTAGAGTATGTTGTATGCCTAGCAGACAGTAGTATATTTACGTTCACTATGGTATAATATAAGACATAATCTAAAATTAGCGGATACCAATTGTAAGCAAGCACCAGCGGAGTGGAGTGATGGTCTAAGGACTGAAGTTCTTAGGAATGGTGGACTATTTTTAGTTTGGGGTTTCTAAAACCAGTAGCGATAATTTTGGCTAAAATCTAAAATAGTCTTAGGCCTACTTAGGACTATGGCTTAGTCCAAACATGAGGCAGTTAGATCGTCAGGGAGGGGTGGAGAAGGCAAGTGAAATCCATGCCATGAACTAGGGCTTTGTGTGGCAGTGTTACTTGTTGGAGGACCATTTTTTGTAGTGGTTTTTATGCTGAAATTAGAAATTATTGTAGACATCAATATGAAGTGGTAAGAGCCTTAATAGGTTTGGTCTCTATACCCCAACGAACGAATGTTCTCTCTAGTGGGCTTGCACTAGAAAAATCCCTCTGCTAAAGAAACTATGATACATAACACTAGGAAAAGTGTAAAATAGTTTCATTGAAACATACGAAAATCCGTAGAGAGAATATAATTAAACCAAGACCAAAACTTCATATGATATTCCATATCCTCACTTCTAGCCTACTATCGGAGATGGCTGTGCTTTTTTTTTTTTATTGTTGTTGCTCATGAAACGCACGATTTTATCATTAATTGTCTGGCTATAACAAAAAATATTGTGAATCAACTCTCTGAGTTGTTCTTTCAATTGTATTTGTATACTTGATTATGTAAGATTCTTTTCTTAAAAAAAGCACATCGAATATGCCAACTCTCTGTATGTGATTCTTTATACTGCTCTAACTGAAACTTTGAACAATTCAAACTTATATTTTTAAACCATGTTTTAATAATTGCTCCATTTCTTGCAATGGGTGGTTCATACCTTTTCCAGCCATTATAAAATTTACCTATATATTAGGAGATAAACATGTTGTTAGTAGTTTTATTACAAAGCCAGTTAAATAACATTTGAGAAACGATTGTTGGTGTTATTCAATTTTAGGTGAAACGAGTAGCTAACCGTTAGCTAAGTTATTAACCAAGCTCTAATTGTACTCCCCTCCGTTCCACAATACTTTGCGAATTCTTTGACTCATATAAAGTGTGTTTTTGCTCGTTCTTATTCAAAATTTTTATGTAAATTATAAAACAAACAAAACGTCATTATAATATCTTTAATGATATAATAAGTCATAGCAAAATTGGTAATATTTATTAAAAAAGTTGAATAAGGCGAGAGGCCAACCACAATTTATATAAGTCTTGCAAGTATTGGAACGGAGGGAGTATTTGCGCTACGGCAGGCGTCGTCCCTCGGGTGGAGGTGCGCCCGCCCACGCTTGCCGCCACAGACCAACCAAGCTGACGGCTGACGCGGCGACGTGCACCTGAAAGGTTTCCAAGCACGAACACGGTTTCACAAGCATGGCCACTGCCCACTGGCCAGGACCCCGGGCGGAGGGAAGGCTGAGCACGGGCAGAGCGCCATGCATCGTCCAGCCTGCTGCTCTGACCTCTCTGCCCGTACTCGGACGTGCCGCTGCCACTAGAAACAAAGATCACAGACCCCCAAACAACAAAAAAACAATTTCGTCACAAGCCACGGCGACCGCGCTAGTACGTGCACTGCGTCGTCGATGGCCGACATGAATGGGGTGGAGTAATTTTCCAGGTCAACGAGCAGTAAAAGCTGGGCCTGGGCACCTCCTCTCGTGACGCCGGCATGGTGCATGGCCAATGATTCTAGCGTGGATACGTGTTAAAGTAGCGTCCAAGCGAGCCTGTCTCCCAGTCCCAGCTACTGCTACGACGACCGTACGAACGCTCACATGCGAGCGGGGCGGTGTGCACAGTGTCCTCACGAGTGGAGGTTCAGATCAGAGCTCATCACGAGTTCGGAGCGGTAGCATGTGTGTCTGTACGAAACTTGAATCATCATTTGATGATGCGTGTCCAAAGATCTCGAGCACAGTACAGGTCGTTAGGGCCTGACGTGTCCATGGGGGCTGAACAGAGTGTGTTGGTACGGAGTATTCAGAAAGCTACAGTGATGAGGCGGCCCTAAATTCTGGGAATAGCCCGCGTCCCAGCTCGGCCCAGGCCCATACGTCCCCTGCATACAGTACATATGGGCCAATCTGTCACACAGCCTGAACAGATATTTCAGGTTTGAGGTCGTGTTTTCCTTGTTAGTAGTTGTCACGTCTCAGCTTTGCCCTCCTTTGATTCCTACCGCAACTATGGCGCGCTGAAAAAAGTTAAGTTTGGCGTCCCTCCATTGCTTTAGTTATATCTACAGCATTTCTTGAAAAAAAAAAATCGGCACATGATTTTTCAATCGTAGACCCTGTTTGTTTTAAAAAGTCCGACTTTTTAGTCTAAAAAAGTCACTCAAAAAAGTATTTTAAGAACTAATAGAGAAAAAAGTCCCAAAAACTAAGAAGTTTTAAAACCAAACAACCCCAGAATTCGTTGCAACTCAACAGACTCAGGAGAATCAATATTTCTGGTACGATGTTTGTCAACATCCAAAAAGAGCCCTGGCCAATGAGACCAAAAAACTCTGCTCATCTCAGTAATCTCTTTGTGCATTTGTGCAGGTGTAGCTTAGTTTATGTGGGCTCAAGCAAGCAGAACTATCTGTTGGAGCTTAGGAGGGCATCCGAATTTTCGGTTTAAATGGTTGTTTGCATATATAGGACACTAATAGTTATTTCCTCAATCCCATAGTAGAAACTACTATACGACTCATGTTGGTAAAAAGTTCCTAAGTTTAACTAGGTTTATATAAAATACTAGAAATATTTGTATGTATGAATAACAAAAAGATAGGCAAATAGATAAAAAAAGATACTTACAATAGGCAAGGATTACCATTCCATATATAACAAAAAGATACTTACAATATTTTTGCCGGTTGGGCTCCTTAAAATATTCGGATTATCCTATTATACTTGTCGGATAATCCATATTTAATTATCGATAAACCATATCCGCTGGATTCACTCATACCATATCATACACCGTATGCGCATATAGTCATATTCGGATTATTCGCATCCGTGTGGATATTAGAAACACTTCTCCATATCCTCAAAATTCGGAGTCGGAGCAGATCAGAGCGGAGGATTATCCACGCCACTTTCATCCCTAGCTGTGGTGTACCCCTGTATCACTGATGCTTGTTTGTGCATCCTGTACTTTACTGCTACACCGTAACCCCTGTATTAATCATGGACTATGGTAGGGCTTTCAGTAGTACTTGGGCCTGCTATTACTGGGCCTCCCGGCGAATCAATGTTAGCCCAGCCTGATTCTTTCATTGCAAAACCAGCCCAACTGAGATCGGAAAGGAAAGAGTCTGTCTATATCAAACTTGGGTGGTTTGACCCTTTTTTCCACCCGGGTGGATTTAGAGACAAAACCACCCAAATTTTGACAAACCAGAAAACGGGTGGCAAAGGCCCCAATTCCACCTGAATTTTCAAAAACAAATACAAGCCTAAACAAAATGAGAAACACCGGATTTTCATAGAGAGGAGATGAGTGCTGACAATTGACAAAGGGAATGACTAGAACTGCTTTGTCTCACTCACAGTTCTGTCCAGCTCAGCCAATGCTGCCCCCTTGATGGCCTGTACATCTCTTCAAATTCATATTCAGTAGTTGCCACTCTAATTGAATGAATGACTAAATTGGGTGCAAAGACAAAAAAAGGAAAAGGATATATTGTAGCTTTAGTAAAAGAAAAATGAGATCAAATTCTGTAGTTGCCCCCTCTGAAGACTGAACAAATAAATGAATGAAGATTCAGTCAGCAAAGCACACAAAAAAAATCAAGATTTGATGAGGTAATAACACTAGAATTCACCAAACACCAGAGTTCAATGCTAAAGAAAAAGTATAGGTCCTAAAGTTAGACTTATTGACTGTTTGATAAATGTTCTGTACTGATCTGACCAAGAGGTCAAATGCAAATGACCTGGTGACTATTTCAACATTCTGCTCAGAATAATGTTGCGAATGAATAACAAATGAGACTTGCATATTAAAACCATACACTATTTCATATACCAGAAATGATAAAATAGAAAATGGTTAAACTAAAAAGAGATTCAATTCAGAAATGACAAGCAGAACTCATCTGAGCTCATCATCCTTAACTGAAACCAGCGTTCCGATGATCTTACAAGCACAACTCCTCAAAAGAAAAACATGTCAGGAGCTTCACCATCAATGAAGAGATGACATGAAACAAAAAGTAAAATCATCAGTGCATCACAGGCAAGCATTTACCAAGAAAATGCATACACCAAATACTCAAGAACGTAAGTGAAGTGGAGCATACTGTGCATGCTTTCTTGCTGTAGACATCATCACTGAACAAAAAAGAGCATCATATCTTGATGTAGACATAATCACTGCTTTCTTCATTTATTGCTTTCTCTGATGGGGACACAACACTCCTCGCATGACATTTGCAAAAAAAAAAACATAGGCTGAGTTAAAAAAAGTGCTGCAGATATAATAAAATCAAAGATATCACCTATCGAAGTTATATCACTAGATATCTTACCAAATAATAAAACTGTTGTACCCGACAAAGCCAAAGCCAAAGGCTACGCAAAAGGCAAAGGCTACTCCAATACCAAAAAGCCAAACGCTACGCAAAAAGGCAAAGGCTAAGCAAAATTCAAATTCAAAATAAAAAAAAAACCAAAGTCAGAGCTTTACCAATGAAATTGAGTACTGCATTATTGTAAGCATATAGCAGATCCAGAAAGCTTCCCCATAGACAAATAATAGTCACATATGTCAGATAGCCTAAAACAAAAATTTCAGACCAAGAAGGACAAAATGGATACCTAGTGGTAGCATCTGTTCACTTTATTAATTAAAAAAAACTAGTAGGGGACATCATTTTTTAATTAAAAAAAGCCAATTGACTACTATGGGGGCAATCATTTTATTCTAAAGAGAAATAGGAAAAAAAACATATTGCTAGTAGGGGGCAGGATTTTTAAATGCAAAAAAAAAAAAAAAAAAAAAAGCCCATTGACTAGTATGGGGCATGATCTTTTCACTTTTTTTATTAAAAAAACACTTTGCCTAGTAGGGGCATCATTTTTTACTACAAAAAAAAAAGGAATACCAACCCTAAACTCAAAAAATGTGTGAACCCTAATCTCAGCAAAAAGGTGTGAACCCTAATCTCGGCAAAAAAAGAATAAACCCTAAACTCGGCAAAATGTGTGAACCCTAAACTCAAGAAAAAGTTGTGAACCATAATCTCATCAAAAGACTGTAACCCTAAACTCAACAAAAAGGTTTGAACCCTAATCTCGACAAAAAGGTTTTAACCCTAATCTCAAACAAAACATGTAAACCCTAATCTCAACAAAAACGCGTGTCAACCCTAATCACAAAGAAAAACATGGGAATCCTAATCTCGGCAAAACCGTGAACCCTAATCTCAAAGAAAAGGTGTGAACCCTAATCTCAACAAAACATTTGAACACTAATCTCAAAGAAACCATGTAAACCCTAATCTTAGCACAAACGTGTGAACCCTAATCTCAAAGACAAACGTGTTAACCCTAATCTCGGCAAAATGTGTGAACACTAATCTCTCGCAAAAAGGCGCGAACCCTAATCTCAGCAAAAAGGTGCGAACCCTAAACTCAGCAAAAACATATGAACCCTAATCTCAGCAAAAAAAAAGTGTCAACCCTAAACTCAAAGAAAAGCGTGAACCCTAATCTAAGCAAATTGTGTGAATCCTAATTTCAAAGAAATTATGTTTAACTTTACTAAGACGCCATAATACATCATTGTGATCACACCGGTTATAAAGAAAAAAAATGACAAAAACGTGTGAACCCTAATCTAAGCAAAAAAGTGTGAACCCTAATCTCAGCAAAAACGTTTTGACCCTAATCTCAGCAAACCATGCGAACCCTAATCTCAGCAAAAAAATGTCAACCCTAAACTCGGCAAAAAACGTGTGAACCCTAATCTCGGCAAAATGTGAAAAACCCTAATCTCAGCAAAAAAAAGAAGAAAGAGCAATATATGTGGAGCGTAAAGATTCTAAACACAAACCAAAAAAAAAAACGGCGAGACGGCCAGCGGCCGTAGGTGGAAGATGAAAAAAATTATATGATCATTTGTACCCCTTGAATACCCAAGAAATGATCCCGAAAAATTATAAAAGTTTTCCATTACCCTTTACTGGGGCTTTGGACCTGCTATGATGTGCAATTCCAAACATGAAATGTGCACAAACATAGGCGGGGGTTAAAAAACTTTTTTTAAAAAATTCAAATTCAAAGCCAAAAAGCTAAGCCAAACTCAAAGTGAAAGCCAAAATCTAAGCCAAACTCAAATTCAAATCGAAAACCTATACCAAATACAAAATCAAATTCAAAGCCAAAAGTTAAGCCAAACTCAAAGTGAAAGCCAAAATCTAAGCCAAAAACAAATTCAAATCCAAAAACTATGCCAAATAAAAATTCAATTCCAAAAAGCTAAGCCAAATTCAAAATCAAAGCCAAAAGCTATGGCAAATTCAAATTCAAATCCAAAAACAAGGCCAAAAGCTAAAAACAAAGCCAAAGGCAAAGGCTAAGCAAAATTCAAATTCAAAATCAAAAAGAAAAAAAAAAAAATCAGAGCAAAATTCAAATTCAAATCCATACCATAATCAGATCCCCCACATGGCAGTTCGCCAATTTCATGTCCTCTAGATGATACCAATCATAGATGCAAATACAATGACATTTCAAATAATTGATTGACCACCCTGTTTCCATCACGACAGACACATGCAATAAAAATATTGCTAGTTGCTGCACTCGCAATCACACATCAGTGAGTTACTACTATTGCGTGCCACATGAGCAAGATCCTGTAGAATAGCTAATAAATAATGTGCAAAACAAATTGTAGTTCTACTCTTACGGCATGGACAAATGAATGAATCAAAGGCGGACAACAGGAAGGGGAGGGGAAATGAAATTTTCACAACATCAACAACGAGTAATCTAAAAAAAGGAGCATCAGACATTCAGGCTCCCGCAAAAATGCAGATCGGCTGTGGACTACATGAGAGGAAGCCATCACCAACCAGGCGTGCAAGCAGGCTTTCACAGAGCGCAGAGCAGACGGGCAGCTGCGAGGCTAGCAGTTGAACGAGGCTATCGCCTGGGAGTGGGAGGGCTCGGACGAGTTAGAGACAGAGGAGGGGCAGACGGCATGGGGGCACTAGAAGGGGAGGGGAAGCAGCTGTAGTGCACCAGTGCAGCTGTCTCCATGGATCAAACCAGAAACAAATCCAAACATCAAAACAACATGGGGTCAAATCCATCCATGGATCCGTGGCTGTAAGCCTGAGAGGCGGTCGCCGGGCTGGGCATTTGCCGTGCCTGTGCGGGCTCACCTGTGACGAGCAACTACGACGCGAACACACCAACAACTACGCCCATGGACAGAATCAGCAACGGGCGACGGAACAAGGGCGCAAACGACAGGATCTATCAACGCGAGGATAAAACGGAGAAATAGTAGAGAGCGAGCACCAGATGGTAGAGGACCGGCGGCGACGACTGCTCCGCAAGCCGAGTCCGACCACCGCCTCCGACGACCGCTCAGCCGCAAAAATCGCCACCGGCCCAGAGGAGCAGGACGAGAGGAGCAGGACGACAAAAGGGAAAAGGGGAAAGGGAAATGAGAAATAAACGGTAACAAACGGACAAAGCGCGATATTCCAAAACCAAAAAAGCATGACAAGGGGGCCCACCTGTCAAACAGACCCAAAACAAAACTCTGGAATCGGGCGCGTGGAGAACAGGCCAAAAACAACCGAGGGCTATGATTAAAATCCAGAAACAACGGACGGACCAGAATTCGGGTGGAAAAAGAAACAAATCCACCCGGGTGGAGTATAGCTTTTCTGAAAGGAAAACAAAAGGGCAGACCAAAATCTCTGAACAATTCCTTTATATATAAAAAAAAAAATACTCTGAACAAAATGAACCTCATCAAAAGAAGGGAACAAATCGCAAAAACATCACAAAAACTACTTCATTCACTCCCTAAATTGCACATTAGCAGTGACTCACTTTTTTTTTTTATCAACCTATCTTAGCACGTTTCCATTATTATAAGAAAACTTCGGCCATAGCTCACTGACAAGAATCCACAATTATTATGTCCCAAATCAAGGATAAATCACATAGAACATCTGTCCCAGAAATATCACAGATCCTATCACCGCACAAACTTCCCAAAAAGAAGCAACATCTGTCCTAAAAAACCTGCTGCATCTATACAGAACGAACAGAACACGACGGTGCAGTTCAGGCTGTTGAGCTGTGCGACTCATTCGACGCCCTCGGCGGATTTCTGCACCAGGAGGACGCCCAGGGTGATGGCGGAGGCGTAGAGCGCGTTGGGCATCTTGCGCACCACCTTGCCCACGCCGGGGACGCCCTCCGTCGCCCGCTTGGTCGCCATCGCCAGCGCCGGCGCCGCCACCAGCGTGATCAGCAGCTTCACGCTGATCGTGCACAGCGAGTCCGCGGTCAGCTTCCTGATGAACTCGGCGAACTCCTCGCGGTCCAGCAGCCCGTCCAGGTTCACGTCATACTCCTGCGCGTTTCAGAAACCAAGACAGTGATAACCACACACTCGATTCAACTCAACAGCTCTACTACCTGTAGCAGCTGAAGCAACGGGGATCTCGAGAAGGGGAACAAATAATTACTCCCAGCCTTCCACAGCAAACCACTGACTTTGTGATTAATTAAACACATAAACCAAGAACACTTTGCTTCCAGTTCAAGGAAGCAGCTGGGAGAACACGATACTCGATTGGCCATACTGAATGAAAACAACTATTTGTTTTTGAGGGAAAAAACAACTAAATTTAAACGAAGGAAAAGGAAAGGGGAAGGCTGTGATTACATCCATCATGGCCTTGAGCTTCTCCTTGGACGGGGGATCATGGTGCGGTCCCGGCAAGTACTTGTTGATGTCACTGCCACCAGCAAGAACAACAACAACAACCAGTTAGAATTATATTAGAAAAAAATTTACAGAGAATTCCAACATAGAGCAGGATTCGGCTGTTGTACTTGTAAACGCAGAGGACGGCGATGTAGACCTCCTCGAATCTGAGCGCCTCCTTCTCGCGCTTCTGAGCGTCCTCCGTGAGGCGGTCGAACACCTTGTCGGTGATCTTCCTCACCTGGTGCTCCTTCCACCGCCGCCCTGCACCGAATCGATTCGTCGTTCATCTCCACCAACTCGACCGCTATCGAGAATAAGATGCGAATCGACCGATTGATTGGGTTAAGAGGCGGGTACCTTGGAGTTTATCTTGGAGATTACCCCAGGCTTGCCCCATGGCCGACGGGCGACGACGGAGAGCTGGGGAGATCGATGGGGCTCTGCAAAAGGGCAGGGAAATAAAGGTATTTGGCATTTGCTGAAGTTTGTGATTCTGATTTAACGGATCCCTAATCTAATCCGGTGGACTGTGTCCATATTCCCGTGGGAATTTGAACTGGGTACCCGATCTATTGTACACAGAGCTTCACCAAAACCTACGTTGTGAACTTATGATCACAATCATAGACACAATGTGTTTAGATCAAAAAATGGATGGCAAACAAATGGGTGTAAAAAACTTTACAACTGTACAGGTGTTTAGTAGATCCAAAAAATGGTTGTCAAAATTTCAAAAAATAGACCTGTTTCATTATGCAAAAAATGGCCATTAAAATGCCAAAAATACCAAATTGCCAAAAAAAAAAAAAAAACTTACCTATTCTTCAAAATAGACATGTTTAGTGCCATCATGCAAAAAATGGCCAAATTTCAAAAAATGGAAGGATCTAAACACAATCAACCACATTCTTTTCCTCACCGAGGTTGAAGATAGAAAAATAAAATGATTCTTGTACTGTTATCTCAACCAAGTGTGATATTCTTATCTTTCTTTTCATGCGGTGGAGCATTCCCTTATTTGTATCCGAAATCTGAAATTTAATCCTATACTTATATACTCTGCCGTCTCTAAATAAATCAATTCCTAAAGTCCATGTCAATCAAAATTTCTTAGATTCAACTAACTTATAGAAGAAATTAACACTACCTATGACATAAAATAAACAGATATTGATGCTTAAGGTGCCTGTGGAAGTGGAGTGAAAGGGGAGATGGAGCTGAAGGCGACATCATGGAATGTGGGCAGGAGGTGGCATGGCCGGTGGCAGTAAACGACCATGAATAATATTGCACAGGTAATGCTGCAAAAGGAACGAAAATAATGTTGCATTTCTTTTATTTTTAAAGAATGAGGCCCCTTACAATAAACAGTGTTTCCGTTGCAACACACCAACACTTTTGAATAAGTTTGTTTGTTGATAGTCTCTATAACTAAAGGTCTGGCTTCAAAAGTTACGTAGAATTTTTATTATCATTAGTTATCTACACAATATTACTAAAAATATTGAATATAATAAGTTATATCTCACACAATATTATATGTAAAAAATATGTAAATGGATTTGTAGTTGCGGAAATATTTATTCAAAAAAAAAAAAATTGGGATTAACTGAAGATTCGCTAGATTCTATTTCAGCAAACATTCGTCTATCAAACGGCTCTGTCTTTCCTAACCATTATCTCCACCAGCTACCTGGCAAGTGACAACAGTTAAAGACACGATTGGCTTCCTGGCCCAGCATAGGCTAGCTCTCGTATGCACATCACTGATATGAGAATTAGCCACACATACAACAAGCTTTACTTAATAAGCAATAATGCATCAACATTTTCAAATAAGTGTTGCTTGAGCTTCTCGTTTATTCTGGTCCATGTATATGGTGCGCTTTTACATTGTTTTTTTTTTTTTTGGAAGCGGGATGAGAAGAAGGGAAGCCATTGAGAAGAAGTTACGATGTTGCCTGGATCATTTGAGATTCCAAGCTTCCTTCACAACGGCAGCAGATTAAACATGTTTGATGTTTTGCTAACATAGCTTAGGAGGCATCAGGTGAAAACTACCGTACACACATAGTTCATGGTGACCATACATGGTGGTTCTGACTGGAACAAACAAAAAAGAACCCAACATATGTCACAGTCCAAAGATCACGACTAGACACAGATTGGATCATAGATACAAATCTACCAAGTGAGAATAGACCACCGCGAAGGCCATAAGCGAGTGAGCTCCAGTCACATTATTCAATCTTGTTCTTCATGCTTCATCACCTTCATGAAGATGATTGCCTTAACTCCCCAGATGCAGTACATCACTCAGCATCTAGGTTTACAAGTGAAAACATCAGCTAAAAAGCTTAAACATTTGATGGATGTGGCAGCAATGTAAAGTTCTCTCAACTGTTACAAGAAATTAAAGATCTCTCCCCGGGCCCAACAAACATCATCATAGACCCATGCTAATTATGTAATTATGTTTCATCTTTTATTCAAGCTGATACAAAATTAATTGTACAACATTAATAACAACAAGATACAGGTGATCACCTATCTCTAAGCTCTTGTTGGATACCTATGCTTAGCAATCATAGTAGATAGTCAACAGCCAAGCACATACAAAAGTATATACCAATATAAACTGGAGATGCAATTGACTGAAAATTTAAATCATGGTTGAATGTGGTTGCTCAAATGCCGATAAACTGTTCATATGAGCTATTAACCCAACTTCGCTCCCTTATCTAGGAAAATGGACGCAATTCAGAGTATGTGCACAAAGTACTATAACAAAATTACATACCAGGGAAGCCTCCGGATTGATATAATTGGATATAGTACTGGGGCAATATGCGACAGGATCACCAAGTTGACTTTCAATGCCAAACTCGGCTGCGCTTAACAGCTTATTATTCTCCATGTCAATAGCAAGAACCCATGACTTGGGGTGCAGGAATTTGACCCTAGCCATCAAGTAAACAACATCTTCATGGGCTGCATCAATGCCAGGAGTGGGATGGGAAACCAAGAGGTTCGATAATGCACGCTTTTCATTGAGCAATCCAGTTTGCAGCAACTGTGAATTGAGCTGGTTGTCAATTGTTTTATCAGAGGATTGAACCTTTTTGTCCTGGTGCCAATCCTTCCAAGAAGTGCTCATCTTGGTGTTGCTAAACGTCGTGAGTCCAGCCACGCATTATGAAGCTGGGCAGCTGTGTTGCCTCGTCAATACCAGGGGGGAGCTCAATTGCTGAGAGTTCCAAGTGAGCTAGTTTGAGGCAGAGTGTTCCATTCGATCTCTTTATGAAGGCAATGCCACGAAGGGGCTTTGGGCACCCTAGCTCAACCCCCTGCCCACTGTTGCATGACACAAGTTCCCATGGAACTGGCAGAGGCACGCCACGGAGAATGGGCTTGCCACGGAGCACATCGCAGAGCAGGATCCCAGCCCAGAGGTCGATCCAGCCCATGGTACCATATTCGCCTCCTATGGTGACCACATTGCTTGTGTTATGGTACAGGAGGCGTGATGATCTCGGGATCTTTATAGGGACCCCCCGTGCGCCGCTCTACCACCGAAATCTCGTCATGTAACCATACTCCGGTAGAGGAGATGAAGCGGTGGAGCTCGTACACCTCGGGTGAGGATGTGGTGACCAATGCAGCGACAATGTAGTTGTCTTGGGCTAAAGAGTCCGTCGCCGCCATCGCCGAGAAGGGGTATGGGCCCGGGCCGGCTAAGCGACGGACTTTTAGTGTCGGCCCTATAGACCCGGCGCACGTGGTTGCAATCGTCGAACGAGTAATCTTTGGGTGCCTCAGCCCCGATGGGTGTGGGGACACCTGATGAGGAGGAGGTCGCCCACGGCACGGATGATACGAGGGGAGGACGGTGAATCGGGGGTCCTCCGGATCCGGCGCGCAGACGAGGTGGAGGGCAGAGGCGGCGGGTAGGAGGGGCGAAACGATACCTCGATGGTTTGATGGTTCGCCGTGGTCGCTCGGCCGCGGTGGCTTGTCATGTCCTTCGAGCTGCCGATGAAGGCATGGGCGTTGAAGAGGACTCCACCGCGGGTGGGAGGAGGGGTTCTCGAGCTCCGGTGGACATGGGGGATCTGTGGCTCGGGATGGTGCCGCCGCCGCCGATGCGTTTGAGGGGAAAATGTCGGGATCCCGGAACCCGATGAACCGCGATGACCGAACCTGAACATTTGATTGAAGCCGAAGGCGGGAACAAGGACTCGAGCAAATCAAGCCTTGGGCCGACGGGACCGAGCGGCCGGGCGTCGGCCCCAAGCCCAATCCACGTTTCACCGTGCGGTGGGTGCCCAAGTGATCGACTACATCACGGCATCGAGACGAAGGGGAAGGCATCGAGGATTTTGAAATCGGCCGGGCCGTGTCCGGAGAATAGCGGGGAGCTCCTCGCTCGCCGATTGTATCTGTTCTTCCCTGTTCCTCGTTACTTGTTGAAATTTGTAGCCACTCGTCGTTAAACTCATCGGACAATCAAATATGTGAGTGAGTTGTCGTCATAAGTAATTCTGCCATGCTTACATTTGGTATCGGATTGCCTTCGATTTCTCGGACTTCCTCCGGGATTCATAGATCAATCGACACACGGCTCGGTGATAAGTCGATTTGGATGCGATTGCTTGTCAATTATGTTCGAGTCGCACTAAATCCAACCACCGTCGTTGATCCGGCGTTCGAGCACTGGGCCGTCGCCTACGTTCCTCATCTCTACACTGCGCTCCTTCTAGATCGTTGGGCAAGCGGCTCGCACAATGTCGGTCGAATACGCTCCGCGCTTTGAGCGGACTCGCTCTAAGTCCATCCAGGTCCCGATCGAGAGAGTGTAGCGATTGCCGCGGCGGCATCGTCGGCATCTACGGCGACTCGACGAACCTGGCGGCCCCACCTGAGTACCTTCTACGCCGCGGTACCAAACTTCGTGAGCGGAAGCGGATGGTTGCGATGGAAGGTGAAGTCAATGATCCGCCACGCTCATCAAGGCTCGCGAGAAGAGTATCGATGACAAGCATCGGGGAGTTTGCGTTCCACGCCGGGACGACCAACACCTACGGTTCTCGAAATGATCTCGCCGAGTGGAAGCCCAAGGTCAAGCTGATGTGGGCGGCCTCCGGCGGGAGTTTAAGAACATCAACGCCGAATTGATACTCGCAACGCCAAAGCGGCTTCATCCTCTGCACACCAAGTGTTCGATGTTGAGTTCATTGACACTACTCTACCGAAGTCTTCAGCGCGTGCCGTCGAGGGGCCGAGGCTCCGGGCTGCGCAACAACTCACCGGAGTGCGGGACACGGAGTGGTGACCACCGTGGTTCCTAACCCGTCTCGTGTGTGACTCACCACCGCTCATCTCTCGCCTACCTATGGTGTGTGATTCCCTCTTTGCTTTACCATTCCAAATACACATGCTATTCCTCCTATTGAGTTCCCGAGTTTGATGGTAGCAGTCCCTAAGTTGTGGATCAAAAACAAAGTGAGAACTATTTTGATGTGTATGCTATTCCTGAACCTGTTAAGTCAAAGTTAGCCTCTCTCAGATTTGTGGGGAATGCTGCTTTCTGGAAACAGTCCCTTAGTTTTGCTATTGAGAGTGTCAGTTGGGCCGAACTTTGTAAAGCCATTATTGACCAGTTTGATAAAGCTCAACATAATGCTCTACTTAGACGTTTTTCGTGAATTGGCATCGATACATGGCCCGAGTATGTGGAGAAATTTGATAGTCTTGTTCATCAGATCTTAGCTCATGATCCTAAGTTCAGCCCTGCTACTATCACTAATCGTTTCATTGATGGTCTCAAACATGATATTCGAGCTGTGGTGTTGGTTCACAATCCTGGTGATCTGGATACTGCAGCCAACATTGCCCTGTTACAAGAAGAAACAAGCAAGGAGTTCTATAAAAGAGATTTCGGGAAGAATGATAATTTCTCCGTTTCAAGTCTCCCAACGAAATGGTTTCACTTCTTTTCACAAGGGGGAATCATCAATCGGATCCTCTAAGAAGCCCATTGAGACGCCAGGAACTCTAATTCGAAGATAAGGCAAAGAACAACGATGAATTACAGAGAAAAGCAAAGGTCTCTCATTTACAAGTGTGGTTTGAAATGGAACCACGGCCATAAGTGTGCAACAACAAGATACCACTGCATGTGGTGGAAGAATTCTGGAGTATCATGTGTGGGGATGACACTATTGAGTATTTTGCACCACCACCTCCACCACCACCACCACCAGAAGAACAAGATTCTGATGGCAGTGATTTCATGAAAATGTCCATTGATGCGGCTCGAGTATGCGGACTCATGCCCAACTCGTCGAGAATGATTGGAGATCTTGGTGGAAGAGAAAAGCTGTTATTCTCATTGACTGCAGGAGTACTCACGGTTTCATTAGTGAGTCTCTTGCTTCTAGATGGAGGGATTGGACTACCTTGCCGAGAACCAATGAAAATCGAGTTGCTAATGGACAATTGTTTGGAATGCACTCATGAAATTAATGTACGTCTGTGCGGATCAGTGGCCATGCCTTCCGACTTACTCGAAAGTTCTTCCTCTTCGAGCTATGATATCATCTTGGGGATGGATTGGTTGGGATTGTATAGTCAATGCAAGTTGATTGGAATGAAAAATGGATGTCTTTCCTATATCAAGGAAAAATGATTCACCTTCAAGGGATCTCACCCGGGCGTGTGCAATGTGAAATTATCACTAAAAGAGAACTTGCGGGTTACGGAACAAGGACAAGATCCGGTGTGTGGTTGAGCTCAATCAAGTAACTGACACTACTACTCAAGTTCCTTCTGAAATTCAAGAGCTAGTTGACCAATTTGTCGATATTTTTGAGGCTCCTAGTGGTTTGCCACCCCACAGATCATCTACCCATACCATTCCTTTGGTTCCAGGAGCTCAACCATTTCGACTTCGACCATATAGATACAATGCTGCACAAAAAGATGAAATAGAACAGCAAGTTCGACAGTTAATAGAAAATGGCTGGGTGCAAGAGAGTAACAGTCCATATGCTTCTCCAGTTTTGCTAGTCAAGAAAAAGACTGGAGATTGGCGTTTGTGTGTTGATTACAGAAAGTTAAATGCAATGACTGTGAAAAACAAGTTCCCTCTTCCTGTCATTGATGAACTTCTGGATGAGTTAGTTGGGGCTCAGTGGTTCACTACTTTGGATATGTCGGTGGTTTTCATCGGATCTTAGTGGACCCAGAAGATGTTCATAAGACTGCATTTCAAACTCATAATAGCCATTATGAATATAAGGTGATGCCTTATGGTGTGACTGGGGGACCAGCTTCTTTTCAACATGAGATGAATACTTTGTCACCGGCTTCTATTCTCGAGAAAATTTGCGAGTTGTCTTCATTGATGATATCCTGATCTATAGTAAAACTTGGGAAGAACATCTTCAACATATTGCAACCGGTGTTTGCCATACTTAAACAACATCGGTTCAAGGTTAAACTCAAGAAATGTGCTTTTGCCAAACAAGAATTATCTTATCTTGGGCATGTTATAGAAAGAATAAAGGGTGTTGCAACAGGATCAAAGAAGATAGACATTATTCGAATTGGCCACCTCCCACTAATGTCAAAGAAGTCGGGAGCTTTTCTTGGTTTAGCCGGTTACTATAGAAAGTTTGTCAAAAATTTTGGCATCTTTTCTAAACCCCTTACCAACTTGCTCAAAAAGGGTGTTGTCTTTGTTTGGGCTCAGTCACAAGAAGATTCTTTCCAGGCTCTCAAGCAGGCTTTAATCACGCTGCTCCCGTTTTTGGCACTACCGTCCCGAACAAACCTTTTTGAGGTTGAGGCCGATGCTTCGATAAAGGGATTGGGGCCATTCTTCGGCCAAAGCCTTGGTCATCCAAGAGCTTACATCAGCAGGGCATTGGGACCCAAAAATCAAGCACTCTCAACTTATGAGAAGGAGTGTTTAGCTATTTTACTGTGATAGAACAAAGGAGAGCTTACTTACAAAATCTTGAATTTGTAATCGGGGGCCGATCAAAGAAGTTTGGTCCATCTGGATGATCAAAGGTTAACTACTCCCTGGCAACACAAAGCACTTACCAAGTTAATGGGTCTCAGATATAAGATTTGCTATAAAAGGGAGTAGAAAATAGGGTGGCGTGATGCATTGTCTAGAGTTCCACCAAATCCATCTCGGAAATATTTGCTATGACTCAACTTGAACCCATTTGGTTGCAAGATCTAGTTGATTCTTATTCTCGTTGACCTCGTGACAAGAAAGATACTTACTCAACTTGCAGCTCAGGGGGCATATGGCCATTTCACTCTCACTAAAGGAGTCATCAAATATAGAGGCAGAGTTTGGGTTGGTCATAATGCAACCATCCGGTCAAGATCCCGCAGCCTTTACATTCTAGTCCCTTGGGAGGACATTACGCTTTCTGTCACTTACAAAAGGATTGCTAGTCTTTTGCTTGGCCCAATATGAAGACTTTCGAGATCAAAGAGTTTGTAGCTCAGCATGATATCTGCCCGACAAGCCAAGCTTTGAAAGAGTTAAGTATCCCGGTTTACTTCAACCATTAGCAATTCCAGAATATGCCTGGCAAGTGGTTACTCTTGACTTCATAGAAGGTTTACCTAAATCCAATGGTTATGATAGCATTCTAGTTGTTGTGGATAAGTTCTCTAAGTATGCACATTTCATACCATTGAAGCATCCTTATACATCTCTGCAAGTTGCACTGGCTTACATGGATAATGTGTTCAAACTACATGGTCTACCTCAGTCTATGGTTTCTGACAGGGATAGAGTGTTTACTAGCAAAGTTTGGAAAAAGTTAATTGCCATCATGAAGATTAATCTGTGCATGAGTACTTCTTACCATCCCCAGTCAGATGGTCAGACTGAGAGAGTTAACTTAAATGCACGGAAACTTATCTCGGTGTTTTGTTCATGCTTGCCCATTTCGATTGAAGGAAATGGCTCTCTCTTCTTTGAGGTTACGGTATAACAGTTGCTATCATACTTCATTGAATACTACTCCTTTTGAAATCTTATATGGTCAACATCCTCGCCATTTGGGCATTGATATTGTGGAATCTTGTGCAATACCTGACTTGGATGTTTGGCTGAAGCAAAGAAGCACCATGGTTTAAATCATTTACAAATAACAGGTTAGCAAGAGCTCAACAACGTCAGAAACATCAAGCTGACAAGAAAAGGATTGAAAGATCATTTGCCGTTGGTGATGCAGTCTACCTCAAACTTCAACCATATGTTCAAACCTCAGTTGTCACTAGAGCTTGTCACAAACTCTCTTTCAAGTATTTTGGTCCTTTCACGTGGTGGCTAAAGTGGGCACAAAGGCTTATCGTTTGTTGTTACCTACGACAGGTTCAGCCATCCATCCGGTTTTTCATGTATCTCAATCGAAGAAAGCATTGCCACCACTAACCCCGGTGTCTTCAGCTCTGCCGGGATCTCTGAACTTGATGCTTTCAGGTACCCTCGTTTCGGTGCTTCAACGTCGTCTCAAACCCCAAGGCGACAAAGGCGGTGTCCGGAAGTCTTGATTCAGTGGTCTTCTTGGCCTTCCACCATGGCCACCGAGCCGGAGGGATGAACTCAAACGCCAGTTTCACCGCACCGGCTTGGGGTCAAGCCGGTTCTCAAGGAGAGGAGAATGTCGGATCCCGGAACTCGATGAACCAGCGTGGTCAACCTGAACATTTGATTGAAGCCGGCGGAACAAGGACTCGAGCAAATCAAGCCTTGGGCCTAAGCGGGACCGGCAGTCGAGGCGTCGCCCAAGCCCAATCCACGCTTTCACCGGTGCTGGTGGGTGCCCAAGTGATCGACTACATCACGGCATCGAGACGAAGGGGGAAGGCATCGAGGATTTTGAAACGGGCTGGCTGTGTCCAGAGAATAGGCAGGGAGCTCCTCGCTCGCCTGATTGTATCTGTTCTTCCCCGTTCCTCGTTACTTGTTCAGAATTTGTAGCCACTCGTCGTTAAACTCATCGACAATCAAATATGTGAGTGAGTTGTCGTCATAAGTAATTCTGCCATGCTTTTTACAGAAAAAGGACC